>CM062809.1:774257184-774857184 GCA_031772625.1 Pinus tabuliformis
TTACCTTCATTGTCCCTCTTTAATGCATCCTTCACTACAACACATGAAGTCTTGAAGCCTAATATTTTCATATATTGAAAAGTCTTGGTTGATGCGATCCCTCTACTCTAGTACTTCTCACGTGGATAAGTTGTCAATATATTGTGTGTAAAGTTAAAATAATCTGTGATCCCATTTTTAGTATCATGAATTAATTATTCCCATCCATTCTCTAATTTATTTTGTACAAACATGAGAAGGAGACATGAAAACATGACTTACTAGTGACGTGACTTCTAAATAATCCACAACATCATAATATGATCCATAGAAAAATCACTAAAAGTCAACCCATATTAAATAGTTATCAATTTAATAATTCATTATATAGCTTAATATGTGTTATTTTCTAAATAAATCATGTTTGATAATAATTTTGTTAACAATAACAAAAACTATTATATAATAGAATATGTTTGTGTTTTTTTGTTAGCAAAAATATAGTTGATCATATTTCTATTCAATTTGAAAAAAATACACATAGTACATACTTATAGCATTCACAAGGAATTGAGGTCATTATATTCTCGTTACAAATTTATAGAAATATAATAAACTCCAGCAAAAATATTAAAAAGCCCGTAACCCTTTATAGAATTGATTGTAAACATCTAGTATTTTAAATATTTATAATTAAACTATACCATGATAAAAGTTTAATTACTTCCAATAAGGAAATTATATACTCTATCGTCACCTAGAATAGAGTACTCTCGCAAATGTCTATGTGGATATGAAATTCTATTAACTTAAGATTGATTATTGCAAAAAATATTTGGAGTTCTACTCTTCACGTAGCCATAGACCTTATTGCTATAGATATTTCAAAAACAAGTAATGCATGAGCCATCAATATATTACTATGTTGTCTCTTCTTAACCTTGTCCTCAATTACAGAAGAAAAAGTGATGCCATCTTCTCCTTCTTCTCCCTCCTTGTATAGAATACATTGATGGTAAGGAACCGAACCCCTATGGTCCACCTATCATTATACAATTATTCCATTGTCTTAACATTTTCCATTCAAATAAACCTACATTATATATTATTCTTCCTTCATATTTAATTTTGTAATTATCAGTATAATAATAAATTAGTAAAGTTTATACTTGTTACACATTTCAAATTTATGAATGGAATGTCAAGAGAGGGTATCATGTAGATATTGAACATTGCATGTCTTAAATCAATATAGAAGTTTCATATCTTTAAAAATGGCACCACTAAAAGTTGTACCAATGCTCGTTTTTCACATACAAACAAGATTTTATAAGGAGACCAAAATGTGAGATGAACACCACCAGCATAGAACTTTAATTTGAAAATGATAGATAGGAAATGTACGTGAAAATGTTGAAAAACATAACCACTTCGTTCTTTGTCATATAACTTTTCTTGATGAATGAAAATAGTGTATTCCTTTGTAGAAAAGTATGATCTCTGAAATGTTCCATGATAATTGCATATTCTTGGGGCTTGGTTTTAAAGGAAAAGTCCAACATTCACTCTAAACCAACTATGATCATCAATAACCATTTGGTGAATGCTAGTAGTCAACGAGTAAACCAACCACACTAGAATTTTAAACCGAATAAGTAAAAATGAAAATTAAGTATGTTAACACAAGAGTTCAATAAGAACTTGAATCTAGTTACTCATGCTTACTAGGGAGATATTTCCATTAAAGGAAATCATAACACAAGCAATAATACAAAAAAGTATAAGTGATATAAATGATGACGTTACCAAAGATGTAAGTGAACAACTGGGAAATTTATGGCGATGATGGGAATGATAGATCTCGAAGACAACATGATGATTTGTTGGAGAGGGACATATCATTGTGGAGGGATGGATTTAGATTCTAAAAGGGTCTCAACTCAATACTCAATTAGATGGGTTGTTTATCTGAGATATAGTGAGATTTGTTAAATTCAGCTTATCAGGTTCATGACGGCACGAGAGGGAGGTGAAATAGGGATGGGGAGCTTAACACTCCTCCCCAAGGAAAATATATGCTTGCATGTAAAGGCAAAGGGAATGCTAGGGGGCTAATTTGATGCAAAGCAAGGGTGAATTATGCCTCTCTAAATGCACATCATGAGACTGTGTTGAAGATTCACCATTCTAAAGCTGCGAGAAGACTAGAGTGTAAGCAAAAGAGAGAAGTTAAACATATTGTGGGTTGAGAAGAAGGTTAAGAAGGAACTTTCTGGTTCTTCCCCTTTTATATTGGAGACACAATATTTAAGAGATTTTATAAGTTAGATAGTAAAAATGAGATGGATTGTCAAGCATATGCTCACAGGGGTGTTGTTGGACTATCATAGTGGAAAAAATGATCTAGTGGATAAAATGAATGCCTGCTTCCAAAGAAAATTTCAATGTTGAGGAGCAACTTGGGAGGAGTAGTTGATGGTTCCCAAAGCTAGGTCAAGTGCTTGTAATGGATTAAACATCAACTTGCAAAGTCTCATGAGGAATATCATTATGCAATAAATGCACATGAAAAATTGGAAGTCCAAGTGTAGTACTCATTACAAAGAAGTGGTTCAAACAGTGACCACTAAGTTTTGAATGGGATCTAAAATTTGACTTTCTCAAAATTGAATCAAGTTTGAACCACTCTAAAATAACCCTAAAAAATTAATGTTAATATTCAAAATTGAAGTAAAAGTTGACATTATCCTTATCTTTCCATTTCAAAAAAGAAAGATAAGGAGAATGTCAACTTTAATTTAACTTGAAAAATTAAATATTACAACTAATTACTCAGGTTAGGTTTTGTAGGGCGTGGGGTTAATATATTTTTTTTCCTTTCAAGTAGTTTTTTATTAAAAAATAATATTTGGTGGTCATTAGCTATGTTGGGCTACATTCTTCAGAATTAGTCAGTTTAGTAGAGAACTAGTCACTTTGGTGTTTTAAGGTCGGCTCAATACAAGACCAACCTTAGCTAATCAAAAAAACCAAACTAGACTAGTACAACTCTAAAATCATTGGGACAAACCAATTCCACTAGTTCTAGGCTAGTACCAATTAGAGTGTTCCCTTCTCATCTTCCTCTCAAGTCGTTTTGTTGGATCCTTTCACGAATGGTGATTTGGAGAGTGCCATAAACTATCAGACTATTGTGAGGACCTAAGATCATAAGTAGTTAAGCCTTCACAACAATAAATTTTCAAGGAACTAGTACAAACATCCCAAAACATATTTAGTGAGGACATGCATGCAAGGAACTATTACAAACTTCCAAGATATTTAGTGAGGATGTGCATGACCAAAAAGCATCAGAAAAAGTTATCCACCCTCAAAAACCCTTCCCAAAACATTGAAGTGTGGTGCAAAACAAATTACAAGTAGGCTATCAATGCTACCAACAATCATTCCCTCTCCAATGTCACAAGAAGCTCCTACTCAAGCTACCTCCTCCTCTATGGTTATAGTAAGTTCTTGCAACTCTGTGAGCTATAAGAAGTTAAACCTGGCTTGGAATCTCCACCAATCATAGGGAACTCGACTTCTCTGCATGCCCCATCTATTTTGGGTTGATTGATCAGTTAAGTGGATGATCACTAAGTTTGACTGAAGTCTCACTGCTTAAATGACCTTCCACTAGCTCCTCCAAAAGTTAGAAATAGTTTAACTAAAAACAACATGAGATAATTGACCTTTATTGCTACAAATTAGCATTCACATATGTAGAACTAAACTCTAACTCCTCCAACTCAAATTTATTGAGAAAACTAGGTGACACAAGCCATGTCACACAATTTAACATCGTCCAAGTTTTCTGTTGATGTGGAAATTCAAATTTTTTCAATTTAGTCAAGGAAAAATCAAATTGATAACTTCTTGCTGCATTTCTCAACACATAGTTCACTGGAATGTATTACTTTCACTAGGAACTTGGAATAGTTCACATGTTAAGTTCGCAAGGTTTTAGGCTGATTTGGTTCTATGTGTTGTGTATATAAATAATAGGTGTCCATATCTTGCTATTAGAAACAAGACTCCCTATGAAATGTGGCATGGCCACATTCCTTCGGTGAGGCATCTCAGGGTTTTTGGTTCATCTTGTTATGCCTTCATACGTAAGGGATAGATAAAAAAATTAGTGCAAGGAGTCATAAATGTATCTTCTTTGGGTACTCATACGTCCAAAGCATACCATCTCTATGATGAAGTGAATAAGAAGTTTATAATATCTAAAGATGTGATCTTTCTTGAGTCTTCCAAGATTGACAATGTTGTTAAGTGTCAACTTAATCATTTGAATAGGTTCAAACATGCAAAGTATTTTCAAGAGTTTGATAGTGATATTCCACATCTCCTTCTCTTAGCTCTATAGTTTCTATGAAGATCCTTGAAGAAATCAGGTTGAAGGAAATTTCTTCCCCTTCTTTTTCAGTAAAGAACTAAGAGACTACTAGCAACAAGTAGCCAAATTTGATAAGAAGTGACGGTACATGCAAAATACAAAGCAAGGATTAATGCAAAGGAGTGTACTAAATATATACATATCATCAAAAATATTTCATCCCACTTAGGATGCCTTACATCGTGCCTGCTTAGTCATAAGATCATGTTGGTCACAACCTTTGTAGCTTAAATAAACAAGTGGTATTTCTCTTCATCCTCTAAGCTATGTAATAAACAAGTGAAAGGGAGCAAGACACGTAGAGGAAACACATGGAATGACTTTCAATTCTTACAATCATGCATGTCATTGAAGACATAATGATACGACAATTATAGCCAACTTTTAAGCTATAGTAAGAGGTGTATTTCAAAAGATGTGCTTTTCTTTCCATACCTAGCCTCCAAAGTGTTATGCATCAGATGGAGTCTTCATGCAGTCCTGATATTCTATCGTACCTTGGGTTCCTTGGTTTGCTTATTTTTATCCTCATCTCCTTGAGAGTCATCTATCATGTCATCTTTCTTTGTGGCCCCTGAGAGTAATTGTGTAGTTTCAGCGAGCAGTGATTGTTGCGGGATGATGCCTTAGGAGGACACATTTACACAGTTTTAGCTGGATGAAAGGAACTTCTCTGGGATGAGGCCCTGGGAGGACACATCTACGCAATTTTAGGATGCAAGGTAGAATAGGTAGTCAAGGGACAAAATTGCACAATTTCTGGAGACATTGGGTTTCGGATGAGGGAAGAACATTGGACGAAACCACTACATAGTTTTGAATCCTAAGGGAGGTTGAGATTTCTGTGCATTGCACAGTCCCAACAGGCAAGGGAAGATCTTGAGGGTTACATATGTGAAGTGCGCAGTTCAGGAAAGTTGGATGAGGCTAGGTTGATAAGGAAACTCAGAAATTTGGCCAAGTGTTGGAGCAGTGGAACTGATGTGAACAATGATAAAACTTGACTATGACCACACACTTGAAAACTTAGCAATACAAAATAGACCATTGAGAACATATAACACATACTTTGCTTAATGCAACAACCTTTGTGGCATCTTACGACAAGTGTGGCTCTGATGAGAGACTTTGGGAGGATGATAGACTATGTGAAATGAGTGTGAAACATGTCTATGTGGTGTGGACAACCCATTCTCTTAAATATTTCCCCTTGAATAAAAAAGAACCTCCCTTTGCATGACAAGCAATAACCC
Organism: Pinus tabuliformis; assembly: GCA_031772625.1. Classification (NCBI taxonomy): domain Eukaryota; kingdom Viridiplantae; phylum Streptophyta; class Pinopsida; order Pinales; family Pinaceae; genus Pinus; species Pinus tabuliformis. The sequence goes on from CM062809.1 coordinate 774,262,858, forward strand.
ACATGCCCAAGGATGACACATTCTACATAAAAATAAAAGCATGAACGACTCTTAAGATCGAAAAGGGGGACTTCAAATCATGAACTTACTAATAAGTGACTAAGGAATGGTCGATAACAATATCCATAGTAGGCTTTGAAATTTAAGTGCAGGCCAAAATTTTCGAGGGTCTTGTAGCTGCTACAACAGAGCCTTCACCTTCTTGCAAGCTTCTTTTTCAACTAGTGCCTTGAATTCTATGAACTTGGAGAATGTCTCATCTTTCTTCCACATGAATAAGATCTAACACTTCTGTGAGAATTCATCAATATAAATGAAAAAATATTTGTGTTTGACAGTGTAGGTTATCGAGAAAGTTCCATAAACATCATAGTGGAACCTTTTTAGGACTGCATGTGCTTTGTTGTCCTGATCATAAAATGTGGATTTTATGTACTTCTGCAATGTACATCCCTGCATACATCCTACTGCTTAATTACTCCTTTAAGGAGGTGACTGGTTATTTGTTGTATAATATTCGAGGTACCATGATGGAAATGACCAAGTATTTTGTGCCAAAGTTCATCGACGTTGTGACCTGCACTTTCTCTGCCTTAGTTCTTAGTGCATCACAGTCTTCCACATCTAGCTTATACAGGTTCTTCACACAAACCCCAATCTGCTTCACCTATCTCATGGCTATGTGTCTCATGAACACTTTTCCTTTGTTTAATATCACTTCACAACCATGGTAAACCAACCACTTGGTGAATGCTAGTAGACAAACCCCTAATTCTTTACCTTTACCTTTTTTTACTAGCGCCTTGTATTGAAAATTTTAAGATAATTTTTTTTTTCTCTTAAAAAATTGTCTTAAAATCCCACTCCGTGTAGCAATGCCAAATGTAATGATAGACAAGTTGTCTCTAATCGTGTCATCAAATATGAAAGGGATAGAAGAGGAATTGATGTCTAAGAAATCTTGTCAGTAAAAGTTGTCACATTCTTCTTAGTCAACTACCCCCACAAAACAAAGAACCCAACAAATCATTGTATTTATATAAGATAACGTGAATGGTAAGTAAAATAACAACCTCAGTATATGCACAAGACATTAGTTTCCTGCAAGATGGCGGACTTACGGAGCACTGTCAGAGTCAATTTTGCAGTTGTTAGATAATATTGTCTTAAATTGATATCTTTGTGTCTTAATTGTTAATTGTATTAAATAGGTTTCATCAAAGTGGCCATTATCTTAAATATAATTTTTTGTCTTAAAATATTTTTGCCTCAAATTGTTTTTTCCTTAAAATAATTTTGACTTAAATTGTTTTTGTCTTAAATATAAAGTTTTGTCTTTAAATGCTTGTCTCAAACTACTTTTGTCTTAAATATAAAGTTTTGTCTCAAAATATTTTCGTCTTAAATTATTTTTGTCTTAAATATAAAATTTTTCCTTAATATATTTTTGTCTCAAGCTGCTTTTGTCTTAAAATATTTTTTCTTAAACTATTTTTGTCTTAAATATAAAGTTTTGTCTTCAATATTTTTGTCTCAAACTGATTCGGTCTTAAAATATTTTGTCTTAAACTATTTTTGTCTTAAATATAAAGTTTTGTCTGAAAATATTTTTGTCTCATACTGTTTTTGTCTTAAAATTTCTATTTAAGACAATTCAATTGATATTAAATTTTAATGTAAAATAACTAAAATAAAAAGTGATTTTTAAGACAAAAGATTTCTTTTGTCTTAAAAAATGTCTTAAAAGTTCCCTTGGTGTAGTAGTGCTAGAAACATAAGAAAAGCTTGAAGTTGCTCCACCAACACTTGCTAGAGAAGATGATATAAACATTGGCGACTATTTCACAAGCTAACTCGATCTATAAAGTTCCAAGCTTTTCCATCAAACTGGGGGTGTTTCAAATCATTTTCTGTTACTTGTTAGAAAACTCTCAGATGATTGTTAATAACTTGCAACACCATGCCAAAGGGGCATCCACGTGTTGTTAGAAATTGTAATTTTTAATAATTGCATCAATAAAATCCAACTACATTCAACATTTTAATATAGATATATATAATATGACTTTGATCGAAATGAAAGTTGAAATATGCCATGTATAGGTGAACAAACAAAATCCTATTATAATAGAAATAAAAACATTAAAAAAATATACTATAATAATTAAAATAATATAGGAAAAAAATAAACTATTGTAAATTCATCTTAACCCCAATCTATTAAGTATTAAAAAGTTTAAAGCTCCACTTTCTTTTGATGCTTCTCGTTCTTAATAAAACTAAGATTGAGATGAATTTAAGATAATGAAAGAATTTCAATTTAGAGCACGAGTATGGTGAGAATTGTGCTTAATAAAACTAAGATTGAGATGAATTTAAGATAATGAAAGAATTTCAATTTAGAACACGAGTATGGTAAGAATTGACATTCAACAAGAACAAAAATAGACATTAAACCTTATTTGTAGAGCTTTTCACGTCATGAAATGATTTCATTATGGTATTATGGGTCTATGAATGAAATGTGTAAGGCAATTTAAGATAAAGCAGTAAGTTGGTTTGAGCATGAGTATCGGGGTCACTCCATATACCCAAACTATATACGTATGGATCAACTTCTTCCAATGAGTAAAATTATTTTCCTAAATGGTACATAATAAATATCATTATCTTTGGCCTTATTAGACATTACCCATTTGACTTCTCTGCAGAGACATTGAAGTGGCAATATGTTTATTGAGGTACAAAGCATTAACCTTTCCACTTAGCCGTGGCTTATCTCATCAACATGGTATAATTATCAAAGGAATGAGGTCATTGAAAATGGGTCTAAATCTTGGGGAAATTTAGGTACCATCGAAATTTTGGTGGAATCGATAACTTTCCTTTAAGACAAAGGAAGCATGTTCCACAAATCCATAGCAAAGGAGATATTTAGGTGTTAGTTTTATTGTTTTATGTTTATAATTTTTTTAAGTAAAAATATTTATTTTTTAATATATAAATTGATTGTTTTAAAAAATTTATATTTTTGAATATATAAATTGATTATTTTAAAAGAAATGTTCACATTTTTTTCTTCAATATTTGGTAGAAATTTACACTTAATATTTATAGGTTGTCTTTATATTTTTTGTTGGAATTCTAAAACAATTCAAAAATAGCTAAATTTTATGTTTTTATTTTGGCCACAAAGTGTTGCTGCAATTTTTTTTCCAACCTACTTTGTTAGTGAATCACAATAAGTGCTCAAGGAGGAGTAAGTCAATTTATATATAAAATTCCTTTGTTTTTAATATGTGAGCAAAAATTTATATATATGTCTTTAATACAATTTAAATCAAATAAAAACTTATTTTTTTCTCAAAAAAATGAATGAGAGAGAAACAATAACTCAACTAAAAATTTGAATATGTTCACTTCTCACACCACGAAATAGTGTTGTTGAAATAACTATTATTAATTGCAAGCATAAGACATATTTATTTTCTAAAAAATTAGATGACTGAAATAGATAGAAGTAATAGACAATTTATTGTAAATATTGAAAAACTTTTACCTAGACTTGAGAAATTATTAAATATTATAAAAAGTTAATATGTATATATTAAATGTTATAAACAATAAATAGGTATATTCCCTCGTTAATATCCTTTCTTGAAATGAGTGCAAGATTAATTTTTAAATATGTTTTTAATTGGTGAATTGAAATGCATATATACTAATTTATTTATTTTTATTATATAGGCATTATATATCAAAAATTGTCTTCAAAAAAAGGGAATCAACTTTCTATAAAAAAAATCTTTGGATGGTGTAGTACATCTCAAGTTTCATTTCGTGATAAAGAAGATCATGATTTTGATCTAAATAAAGATTTAGATGTCTTGGGGCATAATGGAGAATTTGGTATCTTAGAGCATAATGAAGAATGTGATGAAGAATTTTGATGAGGGAAAACCTAACACCCAAAAGAAAAAGAAAATGAAAGTAAGAAGAGAATTTTTTATGAGTGGAAAACTAAGTATAAGTCATTGAGAGAGGCAAAGCATAAAGGAAAAACATGTATGAAATGCATATATTGTGAAATGCATAAGGAAATGCAACCATGGGGAACTGGTACTTGTTGCTCTACATTGCAACATGATTCTAAGAGCCTGTTACAAAACAAATTGCATGCATTGACAATATGAACAAAGAAAGAGTTGTCACTACTACAAAATTAGTGTATTTTATGGTGCAAGAGGATCTATTGCTCTCAAAATATGAATCTCTTTTCTTATTTACAATGCCTTTACACACACAAAATATGCCAAAAAATAAATATGATACATCATATACAAATCATGTGGTTGCAAAAGAATTCCTTTTTTCTATATCGCAATATCTTGAAGAGATACAAATTTTAAAATACTAGAAAGCCCTTTTGAAAATACAGTTCATAGCTTAGAAAAGCATCTTGTGGTTTATGCCACGTTTTAAAACTCAAAATTATTGGGGCCTCCAATTTCACAGTTTTTAAAGCTCATAAATGTTTGTGATGGAAGAGGGAAAATAACTTATGATGTAATCAAACATTTAATGGAATCAAGGGGTCTTTCAAAAGAAAGATTGATAGGAGTTTCCATAGATGGTGCTTCTTCAATGGTTGGTAATGAAAATGGTTTTATTACTTTCTTGAAGAAAGATGTACCTAATATTGTAGTTGTTCATTACATTTCTCATCATGGAGCTTTAGCCACATCAGATGCTTCAAAAAGAATACCTCAATTATTGTTTGTTGAGAAATTGGCAAATAAGATATATTCTTGGGTGTAAAATTCTATGAAAAGAAATAGTTAACTTATTACTCTACAAGAACTTATGCAACTTGAAACTCTCGAGGCTCTTCAAATCCATGGAGTTAGATTGCTTTCAATTGGAGAAGTCATTGAAAGACTTGTTGTACTTTTGCCTCCCATATTAATGTTGTGGAAAAATTAAAGAAAAGACTCATGGTATGATAAGGCAAGGATATTTTCAGTGCAATTCTATTTAGATATGCTTGCAGATATAATGTGTGAATTAAACAAGTTGAACAAGCAATTCGAGGAAGAGTAGATTGATGTCAGATCTTTAGGGAAATCCATAGATGTTACTGTAAATACATTGAAAAGGTGTTTTTTTAGAAGTGACACATTTGCAGAAGGAACATGTTATTTATCTAAATTTATAGATGCCTCTAAATTTGGCTTTTTAGAAATTTTTTATAAGGAGGGGCTTGTTCACAGGTATGAATTATAACTTGTAGCAATTCCACATGCATATGATGATTGTGTTGATATACAAAAACAATCACGGTAACCTTGTATTGAAGGTTCAGTAGAAAGTTACAAACAACTTGCAAAAGATTATGTTCAAGCTCTTGTAGAGAGTTTGAATGGAAGATTCCCTAATATTTCATTTTCAAAATCCGCAAATTTGTTTAGCCCTTTCCATTATTTAGAGGATGTTTATGGCAAATAATGAAATTCAGAGCATTGGCTTGAAAAACTTTTTCAACACATACAAGATCCTTATTATGAAACTGAAGAAAACAAAACAACATTTGATTTTGAGGCTTCTTTGAAAGAGTTGCATCCATTTGTTGACACTCTTCATGTTAAATATGAGGGATCATCCAGGAAATATGCATGGAGGGTTTTTTATGTTACACGGTTGCATACAAATTTTCCTAACATGACAAAGTTATGGCAGGCAATACTTACTGTTCTGACAAGTACAATTACTTGTGAGAGAGGATTCTCAAGACAAAACATAATAAAGGATGTTCGAAGAACAAAGCTATCATTAGTTGGATTGGATGCCTTGATGTGAGTGTCCCTAATTAGGCTTGATTCATCGATGGTGGAATGGGATAGGGTACATGACATCTGGAATGATGTTAAAGAAAGAATAATCTTAAATATTCATTAGAGGAAATTTCACCCTAAAAGTGCCCATGAAACTTTCACATAATTTCCATGGCATAATATGTAAATGAATAAATATCCTTTAAATTTAAAAAGAGTTACATGTAAATATTTTGGAGGGAAAATAATAAAAACTACTTTTTTTAATTGTACTTTTGGCTCATATCCTTATAGGTTTACTCAAAATTCAAGTGTAGATACTCGTTGGATGCGCAATTAAATTCCACATCCAATGAGTATGTGTTATGAATACTTTTGAGAAGACATACATTGATAAAAAATGAAGATACATTAAAAAGTGTGTTCAACATGTTTTTTAAATGCATCTTCATTTTTTATCAATGTGGGTCTTCTCAAAAGTGTGCATAATGGGTACTAGTTGGATGTGGAACTTATTTATGCATCCAACAAGTGTCTACACTTGAAATTTGAGTAAACCTATAAGGAGAAAAGCCATAAATTCAATTAAAAAAAATAGTTTTCTTATTTTCCCTACAAAATTCATAACTCTTATTTTATTTTTTTAACTATTATTTTATTATTTTTCCTGTGGAGGCCACTTTTAGGCTAAAATTTCTTCTAATGTAAAGTTATTCCATTTATGTTTATGTTTTAATGGTGTTGTGTTTTGACAATTACCTCTTTTGGTGAAACTACCAAAAATTTAGTTTGTGTACATGTTGATATTGAATGTACTTTTTGAACATTTACATAGTTCATTCACATTATGTTTTTGGTTTGAAACTTATTTCACAACTGTTGTTCTTGTAATGGGATAGACATCCAAGTGACTTAAATGGAAAACATGGTATGTGTGTTTCAATTTATGTTAAGTGAATTTCTTTCGTCTAATTTTAGTTGCAACAACATTTACATTCACTATTTTCATGTGAATATATATATATATATATATATATATATATATATATATATTATTTATCTTTTTCACTTTATAATATTAATTTTTGTTATTTCTTAGAAAAAAAAAATTAAAGATATGCAGATACATATTTTCCATCTATTTTCCCACTATTTCCATCTTTAAAAAAATATTGAACATTTCAACAACGTGGAAAAATCATAGAAAAGATTCATCAACAAGTCTCAAATGAAAGTGTAGCCATGAGACTTGAGTGGATTGGTACAACAAAGAATGAAAATTTTGCAACAATTATAAATACAATTTGCATAAATTAGATGAAACGTGTACAAATAAATATTAAAATTCATGTGATGGGCAGTTTAAAAGTAAAACAATCATAAAAAAAATCCGTGATGGGTAGGGGAACCCCTAAAAATTTAACTTCTCGTTGTACACAACAAGTCAACTCATTGCTCGAATAGAGGAAACCGACATCGTTTGGAAGGGAGTAGTCTATATGTCTGAATTCTTGGACACCGATGTGACATTGCATGTATGGTTGTACATACCATGACGAAGGTTTCCACCATCTCCACTTGACTTCGACTGAGGGAATTCCGACCAGCCAAGTGCGCCGCCTCTACCACCAAGAGACCATTAGACTTCCATTGTATATGATATCATGTATTTAATGTACCATACTCTCATTTCAATTTAGAAACCCACCCAAACACAAGCTTGAATTTCCACCATTCTATTCTACGTTGGTTTCAAAATTTGAAATTGTCGCCTACCCTCACTCTCAATCTCGCATGTGGCATTGCCACAAGCCCTTGGGATTTATACAAAAATCGACTCACGCGAGACCACAATGGATGTTGCAAGGGCAAGTTCTAACATGAATATGTTGGAGTTGATTTGCCAACATTTGTTGGAAAGGGAGGATGAAATAGATATTGATAAGAGAAACAACAGTGTTTATATTAATATTGTGAATAGTGATGATATCCAATCCAATGTCACTTCCACCTGGGGCTCATGGCCTGATAAAAGTGGAAGATCAATATCAGAAGACAAATAGAAGAAAATTACAGAAGAAAACTATTTTTCTTGTTATTTTTATCCACAGTTACAAGAAGTACAAAGGAGTTCTCTTCTTGTTATTATTTTTTTATCCGTAGTTACAAGAAGTACGAAGGATGTAGGGGTAAATGAAAAGTTGGAGGAGGAAGAGAAAGGAGAGTTGAGGCATATGAGGGCTAGGTTGTACACAGGAGTCAAGTAGCGCCCGTGGAGGAAGTTTGTTGTAGAAATTAGAGACCCCAATAGTGAGAGCTCTCGAGTTTCGCTAGGCACTTTCAACACTACCAAATATGATGCTATCTCTTGCATATGACTATGATGGAATCATGATCCATGGCTCATCTTAATTTTCCCCTCTCTTGCTTCTAATTGAAAGAATTTTTTTTCCAAACAAATTTGTTTCCTTGTTTTTTTCCAAAGATAATTTTAAAGGGGAGTTTTTGGGTCGTGGTTATTTGGAATACAAATTGCTTTTGGAAAACTCTAACCTTAGAAGTTCACGAAGATCTCATTTATCAAATTTTTGAAAAATTATCTATTTATCTAATTTTCTAAACTTTATTCATTTAATTAATTTCATATATTCTTTATTGAGGTGTCTTACTAAATTCAAATATATTTTATTTATCTTAGTCGAATTAAATTTTATCATCTTACTATATTGTATTTTGTTTATAATTTACATTATAATAATCATTTTTTTAAGTGTAAATAAATAAAGTTTGTATATTAATTTTTTCTATTAATTTCAAATTTAATAATAAAATATTAAAATAATTTTTTTATTATTAAAATTATATGTTTTGATAATTTTAAATATATTCCATAAAGTTATTTAAATAATAATAATTATAATTAAAAAATAAAATATAAACTAATTATATTATGATATTCAATTTATCTTATTATATTGAATGAGATACTCTGCTACTTAAAAATTCCATTTTTTAAGTTGTTTTCTTTCCTTTTATTGATAGAGTATTAATAAATTTAAAAATGATAAATTCGAAAAAAAACACATCTATCATTCATACAACACGCTATTGTGATTAATGTGTTAAGTTGGGTTAGTAAAAAATGTCTTTTATAAGTTATAATTTAATAAACCTATTTTTATATTCATTAATTAATTAATATTTTATTTAAGACATCTATCGTTTACAATAGACTACTTGATGCTTAATTACTAAAGGCATAATATTCATTAATTAATTAATATTTATTTAAGACATCTATCGTTTACAGACTACTTGATGCTTAATTTACTAAAAATGCCTTTAGAAAGATATACTATAAAAGACAATCACCACAATTTCTAAATCTATAAATTATAATTTAATAAATGTATTTTTGTATTAATGGATTAATTAATTAATATTTCAATTAGAAAAATGTTATTTTAATCTATAAATAGCAAATTAGATGTATGTATGGTTTTAGTATTTGTTTGAAATGAATTCCTATTAAAACAAGAGTTTAAACAAATGGTTTTAATTCATTTGAATTGTGCTATCAAAGAAAATCCTATTAAAATAAGATGTTAAACAACTTCGTTATTTAAAAAGATTTTTTTTTTCATATATATGAAAGAACTAACACATTAATATCCTAAGAGTTTTTAGTCTATTTTACTGTTAGCTATAAAATAAGTTATAATATGGTTAAAGAAACTTCTTAAAAGGGAAATTTGAAAATAACAAAAATATAAAGATTTAAGTTCATATTGAGTAAATTTATCAAAACTATAAAGATTGAAATTGATATTGAGTAGTCCAATATGTTACAGATATTTATACTCAAAAAATGTGAAGATATAGGAGCTTTCAAGAATTTTTATTTCCATGTTTTTTTTATACAATGTCACTCCATCCTTTAAAGGTTATGACTACATCATGGTTCTAATCTGGTAAACATGTCATAGAAATAGATGAAAGAAAAATGTTGAAAATATTCTAATACCTTATTTAGTAAGGGTAAGAGACAATTTTTTTTGCATAATGAACACCCATGTGATCTAGTTGATGGTAAGAAGAGAATCCCCCAAAACATTCAAGTTCGATAATCTTATTTTCTTTGGTAATTTGAAGCGATTGTCTTAAGCATACTAGTTCACTGAAATTTTTTGTAGTAGCCCCAATACATCTAGAAGAAAATCAGTGGATACCTTAGAGAGATGTAGGATACCCCTCGATCCTCCTAGGGATGGGTCTAAGGATGATTGAGGGGAGTCTATTTTTATTTTCCAACTTATGTTGGAGTTCCCCATGTAGAGGAGAGGTTTTGAGAAAAATGTGTTTGCATAACTAGAGTTTGAATAACACGCTGCATGGGAGAGGGAATTGTGTGTTCAAAGGAGTGGTTTTGTGGTAGCCAGATACCGTAAGAAATGATCAAAGGTAGAGCCTTTATTTCCTTTATGCGATGATGTTTCAACTGACTATTTACGGTTGTATTAATGGTGTATTCCTCCAAAATTAAAGGTAGAGAAATATATCTTTATATTTTTTTACTAGAGTTCTTCTCTGAAAGGGAATTATGAGGTAAAATGGGTGTTATATTCAGAGTCTCGTTTGCATAGGATACATCTACCTAGCACCATCAAATTCCTTCTTTGCAATGGATCATATGTTAGTTCTTTATTGTTTACAAAGGAGCCAATTGAAAAGATTGGCATTAGATGGGAAATTAAATTTCAAATTTTTCCTTCCCCACTAGTGAGGTGAGGCTTCCTCAACCTCCTACGTTAATGTTGTGTAACCATTTTTTCGTCTTAACCACCAATGGGATTGGAATATGAAATTCATTGGTCATCGTGATCTAGTTGATCTGAGTTTCTAATAAAAGAGTATTGTAAGGCTAAAATGTAAAATGTTCAATGAATTTCTTCATATTTCATTGAACCCACCTCAAGTTGTGATAACTTAGCTAACTTCCCTAACAAGTTTTAATATCACCTTGCAAATATTTATTTAATAAGAAGAAACCTTCCCTATTCATGGTTTCAATGACTTGGGATTGTAGTAGATGATTGGAACTTCCAAGAAATGGGTGTTTCCGAGTCAAATCATTTTTTCCTTTTCCCACTTTCCACAAGAGTGAATCTCTTGTGAGTGGAAATGCATTTAGAATGGATTTGGAGATTGTAGAGCTATTTCGATTCCTTTTATTTGTGTTCTTAATATAGTCTACTATAGATTACAATGGGGAATATTGGATTGGAGTATCTGTTTCCACTGACCCAAGCCTTGAATCAATCCACAAACAATTTTTTGGTAAGAGCTTTGGTGAAGAGGAAAATTTTTTTCATTCCCTGTCTTGTATGACTTTTGGGAGTTCCCAAATTTTTCTAAGAGGTCAAGAATAGAGCATTGTTTTTAGCTAATCTATAGCATAGGAATATAAAGGATATTTTCCAAATATTCGCTAGTATGCTTTTTGAAACTGACGTCAATGTGGTCTAATAGACAAGGGTAGCTACCACAGTAGACTTTACTAGGGCTAATTAGCCAAACCTAGAATGTCATTTGTTGCACTCGGAAATTATCTTTTTTCTATTTTTACAAATTTACACATATAATAATTCTTGACATAACCATTTTGTATTAATTTTAAACCAAGATATTCCATACCTATATTTTTCCTAAAACATGTATACCGAGGAGCTATGCTATGTATTTTTTGTCTAGCTTTGGCATTCCCCAAATGAATAAGGAGGATGTGTCCTTATTCATTTTCATATTAGTGGATTTATAAAAAGTAGAAAAAAAATCTTTAAGTTGATAGAAATATCTAAGATCTCTTGCAAAAAAGATAAGTATATCATCCACAAAATGTAGATCAGATATGGATAAATAAGAGCTAACCTCAATGCATCTTAGAGCTCCAGAGACAATTTGTAAATTGATAATTCCATTAAGACTCTCCACATCTTGTAGCAGTAGAAGAGCCAAGAGAGGATATCCTTTTTGTAATCCCTTTTCTCACATGAGAAAAAGAGAGTCTAATATATTGATTAGAAGCAGAAAAGAGGTTGAGCTAATGTAGTTTAGGGTCCAAGTGACAAATGAGTGGGAGAAGCCAAAAATGAGAAATGAAAATTTAAAATGATGTATTTCTTCTTCTTTGTATGAATGGAGTGAAAACCTTCCTAAGAAAGACCAATGGTATGGAATTTTATTCCTACAAGAAAATGAAATTGTTATAGGGAGATGCTTTCCAAGGGAAAGTCTTTTACCCAATGGGATATAATCGTTGTCATAACTTCATATATGATGTTATAGAGTAAGATGGGTCTGAAAAGGTTAAAGGAGTGGGGATTACCAAATTTTGGCATTACTGCAATGAATGTTGAGTTAAAGGAGAACAAATTTTGACTGGAAGTTCTTCCCACAACTCTTAATTGATCATTTCCCAAGAAATCAAAATAGCCAAGGTAGAATTCCAATCGAATATTAATAGAGATAAGATGTTTGTCATTTTGAAATCTATATAGAATCTTCAAAAATTTTAATAGTGACTTAAACCATTAATTCTTTAGTTGCTTCATGCTCCATATACCTTGGAAAAGGTATGCCACCTAGACGATGACATCTATTGACACAAAAGAGTCTTTCTTGTAAATATTTTGAATGTCTTGAACCCTAGTAGATTTGATGTGCTCAAAATATTTGGCAATCATGCCATTTGATGTATTTATAGCAAATATGGTGTTTGTCATGGTACTTTTATTTTTAAAATTATGAGAATATTTGCATTTTCATCCCCTACATTGAGACAAATGGCACAAATCTTAAGTTTACATTCTTTTTCTCTCTATGAAAGCATTTTTTGTGGGCTTATTGTAGATTTTTTAGTTATTCCTTTTGAAGGGATGTAAAAGGAGTTCTACTTGTTGGAATTCACAGTTATACTAGGAGGGGGGTGAATCACTCTACTGACAAATTTTACTTATCTAATTTAAGACAAACATCATCAAACAAAAAATAAAGAAAGATATATGTGGAAACGCTTTTATGATATTATAACTTGTTAAGTAGTTAACTATCATATCTTGAGGTGGTCTAAGAAAATATCATGAAATCCATTAGACATCTTACATTTTAGCCTTACAAAATGCTTTTATTTGAAACTCGCATCACCTAGATCAGGAGGGCCAATTAATTTTGTCTCCAAATCCTATGGGTAGTTAAGGCCCACAATTTTTTACACCACATCAGTGTAGGAGGTTCAAGAAATATCACCTCTCGAGCAGGGAAAGAAGATTTGGAAATTTAGGTGCCCATCTAACATGAATATTTTTAGTTAGCTCCTTTGTAAACAACAAAGAACCAACATAGGATGCATTAAAAAAAAAACTGCATTGTGTCCAGAAAATGTATCTTATGCAAATTAGACTCTAAATATAACACTCGTTTTACCTTGGAATTCCCTTTCACATAAGAAGTTTAGTTAGAAATATAGGGATCTAATGCTCTACCTCTAGTTTGGGAGGAATACACCATTAATACAATCCTAAATACTTGGTCGAAAAGTGATCTCATAAAGGACATAAAAGTTGTACCTTTGATCATTTCTTAGGCCTCCTGGCTATCATAGAACTAGTCCTCTGAATAAACAATTTCCTCTCCCACGTAGTGTGTTATTCAAACTATAGCTATGTAGACAACTTTTTCTCAAAACCTCTCCTCAACATGGGAAACTCCAAGATAACATGCAAAATAAAAATAAAAACTCCCCTCAAGCCTTATTAGACCCATCCTTGGGATGAGAAACGGGTATCCTAATCTCTATAAGGGTTCCAATGATTTTCTTCTTGATGTTTTGGGGCTCCTAAAAATAATTTCAGTGAACTAGATCACCAAGGAAAAAGGATTATCAAATTTGCATTTTTTTAGGGATTCTCTTTTTACCATCAACCAGATCACATGGGTGTTCACTATGCAAAATTACAGTCTCTTAGAATTGCTAAATAGGACATTAGAAGATTTGTACTATTTTTCTTTCATCTCATTCTATAACATGCTTATGGGAGTAGAACCATGATGTAGTCATGACCTTTGAAGGATGGAGTGGCATTGGGAAAATGATCCAGGAGGATCTCATCAGATCAATTGCATAGCGTTTAGTTCATCATCAGAGTTCATTTCATCGTCAACGTTCAGTTCATCATCAATATTAAGTTTATTCAGTGTTGGTTTATTTATTCATGGTGTTCCGGTTCATGTTTACCGTCGTGGTGATTGTGGGTGTGATGTGGTGTTTAATTTTGCATTATCACAAAGGTGTTTGTAATGGGTTTATTTATGGTGGAGCTAAATACCTAAGTGGCTAAACCTAAGACCTAGCCCTAAAGATATGGTGTCAAACATATGTTAAAAACCTAATTACATAAACCTATGCATGAAACTATTGTAAAAGACCCACATTCATATCTTATTGACCAAACAATACAAATATAGTATAACTGCAACATCTAAGCCGTGTCAAAGCCATGTTGCATGTGAACACTGAGGTGGCATGACGATGGCGGTAAACATTACAATGCAATACAGTCTAACCGCGTGGAGGTTATCCATAACTTTTGGCAGTAACTTTCACATGAACATTCAAAGCACACTGTTAGGGGAACCGTAAGAGGGTAAGTCATATATAAGGCGTAACTGACAGGGATTTGGGAAGTTATCACATGTGGAGTAAACAAGCAGTTCTGAAACTGTTGGAACAAGCCTTCATGGTGTTGGCCTGTGATAAGATGATAAGACTATAGCAGTGACATGGTTGTGGTTAGTGGGCATACACCATTAGTTAACTGTTGTGATAATCCAATGTTCATTTTGGGTTTTGGTTTGCTTTTTGGGCATAAATGTAAACCCTCCACCCTGTAACTTAACATTAAGGTGTCAACCAAGCAAAAGGTCGAGCACACTCAACCAAAAATTCAGCTAGTACGTGCCAAACCTGGGGAGCAAGAGTTAGAATGTACCTAATGCCTTATAAAGTCACCAACATGATCATTGATTAGAAGTGACTGCAAGCACATTCAGTCTGGTTCAGTTTCTATGTAACTGACATTCTCTGAGTCAAACCTAATAAAGTGTTTTCCTATATTAAAAGTGGACTCGAAGACATAGTCCATCAGGGGCAAGCTTTGTAATCAATATCGTTGTCTGGTATCACTGTTTTATTCTAGAAATTCAAGATTAATTATGTTTCTTAAGTGACTAATTCAGTCTAAAATCAATTTTTTTTCCTTCAGTCTTCCACATTCAGCACTTAAGGTTAACAATCAAATTCACTATTGGCAATTAATCAATTCTACTTCAATTATAGTTTATGCTCGATACTAGATGATATAATTTGGTATAAGAGTAGGTTTCGTTTGTATAATTTTTCCAGTGAATGTTAATCAGGTCAAAGTCGCAACGTGGAGAAGAAACACTTAAGGAGTTTTATCCATAGTTTGGAAAATGAAGAGTCACTCATAAATCGAGCATGACATGATCTGACACAAGTGAAACTCCTAAAGCAAAGATGAGCAAGGAATAGTTTCAGAAAGTTTTTTTGAGCATGTAGCAGATATTGGGAGAAGTCTACAAAGATAAGAATGCAAGCGATGCAACTTCTTCTTCAAATACATTGAAGAAGGACAAGGGTAAAGGCAAGGTTGATAAACCTCCTCCTCCATCATCTCCATCATCATCTCCATCATCATATTTTTCTTCTTCTTCTTCCAGTTCATAATCTGAAACAGAAAAGAAACCAAAGAAAATGTCTCTTTTGAAACTTGATGTAAAATTTGAATTACCTGGTTATGATGGCGAAATTAATCTTGAAAAGTTAGATAACTAGATTACAGAGATAGAAGTGTATTGTCATATTCAGAACATTTCTGACGATAAAATGAAAATTCAGTTAGCTACACTTAGAATGGGGTAAATATCTTTAATTTGGTGGGAAAGTAAAACTCAAGTAGATGTGAAGCGGAAATGTAAAGTCATCCCTTCATGGTCTAAGTTATAAAAGCTCTCAAGAAATAATTATATCATTTGGGACACATGCAGCAAGTTGTATTTGACTGGCAGCATTTGAGGCAAGGTAAGGGGAAGAATGTTCAAGAGTTTACTCAGGAATTCGGGAAGAGACATTTGGTGCTTGTTATTCCATTGGATACATGTGAAAGTTTATTAAAGTACATTGGCAATTTACATTCATATTTACAACATACATTATTGTTGTTTATTCCTGATGACTTTTATGAAGTGTCTGTTCAAGCCTTACATATTGAATCAGGTGGTAGACCATTCAAGTTTGCACCACAATGATCTAAACAATTGGAAACCAATGATTCCAATGATAGCAACAGGAAGAGCAACTCGAAGGGAAATAAATCAGCGATAGCTTGGAAGGAAAGACCTACTTTTTCTCATTGCCAGAGAGTCAATCACGATGAATCTAAATGTTGGAAACTTCATCCCAAACTTAAGCCAAAAAGTTGCTTAAGGAGAAGGATGAAATGAAAGAAAATGCAACAATCCAACAAGATATAGGCTCTGATTCAGGTGATGAAAGGAGGATAAATTCCATAGTTTCGATAGGTAAAATGTCTCATACTGGTTCAAGTTCTAGTAATTTTGCATCTTCTTCAAACATAAATCATCTGAATGAGGATAAAAGAGTTGAACTATTTCATATAAGGATAATTTCTAAGCACACAAAAATAGATACAATGTTTGATAGTGGATCATAGGAAAATTTGATATTTGAATATTTAATTAAGAAGTTGGGTTTGGAGACACGGAATTATCCAAGACCATACCCATTAGGTTGTCTCAATAAATCAACTTAGATAAGTGTCACAAAGAAGTGTCGGTTAAAATTTTCCATTACATTTAATTACATTGCTGAAGTGGAATTATATGTGGTTCCAGTAGACATATCTCGAGTAGTGCTAGGAAGTCCTTATCTTTATGATTATGATGCAGTGTTTTATAGGAAATGGCATAAATATCACCTTAAGAAAGATGGGGTTGAATTTATTGTCATGGCACATAAAACTAAAACTCACTTGGATGCAGTTATTGTCAATCACATGAAGCAATTAATAAGTTCAAATAGGAGATTTCTAATCATGTTTGTAAAAGAACAACATAAAAATTGACATGATGCTTTTTTAGGTTGTGAGTGTGAGTTTAAAGATAGTTTGGTTGAAGTAGTAGATTATTTTCCAGGTCTATTTAAAGAACCAAAAATTATTTCTCGTAAGCAGGAAATACAATGTAAGGTACATTTGATTTCCAATGCTCCTCTTCTTAATGTCAGAATGCATCATATCATTCCAAGTTGGGAGGTTATAAGTTTCAGGGTTACAAATCAGTATTAGGGAAAGTTAGTTTACTCTTGTAATGCATCACCATTTCATGTTTTAAACAGTTTTAAAGCCTCATCTCAATGGAGAACTAAACAAGTAAATGCATGTGAAACTTCAAAGTAAAAAATGGTAATAGTTCCACTAAGCCTTAAACAAATAGAATTTGATGCTAGTAAGTATGCAATAAGTACAATTTTGTTTTAGAAAGAGAAGCCTATTTGTTTTCATATCGAAGCATTTTCTAAAGCAATGTCAAAGTATCCAACATATGATAGGGAAATTTATGCTTTAATGAAAAGTGTTAAACAATGGAGACATCAGTTAATGGGTGAAGAAACAGTCATTCAAACAAGTCAACAACCACTTCAATACCTTCAAATTCAAACTAAGTTGCAGTAGTATTCACATTATAGTTCGATGGGTCTATTGCGGGAAGTACACTTAGTAATCAGGAATTAGGAAGGTACTCAAGCAAAGTAGCTCATATGATGTCAAGGATTTCCTTGAATGTTTTAGTTAGTGTGCAAAATAGTTTGTTAGTACATATCGCCCGTATTGAACAATATCCTATAGAGATTGTTTTCAAAGATATTCATGAATCACTAACTAATGATGCACAAATGGAGGAAACAAACCATCATGTTTATGATATGATTTTTAACCACCTTGGAAAGTTGTGTGTACTACATATGGATGGAATAGTTAATTGGTTAAAAAGGCGCCATGGTAAGAATCATCAGGGTCATCACATTAATTTTGGTGGTCGAATGTGGTCTTACATCAGTAAGGCAAGGTGCATAAAGATCAGGAGTGTGAGGGAGCTCTACCCTCACCTGGTCTCTACTTAAAATGAAAACTTTTGGTGGTCCAAAAGCTTTCAAGTGGAGAGTATTGATCGAGGCCTATCACATCAGATCACTTGCACAGTGTTGAGTTCATCATTAATGTTCAATTCATCATCAACATTCAGTTCATCTACTGTTGATTCAGTTATTCACAGTGTTTTGGTTCATGTTTATTGTCATGGTGATTATGGGTGTCATGTGGTGTTTAATGTTGCATTCTGACAAAGGTGTTTGTAATGGATTTACTTATGGTGGAACTGAGGACCTAAGTGGCTAAACCTAAGACCTAGCCCTAAGGTTATGGTGTCAAACATATTTTAAAAACCTAACTACATAAACCTATGCGCTAAACTATTGCAAGAGACCCACATTCAGACCTTATTGTCAACCAAACAATACAAACACAGTCTAACCGCAGTAGCTAAGCCGCATTGGAACTGTGTTTCATGTGAACACTGAGGTGGCATGACCATGGCAACAAACATTACAATGCGATACAGTTTAACTACATGGAGTTAAGCCATAACTGTTGGCGGTAGTTGTCACATGAACAGTTGAAGTGCATCGTTAGCAGAACCGCTTCAGGGTAAGGTTCGAATAAGTTCTAACCAATAGAGCTTTGGGACATTGTCACATGCATAGTCAACAAGCGGTTCCGAAATCACTCAAACAAACATGCACGATGTCCCCATGTGGTAAGACCATAGCAATCAAATGGTTGCAATTAGCCAGCGCACGCCATTAGTTGACTGTTGAGATAACCGAAAGTCTATTTTGGGTTTCTTTTGTTTTTGTTTTTTTGGCATAAATGTAAACCCTCCACCATGCAACTTAACACTAATGTGTCAACCAAGCATAAGACTGAGCACATTCAAACAAAAATTTGTCTAGTACATGCCAAACTTGGGAAGCAAGAGTTAGAAAGTACCTAATGCCTTATAAAATCACCAACTTGATCATTGAAGAGTTCATGAGTGGTTTTAAAGGTTTCTATGCATATACGAGAGATTATAGTCTCATTTGTTTTCAGTATAACGGAAGTATCCAGAGTCGAAATCAAGAACTGTGATAGGCGTTGGAAAGCTATTTCGGAGAGAATTATTTTGAAAGAGATCAGTTTGGTTCATTTGTTGTGTGATCAACCTTCTCAAATTCAATCCTAATGTAGTCACCCATCTTGAAGGCGGACTTGGAGATGTAACCCATCAGGGACGAACTCTGTAATCAATATCGTTGTATGGTATCACTATTTTATTATGAAAATTAAAGCTTAATTATGTTTCTTAAGTTATTAATTCAGTCTTAAATCAACTGTTTTTCCTTCAGTCTTCCATGTTCAGCACTTAAGGTTAACAATCAAATTCACTGTTGGCAATTAATCAATTCTACTTCAGTTTTAGTTTATGCTCAATTTGGTATCAACAAAGGAACATGGAAATATTCGAAAATTTTCTAAAACACTCCCTTGCATATCTTCACATTTTTTGAGTCCTAAAACCATTCACTAATTGGATTTCTTAATGTAAATTTCAATCTTTATAATTTTGATGAATTTAACTAGCACAACCACATTAATAAATGTGGTTGATAAACATTGATAGGCCCATATCATGCACATATATCAATTATGAATAATATTAATATAAATATAAGAACCATATTAATAATAATTAATATTAAATTATTAGTATGATATCAAATAATAATAATAATAATAATAATAATAATAATAATAATAATAATAATAATAATAATAAATACACATAATAATAAAAATTATATTAATAATCATTCAATAAATAATAATGATGTAATTATGAAATAAACATTTAATAAAAATCAAGGAACAATTTAAATTTGGTTGATAGGAAATTCAACTTTAAACACTCCACTAGAACATAATTATTAAAAGCTAGTATCTTCCAAAAGACACTGAGAACGATGAGAAAAGTTGCACCAATTGAAATTAACAAGATAATGATCATGACCATTCACACTTCCCAACCAATCCCTTCTCACATTGTCTATATTTTTTGCATAACATTGAGAAGAAAAAGACGGTGAAATCTAAAAACCATCTATTGATTTCACTCTTTATATAGCTATAAATGTTATTACCTACCTCTCTCTGTCTCTGTAAGGCCATGAGGTAACTCGTCAAATGAACTGTGTTTATTCATTTAAATTTTTCATAGTTATATACATAAGGGGGTTACTCTTGAGTTTCACCTTATGATGACTCTTCCTTTTCCTTTATTTTTTATTTACATTAATTACAACTATTCACCCAATCCCCATGATTAGGTGTCAACATTCCCCCCCTTAATCTGAAGGGATGTTGGTGAGTCCAAGCATCATTCTGATTCTTTCATTCTTTTCTCTTCCAAGCGCTTTGGTGAAGATGTCTAGAATCTGCTCATTAGTGGAACAATGGCATAGATGGATTGTCTTAGTGTCAACATGATGTCGAATCAAATGATATTTTGTATTGATGTGTTTCGTTTGATCATGGAACTTTGGGTTCTTGGCCAAATTTATTGCAGAGGTGTTCTCAATCATAAGTGGAGTTGAATGTGCTTGTTTTACCAGCAAATATTCCAAAATTTTCCTAAGCCACACAATTTCTTTTGTTGCCTCAGCTACTGCCACATATTCTGCCTCTATTGTGGAATCTTCTCAAACTGATTTTTTGCGTGATCTCCAGAAGACAGCTCCTGATCCAAAATTCATAACATAACCAGAAGTAGATACCCTAGTTTCTTTTTCTCCATCAAAGATTGAATCAGAGTATCCAATCAAGCTGAAGTCGCCCACTTGTGTATACTTGAGTCCAAAGTCTTGAGTTCCCTTCAAGTACTTTAGAACTCTTTTTGTAGCACAACAATGTCCCTCACAAGTATTTTTCATAAACTTGGATAGGATTCCAACAACAAACAAAATGTCTCATCTGGTAGTAGCTAGGTAGTTAAGACTTCCTACAAGCTGTCTATACTTTGCTGCATCCTCAAATTATTTTCCTTCTGTGGATGTGAGCTTTAAGTTTTGTTCCATTGGAGTATTTAGAGGATTGCACTTAGTCATGCCAAACCTGTTCAATATATATCCAACGTAATTATTTTGATAAAGGAATATAGACTTTGGATGATGAGTTACTTCAATACCAAGATAGTAATGAACATAGCCCATGTTAGTCATTTGAAAACCTTTCCTCAATTCCTTCTTTATGGATGCAATGTAGCTCTCATTGTTCCTTGTCGTCAAAAGATCATCTATAGATACCACGAGCTATACAATTGTTTTGCCAACTTTCTTGACAAACAAACTAGAGCTTGCTCTAGTACCATATCAAGCGAGGAGGTAACTCCTCAAATTAATTGTGTCTATTCATTTAAATTTTTCATACTTATACACATAAGGGAGTGAATCTTGGATTTCACCTCCCTATGACTCTTCGTTTTCCTTTATTTATTAGTTACATTATTTACAATTGTTGACCTAATCCCCATGATTAGGTGTCAACAGTCTCCAATATCTATAGTGGCTCATTGCAAGGCAATAATATTAAACCCAACAGATAAATATTATAATCCCTAAAATAAGCATTCTTGACCATCATTTACCATCATTGATTTTCATACTGAGGTGATGTTTGTGCCAATGTGACGTTGGACCATGGTTGACAATGGTTGATTTTCATATTGAGACAATCTTTGGCACATTGTGACTGTTGTTGAGCATAGATGACCATGGTTGCAAACAAAAGCCTTTTACATTAAACCTTAGGATATTATAAACCCCGTGAATAATATTATACCCTGGGAATATGAGCCCTTTAAACCCAATGGATTGCTATTATAAACTTAAGGGAATAGTGAACCCAAGGGATTAATTCTAAAATCGAAAGGTATTATAAACCCAAGGGAATAATATCAAATGCAAGGGATTAATATTATAAATGCAAGGTATATAAACCCTAAAGGCATTGATATTATAAATCCAAGGGAATGATCAACCCAAGGGGTTAAAAACCAAATCGATTGATAATAGAAGCATGAGGGAATAATATTAAACCCAAGGGATTAATATTATAAATAAAAGGTATATAATCCCTAAGGTAAATATTATAAACCCAAGGGAATAATATTAAACCCAATGGATAAATATTATAAACCCAAGGAATATAAACCCTAAGATAAATATTATAAACCCTAAGATAAATATTTGTCACAATGCAAACTTGGAATATAGTTGAAGATGATTCATTTTTATATTGAGACAATGTTTGTCACAATGCAACGTTGGAAAACGACTAAGCATCGTTGACCATGGTTGATCTCCATATTGACACAATCTTTGCCATAATGTGAGTGTGGACCATCGATGACCATGAATGTGAAAATGTGATGCTGCACCAAGAGATAGTACTTGTCACAATGTGACCATGGTTGACCATGGTTATTGACCATGATTGAACCCAAAGGTATCATAAACCCAAGAGAATAATATTAAACCCGAGGTATTAATATTATAAATGCAAGGTATATAAAACATAAAGGGATTGACATTATCAACCCAGGGGATTATTATTAAAATCCAATAGATTAAAACGCAACAGATTGATAATATAAACCCAAGGTATATAAACCGTAGCATAAATATTATAAAACAAAGGGAATAATAGACACAAGGGATTATAAGCCCAAGGGAATAATATTAAACCCAAATACTAAATATAATAACCCTAAGGAATATAAACCCAAAGATAAATATTTGTGACAATGCAACATTGGAATATGGTTGACCACTATTGATTTTTATATTGGGACAACGCTTGTCATAAAACGATCTTGAAAAATGGTTAACCATCATTGACCATGGTTGATCTCAATATTGAGACAATCTGTGTCACAATGCAATGTTGGACCATGGTTGACCATGGATGACCATGGTTGTGACAATGTCACATTAAACCAAGAGACAGTCTTTGTCACAATGTGACCATGGTCGAGACAACCTTTGTCAAAATGTGATGTTGGAACATATTTCGCCATGGTTGATATTCATGTTGATACAATTCTTGTCATAATGCGACATTGGTGGACTTTCATATTGAGAAAATCTTCATCACAATGTGACGTTGGACCATGGTTGACCATGGTTTATATTAAATCCAAGGATTAATATTATAAACCTTATGAATAATATTATACCATAGGAATATGAAGCCTCAGATTAATAAACCCTATAAATTATTATTTTATAGGTTTTTTAATGAAAGAAAACCAAAATATAGTGCAAAACCTTATAAACAAATGAATAATAAATAATAAATAATATTTTTTAGAGAAATAAATTTATATAAAATAAAACAAAATGAAATAGGCATTTGTAAATCCATAAATTGATTTACTATAATCTCAATTAAATATATTAAATTTGTAAAAAATATATCATGTCAAACATTATTGATGGAATTTTAAATCTAGAAATTTACAATTTTTTATTGTATAATATATTTTAAAAATTGATAATTAAATTAAGAAAAAATCTAAATAATAAACCAATTTTATATTTTTACTTCATATATTTTACTTATAATCAATTTACAATATAATGCAAATAAAATTTTAAAAATAAAAATGCATTTCAAAACGTCAACCATAATTTCTAAATTTCATAATTTATCAATCATGGAGGAACTTATCATGGAACTTATTAATATAAACAGTGTACTTCATAGGTAAAATATTTCAATGCTATATTAAGTAAAATATTTCATTGTCAACTAATATGTATAATGAAAAGAAATAGATTTTCATGGTTAAAACATTTTTAAGCATTTCAAGTAATCTTATTATTTTATATTTAGGCTATAATTTCTTGTCAATTTTATCTTTGAGATGCAAACATTTTTTTTCAATTGTTTCATTTAAAAAAAGAAATACACAAGAAAAAATTATATCACTCTAAACACTTCCTAGATTTGTGATTAAAATAGATCAATACTCATCTTTAAAGGAAAAAAAAATAACATCAGCTTGCAATTTCAAAATTTGTTATTGAATGATTGCTAATTAATTTTAGAATACAAATTCATTCATGCTACTTTACCTAATTCTAAACTAATCCTACATTAAAAACCTAGGACATACCAAATTCATAAATGAGATACTTTTATACATTTGTATTTGAAAAGTAAATAAATCTCCATAGAACACTCCTTCAAATCATTAACATCTAAGCCACACTCAGTTACAAAATTTATAACGAACACATAATTCATCACATGGAGATTCATGGCATAAAATGTTCAAACCTTCTACTCCTCATTTGTGCAACAATAGCTATTCCTCTCGAGAGTCAAGGTCCCATAAGTTGGTCTTGTGATCCAATATCAATTGCACAAACTTCTCATAGAGGTTTTCCATGTTAAATTTGCCACTATGAGACACCTATGGAAGTGTACAAATATATGAATGTTCAGATATTGACAAATAGATGGGGAGGTAAGTTGTTACCACGATTATAGGAAAATACCTTTTTATATATCGTATGGAAAACTTTGTTATCAATCGTAGAAGACATAAGATTCACAACTTGTAGCCCATATTCTTCTAGCAAGAGAAGAAGATTGGAGTAGACCATATGATCTTCTTGAAGGACATCTTAATAGACATCTTAACATCATAATGGATGGCATTTATTTGAACCATAGTGAAGACGTAGGAAAATACCTTGTTATATATTTTATTATATATAAACGAATGTTATAAATAATAATGAGGAACTTATCATGAAGGAGCTTATTAGATTTGAAATAATCTCAAATCCCTAGGAAATTGTTCGGTGGGGAGCCATGTGGCACGGATCCTTTTTTTAAAATTTATTAAAAGTAATGGACAATTTTGCTAAATAAAATTTTATTGTATATAAATGAATGTTATAAATAATAATGAGGAACTTATTACAATTGGAATAATGTCAAATCCCTAGGAATTTGATGTATCGGGAACCACCAGGCATGAATATAATTTTTTAAATTTATTAAAAGTGAGGGACCATTTTTCTTATTAAAATTTGCTTATATATAAATGAATGTTATAAATAATACCGAGGAACTTATTAGAATTGGAATAATATCAAATCCCTAGGAAATTTGTGGGTGGTGAGCCATGTGGCACGAATCTAATTTTTTAAATTTATTAAAAGTAATTGACCATTTTGCTAAATATTTTTTCTTATATATAAATGAAGGCTATAAATAATAATGAAGAACTTATTAGAAATATAATATTGTCAACATGGAGGAAGCTATTAAAATTAGAATAATCTCAAATCCCTAGGAAATTCGTGGGTGGGCAACCACATGTCATGAATCTAATTTTTTAAATTTATTAAAAGTCAATGCAACCTAAGAAACTCAATAATACACTCGAGTCGTTGATAAACATTAAGAAAAAGCATATGTTGAGCATATTCCCTTGAGAAACAATCTATACCCTCAATTAAGAAAATAAAAAAAATCAACAAACCTCCTTCCATCTAAAATTCATATATAAAATATTTATAATTTTGTTGTTTTCAAATTGTTCTTAAAAAAAATTGATGCATTTTACAATTTATCTTAAAACTAAAAAAAAAATAAATTGAAAATTTTTATAATGTTAATGTGTTAGTGCTTTGATATATATTAACCAAAAAAAATCTTAAATAACTAATTTAAATTCTAGTAGGATTTTTTTTAGTATCGCAATTCAGATAAATACAAAAACCCTTTATTTAAATTCTTGATTTAATAAGATTTCTATTAATATAACAATTCAAATGAATAGAGAAACTATATGCATATAGTTTGCTATTTATCTATTAAACTAACATTTTTAAAAATAAAACATTAATTAATTAATTAATATATTTATTAAATTATGATTTATGCGATTGAGATATTAAAAGTGGTGTTTATTAATACAAAGTTTTATTTGGAAATACATTTATTCGATTATAACTTATATTTAAAAATATAAAAAAATTGTAGTGGTTCTCTAGAATTTTAAAGGCAATCTTGGTAAAGGCATTTATTAAATTAAAATTTACATTTACAAATATAAAAATTGTCCAAAAAATGGCGTGTATAGACTATTCCGTTTGGAAAGCAGGAGTCCCTGTCGCCATTCGCTGGAGTTCTTTTCCGACCGGAGCAAATTCCGGGCCAAAAAGCCATGCGAATTGCAATCATATATGATGCGTTGAACTTAGCTTTTTATAGCATTTGTTTTATTATTTATTATTTATTTTATTTGGGGAAGAATATCTATTTTGATTCCATCAATAAATTTTGTAATTAATTTATTTTTAAATTTAAAATTAAAATATAATCTTATTATTATGTTAAATATGGAAAAATTAAAAAAAAGTTATTATTAATAATTTAAAACTAATTTATAATTTGTTTTATATTATTTATATTCACAAATATTCATTTATTTATAATATGTCGCACTCATTATTTCGTCATTTTTAGCAGCAACGCGGGAGATGATGGTTACGCAGTTGCTCCAGCCATGCGAATCTCACACATAAATCCTGCGTTGAAGTTGACTTTTGATTATATATATATATATATATATATATATATATATATATATATATATATATATATATATATATCACAGCCTGAGAAGAGAAATGTAATGTAGACGAAAATGAGAAGAGCCCTGATAAAAAAAAGCCCTATCGGCCTAATTATCAAAATATTTTTTTATCAATTATTGTACAAATAAATAAATTCAACGGGACAGGGAAGATGATAGTTACGTAGTGGATGCGGTCATGCAATGCGTACACAGATCATTCGTTGCAATTGACTTTCCATACTATTTTGTAATTTTATCATTACAAAATTTAGTAAATTTCATACTTAATATTTAAATTCAACTAGAGTCCTAGCATAAAATTATAATATGAAACTTTAATAAGTTTCCTACATAATTTTACTTCTAAAATTGAAGCATAATCTACCTATATTATATTAAGTATGAGATAAAAAAAATAACATTATGTGAAATTTATAGTATTTATATTTTTATTTATTATCTATTTTATGTATTTAGAAAGATAAATTTTCATTTTAAAGATTACTATGAAATTTTCTAATTTTTATAGATAATTTTTTTTGCTGGTTTGATTAAAGGACATTTGAGTTTTGGATGCCATTTTTTATATAACATTTAGCATAACCCATTGAAGTAAATTCAATGAGTTAACTTTTATACTTAATATTAATTTTTTAATTGAAATATGGTTTTACATCAAAAAAATAAGATTGATTTGCAATTCCTATAAAAATAAAAAATTATAAAAAAATTATAAAAATTATAAAATTGAAAAATATCTAAAATTATAAATATATAACTTTGTAAAAAAGTTAAATCTATATTTATAAATGTAACTCTTAATCAGAAATATTTGGAATAGTTAACTAAAACAAAATTATAGATATTTTGGTAGAAATATAAAGATTTTGAATTATAAATAATACTTCAAAATTATTTATAAAAATTTAAATTTCATATGAAAATGTAGAAAAATAGCCTAGTTATAACATATATAATAACAATATATTTGATAAATATTAATGATCACCATTAATAAATTTTAAATGTTTATTAAACTCTAAATCTATACTCTGTAAGTCTGACTTCAGGTGTAATGTGGATAGGATTCGATGATTTAGCTTTTATTTTTTTCTAGAACCCTGCCTAGGTCAAGAGTATGGCTCTTTAATTCCAAATTAAAGATAATGATTGTTGTTTTTTAAATGTTTTGTTTTGTATATAATGTCTATATGAAAATATGAAAAACAAACACACTAGATTGCTTTGCAAGTGGACCACTGCCCAATTAAAACAAATATACTACTTCGCGGCGTTTTCGTGTTCCAACTTTCGACACATTTTAATGAACTACTTCAATTTTTAGTCATTTTAATTAACCAAGTTGTCTTTAGTGAGATTTTTGGAAAATTTTCTTGTGGGTTTTATTTGGTTTAATTTCTCTAATCACATATTTTATGGGTAACCCCTACACAATCAAAGTGCCCTAGGAGTTTTTCACTGTGTTGAATCCATATATAAAGTCAAAAAACCAATTTCAACAACCCAAATGAAGGTTTCACCTCAAATTTTTCTGCCGCACCAGAAAGTCCAAAAGTCGCACTAAAGACAACTCCTTAATTAACTAGTATCCCAAGAACAAATATCCCACTTTCACTAGAAATTTTTAGAGAGAGCTATTTTCTTCTCTTGGTACTCCATTAGCTCATAGTGCATCTTATCATCCTCAATTTGATGAGCAAAGTGAGACAATGAGCAAAAGGTGTCTACCTACCAAAGTTGTTGGAAATTGTTTTTTTTTTTTTCTAAATTGATAATTGAGGTTTTATGGTGGAAATGGATTTATCACTATCAAAAATTTCTATATTAATTTTTTTTATTAATTTTAAATCTAATAATAAAATATTAAATTATTTTTTTTATTATTAAAATTTAGAAGCGTTTTGATATTTTTAAATATATTCCATAAATTTATTTAAATAATAATAATTTTCGTTAAAAATTAAAATATAAACTAATTATATTATTATATTAAATTTATCTTATTATAACTAATTATATTATTATATTAAATTTATCTTATTATATTGAATGAGATACTAGGCTTCTTAAAAATTCCATTTTTTAAGTGGTTTTCTTTCCTTTTGTTGATAGAGTATTAAGAAATTTAAAAATGATAAATCCCAAAAGAAAACAAATCTATCATTCATACAACACACTATTGTGATTAACGTGTTATGTTGGGTTAGTAAAAAATGTCTTTTATAAGTTATAATTTAATAAATGTATTTTTGTATGCATTAATTAATTAATATTTTATTTAAGACATCTATCATTTACAATAGACTACTTGATGCCTTAAGTTACTAAAAATGCCTTTAGCAAAATATACTATAAAAGAAAATCACCACAATTTATAAATCTATAAGTTATAAATTAATAAATGTATTTTTGTATTAATTGATTAATTAATTAATATTTTAATTAGAAAAATGTTATTTTAATATATAAAATTAGATGTATGTATGGTTTTTGTATTTATTTGAAATGAATTCCTATTAAAATAAGATGTTAAACAAATTCATTATTTGAAAAGATTTTTTTTTGATATATATGAAAGTACTAATACATTAATATCCTAAGAGTTTTTAGTCTATTTTACTTTTAGCTTTAAAATAAGTTATAATATGGTTAAGGAAATGTTTTAAAAGGGAAATTTGAAAATAACAAAATTATAAAGATTTAAGTTCATATTGAGTAAATTTATCAAAACTATAAAGTTTTAAATTTACATTGAGTAGTCCAATATGTTACGGATATCTAAACTCAAAAAATGTGAAGATATAGGAGTTTTCAAGAATTTTTATTTCCATGTTTTTTTTATACAATGCCACTCCATCCTTTAAAGGTTATGACTACAACATAGTTCTAATTTGGTAAACAAGTCATAGAAATAGAGGAAAGAAAAATGTTGAAAATATTCTAATACCTTATTTAGTAAGGGTAAGATACGGTATCTTCTTGCATAATGAACACCCATGTGATCTAGTTGATGGTAAGAAGAGAATCCCCAAAAACATTCAAGTTCGATAATCTTTTTTTCTTTCGTAATTTGAAGCGATTGTCTTAAGCATACTAGTTCACTGAAATTTTTTGTAGTAGCCCCAATACATCTAGAAGAAAATCAATGGATAGCTTAGAGAGATGTAGGATACCCCTCGATCCTCCTAAGGATGGGTCTAAGGATGCATAAGGGGAGTCTATTTTTATTTCCCAACTTATGTTGGAGTTCCCCATGTAGAGGAGAGGTTTTGACAAAAATTTGTTTGCATAAGCAGAGTTTGAATAACACGCTACATGGCAGAGGGAATTGTCTTCAAACAAGTGGTTTTGTCGTAGCCAGATACCCTATGAAATGATCAAAGGTAGAGCTTTTATGTCCTTTACATGATGACATTTCAACCAACTATTTGCGGTTGTATTAATGGTGTATTCCTCGAAAATTAAAGGTAGATAAATATATCTTTATATTTTTTACTAGAGTTCTTCTCTAAAAGGGAATTACAAGGTAAAATCAGTGTTATATTTAGAGTCTCATTTGCATACGATACATCTACCTAGCACAATCAAATTCCTTCTTTGCAATGGATCACATGTTGGTTCTTTATTGTTTACAAAGGAGTCAGTTGAAAAGATTGGCATTAGTTGGCAAATTATATCTCAAATTTTTCCTTCCCCACTAGTGAGGTGAGACTTCCTAAACCTCCTATGTTAGTGTTGTGTAACCATTTTTTGGTCTTAAACACCAATGGGATTGGAATATGAAATTCATCGGTCATCATGATCTAGTTGATCTGAGTTTCTAATAAAAGAATATTGTAAGGCTAAAATGTAAAATGTTGAACGAATTTCTTCATATTTCATTGAACCCACCTCAAGCTGTGATAACTTAGCTAACTTCCCTAGCAAGTTTTAATATCACCTAGAAAATATTTATTTAATAAGAAGAAACCTTCCCTATTCACAGTCTCAATGTCTTGGGATTGTAGCAAATGATTGGAACTTCCAAGCCATGGGTGTTTCCAAGTCAAATCACCTTTTCGTTTTCCCACTTTCCACAAGAGTGAATCTCTTCTGAGTGGAAATGCATTTAGAATGGATTTGGAGACCATGGAGCTATTTCAATTCCTTTTATTTGTGTTCTTAATATAGTCTACTATAGATTACAATGGGAAATATTGTCTTCGAGTATCTGTCCGCACTGACCCAAGCGTTGAATCAATCCACAAACAATTCTTTGCCAAGAGCTTTGGTGAAGAGGAAAATGTTTTCCATTCCCCATCTTGTATGACTTTTGGGAGTTGCCAAATTTTTCTAAGAGGTCGAGAATAGAGCATTGTTTTTAGCTAATCTACAGCATAGGAATAAAAAGGATATTTTCCATATATTGGCTAGTATGCTTTTTGAGACTGACGTCAACGTGGTCTAATAGACAAGGGTAGCTACCATAATAGACTTTACTAGGGCTAATTAGCCAAACCTAGAATGTCATTTGTTGCACTTGGAAATTATCTTTTTTCTATTTTTACAACTTTACACATACAATAATTCTTGACATAACCATTTTGTATAATTTTAAACCAAGATATTCCATACCTATATTTTTCCTAAAAAGTGTATATCGAGTAGCTATGCTATGTATTTTTTGTCTAGCTTTGACATTCCCCAAATGAATAAGGAGGATGTTCCCTTATTCATTTTCATATTAGTATATTTATAAAAAGTAGAAAAAAATCTTTAAGTTGATAGAAATATCTAAGATCTCTTGCAAAAAATACAAGTATATCATCCAGAAAATGTAGATTAGATATGGATAAATAAGAGCTAACTTCAATGCATCTTAGAGCTCCAGAGCCAATTTGTAAATTGATAATACCATTAAGACTCTCCACATCTTGTAGGAGTAGAAGAGCCAAGAGAGGATATCCTTTTTGTAATTCCATTTCTCACTTGAAAAAAAGAGAGTCTAATATATTGATTAGAAGTGGAAAAGAGGTTGAGCTAATGTAGTTTAGGGTCCAAGCAACAAATGAGTGGGAGAAGCCAAAAATGAGAAATGAAAATTTAAAATGATGTATTTCTTCTTCTTTGTATGAATGGAGTGAAAGCCTTCCTAAGAAAGACCAATGGTGTGGAATTTTATTCTGGCAAGCAAACAAAATTGTTATACTTGATGGGATATAATCGTTTCCATAACTTCATATATGATGTTATAGAGTAAGATGGGTCTGAAAAGGTTAAAGGAGTGGGGATTACCAAATTTTGGCACTATTGCAATGAATATTGAGTCAAAAGGAGAACAAATTTTGACTAGAAGTTCTTCCCACAACTCTTAATTGATCATTTCCCAAGAAATCAAAATAGCCAAGGTAGAATTCCAATCAAATATTAATATAGATAAGATGATTTTCATTTTGAAAGATATATAGACTCTTTAGAAATTTTAATAGTGACTTAAACCATTAATTCTTTAGTTGCTTCATGCTCCATATACCTTGGAAAAGGTATCCCACCTAGACAATGACATCTATTGACGCAAAATAGTCTTTCTTGTAAATATTTTGAATGTGTTGAACCCTAACAGAATTGATTTGCTCAAAATATGTGGCAATCATGCCATTTGATATATTTATAGCCAATATGGTGTTTGTCATGGTACTTCTATTTGTAAAATTATTAAAATATTTGCATTTTCATCCCCTACATTGAGACAAATGGCACAAATCTTAAGTTTACATTCCTTTTCTCTCTATGAAAGCATTCTTTGTGGGCTTATTGTAGATTTTTTAGTTATTCGTTTTGAAGGGATGTAAAAGGAGCTATACTTGTTGGATTTCACAGTTATACTAGGAGGGGGGTTGAATCACTCTACTGACAATTTTTACTTATCTAATTTGAGATAAACATAATCAAACATTAATATCATGAATTCAACAAATAAAAAAAGATATATGTGGAAACCCTTTTATGATATTATAACTTGTTAAGCAGTTAAATATCATATCTTGAGGTGGTCTAAGAAAATATCATGAAATCCATTAGACATCTTACATTTTAGGCTTACAAAATGCTTTTATTTGAAACTCGAATCACCTAGATCAGGACATCTAATTAATTTTGTCTCCAAATCCTATGGGTAGTTACGGCCCATAATTTGTTACACCACATCAGTGTAGGAGGTTTAAGAAATATCACCTGTCGAGTGCGGAAAGAAGATTTCGAAATTTAGGTTCCCATCTAATGCCAATATTTTTAGTTAGCTCCTTTGTAAACAACAAAGAACCAACATAGGGTCCATTAAAAGGAATAAAATTCACTGTGTCCAGAAAATGTATCTTATGAAAATTAGACTCTAGATATAACACTCGTTTTACCTTGGAATTCCCTTTCACATAAGAACTTTAGTTAGAAATATAGGGATCCAATGCTCTACCTCCAGTTTGGGAGGAATACGCCATTAATACAATCCTAAACACTTGGTCGAAAGGTGATCTCATAAAGGACATAAAAGTTGTACCTTTGATCATTTCTTAGGCTACCTATCTATTAGAGAGCTGGTGCTTTGAATACACAATTCCCTCTCCCACATAGTGTGTTACTCAAACTATAGCTATGTAGAAAACGTTTTCTCAAAACCTCTCCTCTACATGGGAAACTCCAAGATAACTTGAAAAATAAAAATAAAAACTCCCCTCAAGCCTTATTAGACCCACCCTTGGGATGAGAAACGGGTATCCTAATCTCTATTAGGGGTCCAATGATTTCATTCTTTATGTTTTGGGGCTACTAAAAATAATTTCAGTGAACTAGATCACCAAGGAAAAAGGATTATCAAATTTGCATTTTTTTTAGGGATTCTCTTGTTACCATCAACTAGTTCACATGAGTGTTAACTATGAAAAATTACAGTCTTTTAGAAGATTAGAATATTTGTACCATTTTCCTTTCATCCCTTTCTCTAACATGTTTATGGGAGTAGAACCATGATGTAGTCATGACCTATGAAGGATGGAGTGGCATTGGGAGAATGATCCAGGAGGATCTCATCAAATCAGTTGCATAATGTTTAGTTCATCGTGAGAGTTCAGCTCATCGTCAATTTTCAGTTCATCAGCACTATTAAGATTATTCAGTGTTGATTTAGTTATTCATGATGTTTTGGTTCATGTTTATCGTCGTGGTGATTATGGGTGTCGCGTGGTGTTTAATGTCGCATTGTGACAAAGGTGTTTATGATGGGTTTATTTATGGTGGAACTAAATACCTAAGTGGCTAAACCTAAGACCTAGTCGTATATATATGGTGTCAAACGTATGTTAAAAGCCTAATTACATAAACCCATGCACGAAACTATTGCAAAAGACCCACATTCATATCTTATTGACCAAACAATACAAACATAGTATAACTACAACATCTAAGCCATGTCAGAGCCGTATTGCATGTGAGGACCGAGGTGGCATGACCATGATGGTAAACATTACAATGTAATACAGGCTAACCGCGTGGAGGTTAGCCATAACTTTTGGCAGTAGCTGTCACATGAACATCTGAAGCACACAGTTAATGGAACCATAGGAGGGTAAGCCGCAGATAAGGCGTAATTGATAGGGATTTCGGAAGTTTTCAAATGTGGAGGCAACAAGCGATTCTAAAACCATCGGAACAAGCCTACATTGTGTCCGCTTGTGGTAAGATGGTAAGACTTCAGGTGAAGTAGAAATACTGCACTGATTTTACCTTTTGGGGGTTCATATCACTGGCCTATCTAATTAGAAGCCTCCCTTTTTGGCAAACCAAGGAACACCCCGTTCAGGTTTGAGAATGCTTGGCTCACACATTCAGATTTCCTCACAAATATTGAACAATGGTGGAAGGAAGATCTTCACCTTCAAGGTACAAAGATGTTCCTACTTCACTGCAGGCTCAAACATATTAAAGGCAGACTCAAAGAGTGGAATAAAAAGGAATTTGGTAACATCTTCAAAGCTAGAGGAGAGGTGGAAAAGAGACTAAAGGAAATAAACTAGACTCTTATCACAGAACGATACACAAATGAAAGGAATGAGATGGTAGAGACACTCCAGCAGGAGTGGGACAATATATTCCTTCAAGAGGAAATACTCTGAAGACAGAAATCCAAAGTACAATGGATCAAAGAAGGGGAGAGAAACACCAAATTCTTCCACAGATCCACCATAGCTCATCGAAACAACAATAGAATTGTGAAACTTATAGATGAACATAGGGTAGACAGAAACACTCATGAGGAGATGGAGAAAGTTTTCTTCCAGCATTTTCAGAAAATTGTTGAGCAAACCTTAGAAGATGGACACCAATTTACTAAAAAATTCACCCAGTACATCCTAAATTGGTCACCAGAGAAGATAATTTCAATCTCAATAGACCAGTGACACTGGAAGAAATTGAGGAAGTAGTGAAAGAGATGCAAAATGGGAAAGCACCAGGCCTGGATGGCTTCAATGTGGACTTTTTCAAATCTTTTTGGAAGATAGTGAAACAGGGCATCCTGGAGGTAGCGGAAGACTCTCAAAGATTTAAGAAAGTCATAAAGGTGCTCAATGAATCCTTCATAGCCTTAATCCCCAAACACGAGAAGGCCACCTCTCCAGATAGATTTTGACCTATAGCATTATGCAACGTGATCTAAAAAATAATATCCAAAGTCATTGCCAATCATCTTAAACCTCTCCTTCCAACCCTTGTGTCAGAGGAACAAATAGGCTATGTGGAAGGAACACAAATTCTAGATAATATAATAAAAGCACATGAAACTATTCATTCACTCATCACCAACAAACAAGCTGGAATGATAATGCAGCTAGACAGAGCAAAGGCCTATGACAAACTCATCTGGTCATCTATAAGGGAAATTTTAAAAGCCTATGGCTTTGATCACGATTGGGTAAAATGGGTTATGGTGCTAGTTACCACAGCCAGTTGTTCAATTCTTCTCAATGGCGCTCCTTCCAAAAACTTCTTGCCTTCTAGAGGTCTAAGGCAACGAGATCTTCTTTCTCCTTTCCTCTTCATTCTAATGATGGAAGGGTTAGGAAGAGCAACCAGAGCTACTAAGGAGGAGGGGAGAATTCAGGGTCTGAGACTCACTAATGGTGGGGACACGGTGACACATCAACAATTTGTGGATGACACTATGCTTCAAGGCACTGTCACTATTAAGGAAGCCAAAGCATTCAAATAGATTCTGAGTGAGTTTTCTCAAGAAGTAGGCACCAAGGTAACTCCCACTAAATCAAAAATCTTCCTTTTCAATATAGATATTTTAATCCAAAGAAATCTTTCCAGAATTTTGGGCTTTCAAAGGGAGTCAATCCCTATAAAGTACCTGGGAGTTCCTCTCACTGAAAAACTGCTTCACAAGGACAGTTGGGAGCATGTTATTAATAAGCTAAAAGATAAGATTAGCAAATGGACAAATAGAGCACTTAATCTAGTAGGGAGGCTAATTCTCACTAAGGCAGTCCTACAAAGTATCCCTATCTATATGCTATCTGCCATTCCAGCACTAGCTAGTGTAATGACAAATATAAGAAACATTCAAAGTGACTTTCTATGGGGGGAAGGTGAAGAAAATAAGAAATGGGCCCTTGTGGCATGGGACAGAATATGCAAACCTAAGTCCCATGTGGGCTTAGGTCTTCATGACGCAGGAATTCTAAATAGAGTTCTTGGTGCCAAAATTTGGTGGAGATGGCTGAAAGGAATTCAAGCCCCTTGGGAAAAACTCTGGAAGCCTAAATATGCTAGTGAATGGCAGGAGGAAAATGTAATCAGAATGATAGGATAGGTAAAAGGTTCTGCAATTTGGAATAGGGCATGGGAGAACAGAGCCCTAGTAAAAAACCATAGTTTCTGGGAGATGAGGAATGGGAACCTGACTTGGTTCTAGGAAGATAATTGGCAGCAGGAGGACAACCTCTGAAGTGAAAAAATAGTAGACATTCATATTGATACCCTCAACAAAGGACTAAAGATGTTAAATGACTATTGGGACCAAGAAAGGAATGATAAGAAATGGAGAACTTGTAAACTTCCAGATTATAGTGGAATGGGTATGTTGCACACTCAAACCATAGCCCTTCAAGGTCTTTTAGACAAGAGACAAATCTTGAACACAAACTTGAGTGATCAACTAAGATGGGGAAAAAAAAGATAGGTCTCTTCATCCTTAAGGAAGCCAAAAGAATAGAGATAGGGCCAAACCACCCCAACATTGATAAGACATGGAAAGAAATCTAGGAAAATCCTCATTAGATCAAAGTAAAATTGTTCAAGTGGCTTTTTCAACAGGGAAAGATTCTGACATGTGATAACCTAAGAAAAAGAGGTTTTGTTAGCCCCTCAAGATGTCACTAATGTAGAAACCAGGAAGAAACTACAAATCATCTCTTCAATATATGCACTTTCACCACAACTTTTTGGAATTGGGTTGGAGAAGTCTTTTAGCAAACAAAAAGAAATGCTAATGACATCATCAGCACCTTGAAAAACTAGAGGAAAAATTTCTCGGATAATGAGATCATAAACTCTGCCTAGATGTTGACCCCATGATTCTTAATCTGGAACATTTGGAAGGAGCGTAACAATAGGATTTTCAATGAGAAAGTGAGTCCAGTGAGTAACATCCTCAAAAATGGTCCTTAAACAACTCAAAGAAACTATACATATCCTGGGTGGAGAAGCTATAGGTAAACCTATGGAACAAAGAGAGACAAGAATATTGAAGAAATTAGAGCTCAAGGTCAATCCCCCTTAGGGTTCCAGGTAGATTATCAAGAAAACAACAACAGTAAAGTCTTCATGGCAACCCCCTTCTAATGGTTTTTTAAAATTCAACATAGAAGGGGCTTCAAAAGGGAATCCAAGAGAAGCAGGTTATGGAGGGGTCTTAAGGGATGAGGAAGGAAACATTCAGATCATCTTCCATAGTTATTTTGGCAAATCTACTAATGATATGGCTAAGCTCATGGCGATGGAATCATGCCTGGAAATACTGATCAACTACAACATTCAAAATGTCATCATTAAGGCTGATTCAGAACTTGTCATTAACTCAGTAAAAAGGATAAATGCTGGACCTGCTCCTGAGAAAATCTCAAAACATTGTGGGCTTCTACAAGTCTATCAAAGAATCCAAGTGCACCTAAAACGGCTGAGAACCCTCTAGTTGGTGCATGTTCGTAGGGAAGCCAACAAAGTGGCGGATTGGCTTGCCAATGAGGGGGTACGAAATAAGCATATTGAACTCTGCTACTTGTGGGATAGGATAACAGATGACAGGTTGAAGGATGGATGTTCAGCCAGAGCCCTTCGTGACCGATAGCAACATCAGGAAAATCAAGAGACATTTTTTGCTGACACAGAGCCACATAACGGGGTACAGTTATTCTAGTTTCATCATGAAGTGTTTTGACATAAGTTTGATCCATTTTAGGGGGCAAGTCTATGGCGGCCTCATTATCATGGGTAATGGCAATCCAGACGTCTCGGGGATCTTCATCTCCCTATGGCCCATGAGCCGGAAACCGGATTTCCTTTGCAATCAGAAAACCCCAACTTTTATTCCGTTGAACAGCTTTACAGCCATTGCGGTGGTTTTCAGCATTTCGCAAGCTCATCAAGTAAGAAGTGATTTTTCTCATTTGGGAGCGATTCCACTCACCATGCGACACGTGGCTAGGGGTGGGGTGGAATTACCGCCTTCATCGCGCAGTAACCATCGGTACTCTTAGCCCATGCGATATGATCCATAACCATTCGATTAGGAACGGCTAATATACAACCAAGATTTAACGTGCAAGTTGGTGGGTCCATCTCAGGGGTTAAGTTTTGAGCTGTTCACATGACCTCTCTAGGATCGCACGCAGATGGTAGATTTCAGAGGGTTAAAGTGCTCGATGGTTATGCTAGAAACAAACCCGATAAGATTATAGATTATGGTATAATGGTTTTATCGGGTCCGATTCTTTTTTTAAAAGGTGCGCTTGTCGGCCACTCGATATCTTTCTCATCTTCTAGATCATCAATTCATGATCCAACGGTCAATTTTGGACTCTAGGTTTATTTCGGTGGGCTCATGTCCTTGAATTCGCTTTGTCATTTTGTGACCTTGTTCTAGGGTTGGCCTATCGTATTGGCAGGCCCCACAGCTGCGGTTGCCTTTGTACAATATTTCTCTTTTTAATTGAATGGAAGGATCCACTCTTGCCTTAGCAAAAAAAAAGTTATAATATGGTTAAAGAAACTTCTTAAAAGAGAAGTTTGCAAATAACAAAAATATGAAGATTTAAGTTCACATTGAGTAAATTTATCAAAACTATAAAGTTTTAAATTTACATTGAGTAGTCCAATATGTTACGGATATTTAAACTCAAAAAATGTGAAGATATAGGAGTTTTTAAGAATTTTTATTTCCATGTTTTTTATACAATGCCACCCCATCCTTTAAAGGTTATGACTACATCATGGTTCTAATCCAGTAAAAATGTCATAGAAATAGATGAAAGAAAAATATTGAGAATATTCTAATACCTTATTTAGTAAGGGTAAGACACAGTAATTTTTTCATAATGAACACCCATGTGATCTAGTTGATGGTAAGAAGAGAATCCCAAAAAACATTCAAGTTCGATATTCACTAAAAAATTTTGTAGTAGCCCCAGTACATCTAGAAGAAAATCAATGGATACCTTAGAGAAATGTAGGATGACCCTCGATCCTCCTAATGATGGGTCTAAGGATGCTTGAGGGGAGTCTATTTTTATTTTCCAACTTATGTTGGAGATCCCCATGTAGAGGAGAGGTTTTGTCAAAAAAAATGTTTGCAAAAGTATATTTTGAATAACATGCTACATGGGAGAGGGAATTGCATATTCAAACGAGTGGTTTTGTGGTAGGCAGATACCCTACGAAATGATCAAAGGTAGAACTTTTATGTCCTTTACGCGATGATGTTTCAACCAACTATTTACGGTTGTATTAATGGTGTATTCCTGAAAAGTAAAAGGTAGATAAATATATCTTTATAGTTTCTACTAGAGTTCTTCTCTGAAAGAGAATTACAAGGTAAAATGGGTGTTATATTCAGAGTCTCATTTGCATAGGATACATATACCTAGCACAATCAAATTCCTTCTTTGCAATGGATCATATGTTGGTTCATTATTGTTTACAAAGGAGGTTCTTTATTGTTTACAAAGGAGCTAGTTGAAAAGATTGGCATTAGATGGGAAATTAAGTTTCCAATTTTTCCTTCCCCCGTAGTGAGGTGAGACTTCCTCAACCTCCTACGTTAATGTTGTGTAACCATTTTTTGGTCCTAACCACCAATGGGATTGGAATATTAAATTCATCGGTCATTGTGATCTAGTTGATCTGAGTTTCTAATAAAAGAATATTGTAAGGCTAAAATGTAAAATGTTCAATGAATTTCTTCATATTTCATTGAACCCACCTCAAGCTCTGATAACTTAGCTAACTTCCCTAAAAAGTTTTAATATCACCTTGCAAATATTTATTTAATAAGAACAAACCTTCCCTATTCATGGTTTCAATAGCTTGGGATTATAGTAAATGATTGGAACTTCCAAACCATGGGTGTTTCCAAGTCAAATCATTTTTTCCTTTTCCCACTTTCCACAAGAGTGAATCTCTTGTGTGTGGAAATGCATTTAGAATGGATTTGGACACCATGGAGCTATTTCGATTCGTTTTATTTGTGTTCTTAATATAGTCTACTATAGATTACAATGGGAAATATTTGGCTTCGAGTATCTGTGTCCACTGACCCAAGCCTTGAATCAATCTGCAAACAATTTTTTGGCAAGAGCTTTGGTGAAGAGGAAAACGTTTTTCATTCCCCATCTTGTATGACTTTTGGGAGTTGCCAAATTTTTCTAAGAGGTCGAGAATATAGCATTGTTTTTAGCTAATCTACAGCATAGGAATATAAAGGACATTTTCCAAATATTGGCTAGTATGCCTTTTGAGACTGACGTCAATGTGGTCTAATAGACAAGGGTAGCGACCACAATAAACTTTACTAGGGCCAAATAGAGAAACCTAGAATGTCATTTGTTGCACTCGGAAATTATCTTTTTTCTATTTTTACAAATTTACACATACAATAATTCTTGACATAACCATTTTTTATTAATTTTAAACCAAGATATTCCATACCTATATTTTTCATAAAACTTGTATATCGAGGAGCTATGCTATGTATTTTCTGTCTATCTTTGACATTCCCCAAATGGATAAGGAGGATGTGTCCTTATTCATTTTCATATTAGTGGATTTATAAAAAGTAGAAAAAAAAATCTTTAAGTTGATAGAAATATCTAAGATCTCTTGCAAAAGATAAGTATATCATCCACACAATGTAGATCAGATATGGATAAATAAGAGCTAACTTCAATTCATCTTAGAGATCCGGAGCCAATTTGTAAATTGATAATTCCATTAAGACTCTCCACATATTCTAAGAGTAGAAGAGCCAAGAGAGGATATATTTTTTGTAATCCCATTTCTCACATGAAAAAAAGAGAGTCTAATATATTGATTAGAAGCAGAAAAGAGGTTGAGCTAATGTAGTTTAGGGTCCAAGTGACAAATGAGTGGGAGAAGCCAAAAATGAGAAATGAAAATTTAAAATGACGTATTTCTTCTTCCTTTTATGAATGGAGTGAAAGCCTTCCTAAGGAAGACCAATGGTATGGAATTTTATTCCTGCAAGAAAACGAAATTGTTATAGGGAGATGCTTTCCAAGGGAATGTCTTTTACCCGATGGGGTATAATGATTGCCATAACTTCATATATGATGTTATAGAGTAAGATGGGTCCGAAAAGGTTAAAGGAGTGGGGATTACCAAATTTTCGCATTACTGCAATGAATGTTGAGTTATAGGAGAACAAACTTTGACAGGAGTTCTTCCCACAACTCTTAATTGATCATTTCCCAAGAAATCAAAATAGCCAAGGTAGAATTCCAATCGAATATTAATAGAGATAAGATGTTTGTCATTTTGAAAGCTATATAGAATCTTCCAAAATTTTGATATTGACTTAAACCATTAATTCTTTAGTTGCTTCATGCTCCATATGCCTTGGGAAAGGTATTCCACCTAGACAATGACATCTATTGACGCAAAAGAGTCTTTCTTGTAAATATTTTGAAAGTGTTGAACTCTAATAGAATTGATGTGCTCAAAATATGTGGAAAACATGCCATTTGATGTATTTATAGCCAATATGGTGTTTTTCATGGTACTTCTATTTGCAAAATTATGAAAAT
The DNA here is from genome assembly GCA_031772625.1 of Pinus tabuliformis. NCBI lineage: Eukaryota > Viridiplantae > Streptophyta > Pinopsida > Pinales > Pinaceae > Pinus > Pinus tabuliformis. The sequence continues at coordinate 774,304,973 of CM062809.1, forward strand.
ATTTTCATTTTCATCCCCTACATTGAGACAAATGGAACAAATCTTAAGTTTACATTATCTTTCTCTCTATGAAAGCGTTTTTGTGGGCTTATTCTAGATTTTTTAGTTACTCCTTTTGAAGGGATGTAGAAGGAGTTCTACTTGTTGGAATTCACAACAATACTAGGAGGGGGGGTGAATCACTCTACTGACAAATTTTACTTATCTAATTTGAGACAAACATCATCAGACATTAATATCATGAATTCAACAAATAAAAAAAGATATATGTGGAAGCCCTTTTATGATATTATAACTTGTTAAGTAGTTAACTATCATATCATGAGGTGGGCTAAGAAAATATCACGAAATCCTTTAGACATCTTACATTTTAGCCTTAGAAAATGCTTTTATTTGAAACTCGGATAACCTAGATTAGGAGGTCCAATTAATTGTGTCTCCAAATCCTATGGGTAGCTAAGGCCCACAATTTGTTACATCACATCAGCGTAGGAGGTTCAAGAAATATCGCCTCTCGAGTGGAGAAGGAAGATTTGGAAATTTAGGTGCCCATCTAATGCCAATATTTTTAGTTAGCTCCTTTGTAAAAAACGAAGAACCAACATAGGATCCATTAGAAAGAAAAAGTATCATTGTGTCTGGAAAATGCATCTTATGCAAACTAGACTCTAAATATAACACTCATTTTACCTTGGAATTCCCTTTCACATGAGAAGTTTAGCTAGAAATATAGGGATCTAATGCTCTACCTCTAGTTTGGGAGGAATACACCATTATACAATCCTAAAAACTTGGTCGAAAAGTGATCTCATAAAGGACACAAAATTTGTACCTTTGATCATTTCCTAGGCTACCTGGCTATTGGAGAACTAGTCCTTTGAATACACAATTCCCTCTCCCACATAGTGTGTTATTCAAACTGTATCTATGTAGACAAATTTTTCTCAAAACCTCTCCTCTACATGGGAAACTCCAAGATAAGTTCCAGAATAAAAATAAAAACTCCCCTCAAGCCTTATTATACCCATCCTTGGGATGAGAAAGGGGTATCCTCATCTCTATAAGGGGTGCAATGATTTTCTTCTTTATGTTTTGGGGCTCCTAAAAATAATTTCAGTGAACTAGATCACCAAGGAAAAAGGATTATCAAATTTGCATTTTCTTGGGGATTCTCTTCTTACCATCAACTAGATCACATGGGTGTTCACTATGCAAAATTACAGTCTCTTAGAATTGCTAAATAGGACATTAGAAGATTTGTACCATTTTCCTTTCATCTCTTTCTCTAACATGTTTATGGGAGTAGAACCATGATGTAGTCATGACCTTTGAAGGATGGAGTGGCATTGGGAAAATGATCCAGGAGGATCTCATCAGATCAGTTGCATAGTGTTCAGTTCATCGTCAGAGTTCAGTTCATCTTCAATCTTCAGTTCATCATCAGTGTTAAGTTTATTCAGTGTTGATTTAGTTATTCATGGTGTTCCGGTTCATGTTTATCGTCATGGTGATTATGGGTGTCATGTGGTATTTAATGTCCCATTGTGACAAAGGTGTTTGTAATGGGTTTATTTATGGTGGAACTAAATACCTAAGTGGCTAAACCTAAGACCTAGCCCTAAAGATATGGTGTCAAACATATGTTAAAAACCTAATTACGTAAACCTATGCATGAAACTTTTGCAAAAGACCCACATTCATATCTTATTGACCAAACAATACAGACATAGTATAACTACAACATCTAATCCATGTTAGAGCCGTGTTGCATGTGGACACCGAGGTGGCATGACCATGGCGATAAACATTACAATGCAATATAGTCTAACCATGTGGAGGTTAGCCATAACTTTTGGCGATAACTGTCACATGAACATTCAAAGCACACCGTTAGTGGAACTGTAGGAGGGTAAAATGCAGCTAAGGTGTAACTGACAGGGATTTGGGAAGTTGTCACATGTGGAGTCAACAAGCGGTTCTGAAACTGTTGGAACAAGCCTGCATGGTGTCCGCCTATGGTAAGATGGTAATACTGTAATAGTGACATGGTTGCAATTAGCGAGGGTGCACCATTTGTTAACCGCTGTGATAACCCAATGTGTATTTGGGTTTTTGTTTGTTTTTTGGGCATAAATGTAAACCCTCCACACTGCAACTTAACAGTAAGGTGTCAACCAAGAAAAAGATTGAGAAAACTCAACCAAAACTTCAGCTAGTACATGCCAAACCTGGGGAGCAGGAGTTAGAGTGTACCTAATGCCTTATAAAGTCACCAATTTTATCATTGAAGAGTTCATGGGGTTTTCAAATTTTGTATGAAAATTATGGAGATTATAGGATGATTTTTTTTCAGTATAACAGGAGTATCCAGATCTGGAATTGGGAACCATGACAGGCATTGAAAAGCTATTTTAGAGAGAATTCTCTTGACAGAGATTAGAAGTTTCTACATGCACATTTAGTCTAGTTTATTTTCTGTGTAACTGACCTTCTTGGATTCAAACCTAATAAAGCATTTTCCTATCTTAAAAGTGGAGTCAAAGACGTAGTCCATGAGGGGCGAACTCCATAATCAATATCATTGTCTCGTATCACTTTTTTATTCTTCAAATTCAAGATTAATTATGTTTCTTAAGTGATTAATTTAGTCTTAAATCATCTATTTTTCCTTCAGTCTTCCACATTCAGGACTTAAGGTTAACAATCAAATTCATTGCTGGCAATTAATCAATTCTACTTCAATTATAGTTTATGCTCGATACCAGATGATATAATTTGGTATAAAAGTAGGTTGCGTTTGTAGAATTTTTCCAGCGAATTTTAATCAGGTCAAATTCGCAAAGTGGAGAAGAAACACTTGAGGAGTTTTATCCACAGATTGGAAAATGAAGAGTCACGCATAAATCGACCATGACAGGATCTGATACAAGTGAAACCCCTAAAGCAAAGATGAGCGAGGAATAGTTTTACAATTTTTTTTTTGAGCATGTAGCAGATATTGGGTGAAGTCTACAAAGATAAGAACGCGAGCAATACAAATTCTTCTTCAAATACATTGAAGAAGGAAAAGGGTAAAGGCAAGGCTGATAAACCTCCTCCTCCATCAAATCCATCATCATCTCCATCATCATATTTTTATTCTTCTTCTTCCAATTCATAATATGAAACAGAAAAGAAACCTAAGAAAATGTATCTTTTGAAACTTGATGTAAAATTTGAATTACTTGGTTATGATGGTGAAATTAATCCTGAAAAGTTAGATAACTAGATGAAAGAGATAGAAGTGTATTGTCATATTTAGAACATTTCTGACAATAAAACAAAAATTCAGTTAGCTACACTTAGAATGGGGGGAATCTCTTTAATTTGGTGGGAAAGCAAAACTCAAATAGATGTAAAGCATAAAGGTATAGTCATCCCTTCATGGTCTAAGTTTATAAAAGCTCTTAGGAAACAATTATATCATTTGGGACACATGCAGCAAGTTGTATTTGACTGGCAGCATTTGAGGCAAGGTAAGGGGAATAATGTTCAAGAGTTTACTCAAGAGTTCAGGAAGAAAAATTTGGCACTTGTTATTCCATTGGATACATGTGAAACTTTATTAGAGTACATTGGCAGTTTACATTCATATTTACAACATACATTATTTCTATTTATTCCTGATGACTTTGATGAAGTGTGTGTTCAAGCCTTACATATTGAATCAGGTGGTAGACCATTCAAGTTTGCACCACAATGATCCAAACAATTGGAAACCAATGATTCCAATGAGAGCAAGAGGAACAGAAACTCGAAGGGAAATAAATTAGTGATAGCTCGGAAGGAAAGACCTAATTCTTCTCATTGCTAGAGAGTCGATCATGATGAATCTAAACGTTGGAAACTTCATCCCGAACTTAAGCCAAAGAAGTTGGTTAAGGAGAAGGATGAAATGAAATAAAATGCAACAATCCAACAAGATATAGGCTCTGATTCAGGTGATGAAAGGAGGATAAATTCCATAGTTTCGATAGGTAAAACCTCTCATACTGGTTCAAGTTCTGGTACTTCTACATCTTCTTCAAATGTAAATCACATGACTGAGGATAAAAGATTTGAACTATTTCATATAAGGATAATTTCTAAGCACACAAAAATAGATACAATGTTTGATAGTGGATCATAGGAGAATTTGATATTTGAATGTTTAATTAAGAAGTTGGGTTTGGAGACACGGAATCATCCAAGACCATACCCATTAGGTTGTCTCAATAAATCAACTTAGATAAGTGTCACAAAGTAGTGTCCGTTAAAATTTGCCATTACATTTAATTACATTGATGAAGTGGAATTAGATGTGGTTCCAGTAGACATATCTCGAGTAGTGCTAGGAAGTCTTTATCTTTATGATCATGATGCAATGTTTTATAGGAAATGGCATAAATATCACCTTAGGAATGATGGGGTTGAATTTATTGTCACAACAAATAAAACTAAAACTCACTTGGATGCAGTTATTGTCAATCACTTGAATCGATTAATAAGTTCAAATAGGAGATTTGTAATCATGTTTGTAAAAGAACAACATAAGAATTGACATGATGCTTTTTCAGGTTGTGAGTGTGAGTTTAAAGATAGTTTGGTTGAAGTAGTAGATTATTTTCCAGGTCTATTTAAAGAACCGAAAAATCTTTCTCATAAATGGGAAATACAATGTAAGGTACATTTGATGTCCAATGCTCCTCTTCCTAATGTTAGAATGTATCATTTCATTCCAAGTTGGGAAGTTATAAGTTTCAGGGTTGCAAATCAGTATTAGGGAAAGTTAGTTTACTCTTGTAATGCATCACCATTTCATGTTTTAAATAGTTTTAAAGCCTCATCTCAATGGAGAACTAAACAAGTAAATGCATGTGAAACTTCAAAGTAAAAAATGGTAACAGTTCCACTAAGCCTTAAACAAATAGAATTTGATACTAGTAAGCATGAAATAAGTACAATTTTGTTTTAGAAAGAGAAGCCTATTTGTTTTCATATCAAAGCATTTTCTAAAGCAATGTCAAAGTATCCAACACATGATAGGGAAATTTATTCTTTAATGAAAAGTGTTAAACAATGTAGACATTAGTTAATGGGTGAAGAAACATTCATTCAAACAGGTCAGCAACCACTTCAATACCTTCAAATTCAAACTAAGTTGTAGTAGTATTCACATTATAGTTCGATGGGTCTATTGCAGCAAGTCCACTTAGTAATCAGGAATCAGGAAGGGACATCAAGCAAGGTAGCTCATATGATGTCAAGGATTTCTTTGAATGTTTTAGTTAGTGTGCAAAATAGTTTGTTAGTACATATCACCCATATTGAACAATATCCTATAGAGATTGTTTTCAAAGAAGAAAACCATCATGTTTATGACATGTTTTTTAACCACCTTGGAAAGTTGTGCATACTAAATATGGATGGAATAGTTAATAGGTTCAAAATGCCCCATGGTAAGCATCATCGGGGTCATCACATTAATTCTGGTGGTCAAATGTGGTCTTACATCAGCAAGGTAAAGTGGATAAAGATCAGGAGGGTGAGGGAGCTCTACCCTCACCTGGTCTATACTTAAAATGAAAACTTTTGGTGGTTCAAAAGCTTTCAAGCGGAGAGTACTGATCAAGGAGTATCTCATTAGATCACTTCCATGGTTTTGAGTTCATCATCAATGTTCAATTTATCGTCAACATTTAGTTCATCCAGTGTTGATTCAATTCTTCATGGTGTTTTGGTTCATGTTTATTGTCATGGCAATTATGGGTGTCATGTGGTGTTTAATTTCGCATTCTGTCAAAGGTGTTTGTAATGGCTTTACTTATGGTGGAGCTAAAGACCTAAGTGGCTAAACCTAAGACCTAGCCCTAAGGCTATGGTGTTAAACATATGTTAAAAACCTAATTACATAAACCTATGCACTAAACTGTTGCAAAAGACCCACATTCAGACCTTATTGTCAACTAAACAATACAAACATAGTCTAACCGCAACAGCTAAGCCACATTGGAACCCTGTTTCATGTGAACACCGAGGTGGCATGACCGTGGTAGCAAACATTACAATGCAATACAATCTAACCACATGGAGGTAAGCCATAACTATTGGCGGTAGTTGTCACATGAATAGTTGAAGTGCACCGTTAGCAGAACCGCTTGAGGGTAAGCTTCAGATAAGTCATAACTAATAGAGCTTTGGGACACTATCACATGCAGAGTCAACAAGCGGTTCCAAAATCACTCGAACAAACCTACACGATGTCCCCTTTTGGTAAGACTGCAACAATCACATGGTTGCAATTAGCCAGTGCGTGCCATTAGTTGACCATCAGGATAACCGAAAGTCTATTTTGGGTTTTCGTTTATTTTTTGGGTATAAATGTAAACCCTCCACCATGCAACTTAACACTAAGGTCTCAACCAAGCATAAGACCAAGCACATTCAAACAAAAATTTAGCTATTACATGCCAAGCTTGGGAAGCAAGAATTAGAATGCACCTAATGCCTTATAAAATCACCAACTTGATCATTGAAGAGTTCATGAATGGTTTCAGAATTTTGTATGCAGATTTGAGAGATTATAGGCTCACTTGTTTACAGTATAACAGAAGTATAGAGAGTTGAAATTGGGAACTGTGATAATCATTGGAAAGCTATTTCGAAGAGCATTATTTTGAAAAAGATCACAAGTTCCTTAATGTACTTTCAGTTTGGTTCATATGTTGTGTAATCAACCTTCTCAAATTCAATCCTCATAAAGTGGTCGCCCATCTTGAAGGCGAACCCGGAGATGTAGCCCATGACGAACTCTGTAATCAATATCATTGTATGGTATCGCTATTTTATTCTACAAATAAAATCTTAATTATTCTTCTTAACTTATTAATTCAGTCTTAAATCAATTGTTTTTCCTTCAGTCTTCCACATTCAACACTTAAGGTTAACAATCAAATTCACTGTTGACAATTAATCAATTCTACTTCAGTTTTAGTTTATGCTCTATTTGGTATTAGCAAAGGAACATGGAAATATTCGAAAATTTCCTAAAAGACTTCATTGCATATCTTCACATTTTTTGAGTCCTAATACCATTCACTAAATGGATTTCTCAATGTAAATTTCAATCTTTAAAATTTTGATGAATTTATTCAATAAGAATTTAACTAGCACAACCATTAATAAATGTGGTTGATAAAATTTGATAGGCCCATATCAAAAACATATATAAATTATCAATAATATTAAGAATTAATGCTATTAGTGTCATTATAAATAATATTAATATAAATATAGGAACCTTATTAATAATAATTAATATTAAATTATTAGTATGATATTAAATAATAATAATTATAATAATAAATACACATAATAATAAAAAATATATTATCATTCAATAAATAATAATGATGTGATTATGAAATAAACATTTTATAAAAATCAAGGAACAATTTAAATTTGGTTGATAGGAAATTCAACTTTAAACACTCCACTAGAACATAATTGTTAAAAGCTAGTATCTTCCAAAAGACACTGAGAGCGATGAGAAAAGTTGCACCAATTCAAATTAACAAGATAATGATCACGACCATTCACACATTCTAGCCAATCCCTTCTCACATTGTCTATATTTTTTTCATAACATTGAGAAGAAAAAGATGGTGAAATCTAAAAACCATCTATTGATTTCACTCTTTATATAGCTATAAATGTTAGTACCTAGCACTCTATGTCTTTGTTAGGCCATGAGGTGACTCCTCAAATGAACTGTGTCTGTTCATTTAGATTTTTCATAGTTATATACATAAGGGGTTGACTCTTGAGTTTCATCGTATCATGACTCTTCCTTTTCCTTTATTTGTTATTTACATTATTTACAACTATTCACCCAATCCCCATGATTAGGTGTCAACATTCCCCCCTTAATTTTAAGGGATGTTGGTGAGTGCAAGCATCATTTTGATTCTTTCATTCTATTCTCTTCCAACCGCTTTGGTGAAGATGTCTAGAATTTTCTCATTAGTGAAACAATGGCATAGATGGATTCTCTTAGCCTCAACATGATGTCGAATCAAATGATATTTTGTATTGATGTGTTTCATTCAATCATGGAACTTTGGGTTCTGGGCCAAATTTATTATAGAGGTGTTCTCCATCATGAATGGAGTTGAATATACTTGTTTTACTTGCAAATATTCCAAAATTTTCCTGAGCCAAACAATTTCTTTTGTTGCCTCAGCTACTGCCACATATTGTGCTTCTGTTGTTGAATCTACTCAAACTGATTTTTTGCATGGTCTCCAAAAGGTAGCTCCTAATCCAAAATTCATAAGATAGCCAGAAGTAGATACCCCAATTTCTTTTTCTCCATCAAAGATTCAATCAGAGTATTCAATCAAGCTGAAGTTGCCCACTTGTGTATACTTGAGGCCAAAGTCTTGAGTTCCCTTTAAGTAATTTAGAACTCCTTTTGTAGCACACCAATGTCCCTCACATGTATTTTGCATAAACCTGAATAGGATTCCAACAACAAAAGAAATGTCTCATCTGGTAGTAGCCAGGTAGTTGAGACTTCCTACAAGTTGTCTAAACTTCGTTGCATCCTCAAATTATTTTCCTTCTGTAGATGTGAGCTTTAAGTTTTGTTCCATTGGAGTAGTTAGAGGATTGCACTTAGCCATGCCAAACCTGTTCAGTATATATCCAATGTAATTATTTTGATAAAGGAATATAGATTTTGGATGATGAGTTACTTCAATACTAAGATAGTAATGAACATAGCCCATGTTAGTCATTTCAAAACCTTTCCTCAATTCCTTCTTTATGGATGCAATGTAGCTCTCATTGCTCCCTGTCATGAAAAGATCATCTACAGATACCACAAGATATAAAATTGTTTTGCCAACTTTCTTGACAAACAAACAAGAGCTTCCTCTGATACCATATCAGGCCAAGAGGTAACTCCTCAAATTAATTGTGTCTATTCATTTAGATCTTTCATAGTTATATAAATAAGGGAGTGAATCTTGGGTTTCACCTCCCTATGACTCTTTGTTTTCCTTTATTTATTATTTACATTATTTAAAGAATCTCCAATATCTATAGTGGATCATTACAAGGCAATAATATTAAACTGAAGGGAAAAATATTATAATCCCTAAAATAAGCATTCTTCATCATCATTTACCATCATTGATTTTCATACTGAGACAATGTTTGTGCCAACGTCACGTTGGACCATGGTTGACCATGGTTGATTTTCATATTGAGACAACCTTTGGCACATTGTGACTGTCATTGACCATAGATGACCATGGTTGTAAACCAAAGCCTTTTATATTAAACCTTAGGATATTATAAACCCTATGAATAATATTATACCCTAGGAATATGAACCCTTTAAACCCAATGGATTGATATTATAAAATTAAGGGAATAGCGAACCCAACGAATTAATTCTAAACTCCAAAGGTATTATAAACTCAAGGGAACAATATTAAACACAAGGGATTAATTTTTATAAATGCAAGGTATATAAACCCTAAAGGGATTCATATTATAAATCCAAGGAAATTATCAACCCAGGGGGTTAAAAACCAAGTTGATTGATAATAGAAGCAGAAGGGAATAATACTAAACCCAAGGGATTAATATTATAAACAAAAGGCATATAAACCCTAAGGTAAATATTATAAACCGAAGAGAATAATAAGTCTAAGGGACTATAAACCCAAGGGAATAATATTAAACCCAATGGATAAATATTATAAACCCAAGGAATATAAACCCCAAGATAAATATTATAAAGCATAACATAAATATTTGTCACAATGCAAAGTTGGAATATAGTTGACCATGATTCATTTTTATATTGAGACAATGTTTGTCACAATGCAACATTGGACAACGACTAACCATCGTTGACCATGGTTGATCTCCATATTGACATAATCTTTACCACAATGTGACCATGGTTCACAATGATTGAACCCAAAGGTACTATAAACCCCAGAGAATAATATTAAACCCAAGGTATTAATATTATAAATGCAAGGTATATAAAACATAAACGGATTGATATTATCAACACAAGGGATTAATACTAAAATCCAATGGATTAAAACCCAACAGATTGATAATATAAACCCAAGGGATAAAACTTATAAACCCAAGGTATATAAACCATAGCATAAATATTATAAAACCAAGGGAATAATAGACCCAAGGGATTATAAACCCAAGGGAATAATATTAAACCCAAATACTAAATATAATAAACCTAAGCAATATAAACCCTAAGATAAATATTTGTCACAATGCAACATTGCAATATGGTTGACCATGATTGATTTTTATATTGAGACAACGCTTGTCGAAAAATGATGTTGAAAAATTGTTGACCATCATTGACCAGGGTTGATCTCAATATTGAGACAATTTGTGTCACAATGTGATGTTGGACCATGGTTGACCATGGATGACCATGGTTGTGACAATGTGACATTAAACAAAGAGAGAGTCTTTGTCACAATGTGACCATGGTTGAGACAAGCTTTGTCAAAAGGTGAGGTTGGAACATTGTTCACCATGGTTGATTTTCATATTGGTGACGTTGGACCATGGTTGACCATGATTTATATTAAACTCGAGGATTAATATTATAAACCTTATGAATAGTATTATACCATTGGAATATGAAGCCTTAGATTAATAAACCCTATAAATTAATATTTTATAGGCTTTTTAATGAAAAAATGAAATATAGTGCAAGACCTTATAAACAAATGAATAATAAATAATAAATAATATTTTTTACAAAAATACATTCATATAAAATAAAACAAAACAAAATGAAATAGGCATTTGTAAATCCATAAATTGATTTACTATAGTATCATTTGAATATATTAAATTTGTAAAAAATATATCATCTGAAACATTATTCATGGAATTTTAAATCTAGAAATTTACAAATTTTTTATTGTATGATATATTTCAAAAATTGATAATTAAATTAGGAAAAAAATAAAAAATAAACCAATTTTATATTTTTACTTCATATATTTTACTTATAATCAATTTACAATATAATGCATTTAAAATTTTAAAAATAAAAATGCATTTCAAAACGTCAACCATAATTTCTAAATTTCATAATTTATCAATCATGGAGGAACTTATCATGGAACTTATTAATATAAACAATGTACTTCATAAGTAAAATATTTCAATGCTATATTAAGTAAAATATTTCATTGTCAACTAATATTTATAATGAAAAGAAATAGATTTTCATGGTTAAAACATTTTTAAGCATTTCAAGTAATCTTATTATTTTATATTTAGGCTATAATTTTTTGTCAATTTTATCTTTGAGATGCAAACATTTTTTTTCAATTGTTTCATTTAAGAAAAGAAATACACAAGAAAAAATTATATCACTCTAAACACTTCCTACATTTGTGATTAAAATACACAAATACTCATCTTTAAAGGAAAAAATAATAACATGAGTGTGCGATTTCAAAATTTTTTATTGAATGATTGCTAATTAATTTTAGAATACAAATTCATTCATGCTACTTTACCTAATTCTACACTAATCCTACATTAAAAACCTAGGACATACCAAATTAATAAATGAGATACTTTTACACATTTGGATTTGAAAAGTAAATAAATCTCCATAGAACACTCCTTCAAATCATTAACATCTAAGCCACACTCAGTTACAAAATTTACAACGAACACATAATTCATCTCATGGAGATTCATGGCATAAAATGGTCAAACCTTCTACTCCTCATTTGTGCAACAATAACTATTCCTCTAGAGAATCAAGGTCCCATAATCTAGTCTAGTGATCCAATATCAACTTCCCAAACTTCTCATAGAGGTTTTCCATATTAAATTTACCACTATGAGACACCTATGGACGTGTACAAATATATGAATGTTAAGATATTGACAAATAGATAGGGAAGTAAGTTGTTGCCATGATTATAGGAAAATACCTTTTTATATATTGTATGGGAAACTTTGTTATCAATCGAAGAATACATAAGATTCACGACTTGTAGCCCATATTCGTGTAGAAAGAAAAGAAGATTGGAGTAGACCATATGATCTTCTTGAAGGACATCTTAACATCATAATGGATGGCATTTATTTGAACCATAGTGAAGACGTAGGAAAATACCGTGTTATATATTTTATTATATATAAACAAATGTTATAAATAATAATGAGGAACTTATCATGAAGAAACTTATTAGATTTTGAATAATCTCAAATCCCTAGGAAATTGATGGGTGGGGAGCCATGTGGCACGGATCTTTTTTTTTTAATTTATTAAAAGTAATGGACAATTTTGCTAAATAAAATTTTATTGTACATAAATGAATGTTATAAATAATAATGAGGAACTTATTAGAATTGGACCATTTTTTTAAATTTATTAAAAGTGATGGACCATTTTTCTTAATAAAATTTGATTATATATAAATGAATGTTATAAATAATATCGAGGAACTTATTAGAATTGGAATAATATCAAATCCCCAGTAAATTTGTGGGTGGGGAGCCATGTGGCATGAATCCAATTTTTTAAATTTATTAAAAGTAATTGATCATTTTTCTAAATATTTTTTTTATATATAAATGAAAGCTATAAATAATAATGAAGAACTCATTAGAAATATAATATTTTCAACATGGAGGAAGCTATTAAAATTAGAATAATCTCAAATCCATGGGAAATTCGTGGGTGGGCAACCACGTGACATGAATCTAATTTTTTAAATTTATTAAAAGTCAATGCAACCTAAGAAACTCAATAATACACTAAGCGGTCGATAAACATTAAGAAGAATCATATGTTGGGCATATTCCCTTGAGAAACAATCTACACCCTCAATTAAGAAAAGAAAAAAAATCAACAAACCTCCTTCCATCTAAAATTCATATATAAAATATTTATAATTTTGTTGTTTTCAAATTAGGTTCTTAAAACAAATTAATGCATTTTACAATTTATCTTAAAACTCAAGAGAAAATAAATTGAAATTTTTTACAATGTTAATGTGTTAGTGCTTTCCCCAGATGCGAGTGTCTGTGGTGCAATTTAAGATGACGGGACAGGGGCTGGGCAAGGCAGGATGCCACTTGCCTGACTAGTACAAGGATCGTGAAGTGGTTATGGCACTTGGTGCATGGCACAATCATTTGAAAGGTTATTTGGATTTGCAAGGCCACCGGCTCAGCTGGAACACCAGGTTTGCAGTGAAGGAGATCAGCTTCGCACGCACTAGCATGCAGCAGAGAGCACGAGCCATCAATGTAGCAGTTATGGGAGGAGCCTCCAGAGAAATGTCAAGGAATGTTAAAGCCAAAGGAGGGCCTGGGGGGATGGACACTTCATTGGCTTTGTCGCTCCTCCCACTTACCTTCGATCTCGCAACGAATTCCAGGGAGCATGAGGGGAAACAGGTTCTAGTTTTGATGGTCTTGGCCATCCCTGCGAGGCTGGTTTTACTCCTTCCCGGGTATCTTTTAGGTATTGCAAACTGGTCTTTTCATTCACATATCTCTGCAACTGATCTCTTTGTATGGTCTTTGGTTTTGCATACGGGAAGGGATTCGGCACACCAAAAGGGAGGAAATGAACAAGTGGGCAGAGCACAGGAGGCGATGATGGTTGATCCGGGTCTCGTGGCTCAGAACGCGACTCAGACAGAGGAATTACCTGATATGGGCTGGTGTCGAATCATAGAAGAGCCCCTTGATGAATAGCAAGTCCACCCACGCTTCTTTTTTTGGTAGAATGCCCCTCACCACTGGGCACGGCTGTAAGGCGACTTGGTTCTGGGATCTTTGGTATCCCTTAGTTTTTTCTTGAGTTTTTGAAATGTCTTATGTATCAGAGATCGTTCCCCTGCGAGGGACACAAAATTAGACAGTTTTCAAATATGTTTGTTCTGGACAGATCTGCCTCCTACAGGAGCAGAGTGCTTGACTTCGGTCATGATGTAAATTCATTGTTACCATGTTAATATAATAGATATAGTCTTATGTAGAAAAAAAAAATGTGTTAGTGCTTTGATATATATTAACAAAAAAAAATCCTAAATAACTTAGAATTTTTTTTTAATTATCACAATTCAGATAAATACAAAAACCCTTTATTTAAATTCTTAATTTAATAATATTTTTATTAATACAACAATTCAAATCAATACAGAAACTATATATACATATAGTTTGCTATTTATATATTAAACTAACATTTTTTAAAATAAAACATTAATTAATTAATTAATATATTTGTTAAATTATGATTTATGCTATTGAGATATTAAAAGTGGTGTTTATTAATACAAAGTTTTATTTGGAAATAGAGTTATTCGATTGTAACTTATATTTAAAAAAAAAAATATTGTAGTGATTCTCCTTTAAAGAATTTTAAAGGCTATCTTGGAAAAGGCATTTATTAAATTAAAATTTATATTTACAAATATAAAAATTGTAGTGATTTTCCTCAGAGAATTTTAAAGAATATCATGGTATAAAAAAAAATGAGTTTATTATCTTTAAAATGTCTTAATTTTTTTGAGTTTATCATTTTTAAATTAAAAAAAATGGTAACTATTCAAATTTAGTGTTTATTGAATAATATAAATAGTATATATTAAAATCATTACTATTTAAAAATATAATTTATTGAATATATTTAAAAATATCAAAACACTTAACTAATACAAATTTAACCATTAAAAAATTATTTTAATATTTTATTATTAAAATTAAAATTAATAAGAAAAATTGTATTCACACTTTAAAAAATATTATTAAAAAATTATTTTAATATATTATTATTAAATTTAAAATTAATAAAAATTTTTAAATAAAATATATTGTTATATATTCACATTTAAAAAAATATTATTATAGTATAAATTATAAATAAAATATATTGTGCTATATTCATATTTAAAAAAAATATTATTATAGTGTAAATTATAAATAAAATATATTATAATAGGATAATCAAATTTAATAAATAAAAGATATTTAAATTTAATAAGGCATGTGAATAAAAAAATATCTGAAATTACTTCTTTAATATGATAAATAAAGTTTGGAAAATTAAATAAATAAACAAAATTTCAAAAATTTCACAAAAGAGATCTTAGTCCCTGAGGTTTAAGTTGTGGGAAAGCATTTATCATCGGATCTTGAACGCAATAGTCATATGTGAGAGAGAACGACATCTTTGGTGGTGTTAAAAGTGCCCAACCAAATTTGAGAGCTCTCACTAGACTCTGAAGTTCCTTCACAGGCGCTACTTCACTCTTTTGTAGACCCTGGCTCTCCTTCTGTTAAATCATTTCTCTTCCTCCTTCGACTTTACCTTTACTTTGGGAGACTTTGTATTTCTTGTAATTGTGGATAAAAAATAGCGCACATAGATCCATCTTAAATACCAATCTAACATAAGTAGAGAAGAATCCAATTTTCTCACTTGCAATTTTTTGCAAATTTTCTTATGAACAAATATGGTTTAAATGTTTTGTATAGTTAAATTATTTTCTATTTTATAATTTTTTTATGAGTAAAATTTCAACTTTGATGAGAAATAAACATGTTTACAGATCATATTCACATGTAGAATAAGCCCCTCATCTCTACTCTCCTTTCTCTTGCTCCTTCTACTGCAGGGTTTGTATTTCTTGTAATTGTTGATAAAAAAAAATATCATAGATCCATCTTAAATACCATCTAACATAAGCATAGAGGAATCCAATTTCTTCACTTGTAAATTTTTGCAATTTTTTTTATTAGCAGACATGGTTTAAATGTTTTGTATAGTTATTTAATTTTGGTAAACATGAGTAAAATTTCAACTTTGATGACAAATAGACACCCTTACACATCATAGTCAGCTGCAGAATAAGCCCTTCCTCTCAACAAGAAAAATACTAGTACGGTATATCATATCCACACTACCGTATTCTATGGGAAATCTTGGCTATAAGAGTTGGAATTTCAAAATAAACTTACTCATTAAATTTGATAGTTTCCACACCTCCCAATTTATCTTCACAATTTCAACCAAAAATAATAAAAAAAAAAAAAAAAACTATATTTAACAGACACACCACCGAATAACAATCAATTTACGTATCAAATTTCATCCCTGTTCCCCATGGTATCTATGACCATCAATACAACATCACATATCACATGAGTGTCCAAAAAATCAGAATGACACGGTTTAAATTAATTTTTTTATAATAGAAATAGGTTGCGCAGTGGCTCCAGCCATGCGAATCTCACACATAAATCCTGCGATGAAGTTGGCTTATATATATATATACATAAATCCTGCGTTGAAGTAGTTGGCTTATATATATATATACATAAATCCTGCGTTGAAGTTGGCTTATATATATATATATATCAGCCTGAGAAGAGAAATGCGGAAGTTGGCTTTTATATATATATACATAAATCCTGCGTTGAAGTTGGCTTATATATATATATATCAGCCTGAGAAGACAAATGCAGACGAAAATGAGAAGAGCGCTGATTTAAAAAACAAAAAAAAAAACCTATCGGCCTCAGAAAATATATTTTTTACAAATAAATAAATTCCACACCTAATCTTAACCTTAAAATTTTAATATAACGCTTGGCAGTCGATTTGGGACACGGAAGATGACAGTTACGTAGTGGGTGCGGTCATGCGATGCGTACACAGATCATTCGTTGCAATTGACTTTCCATACTATTTTTTTTAATTACTCATTTTATTAAATTTTATCATTACAAAATTTAGTAAATTTCATACTTAATATTTAAATTCAACTAGAGTCCTAGCATAAAATTATAATATGAAAATTTAATAACTTTCCTACATAATTTTACTTCTAAAATTGAAGCATAATCTACCTATATTATATTAAGTATGAGATAAAAAAATAACATTATGTATAATTTATAGTATTTATCTTTTTATTTATTATCTATTTTATAATATAATAATATTTATTTTAAGGTCACAGCCAAGCTAGACACTAAATTGGTGTATGAGACCCCCTTGTTTGTAGGACAAGGGACCCACCTCCGCGTAGCGATTTGACTGCTAAGTCTACGAAGGCATACATACTCTACCCCCTCTGGTTTTGAACCTGTGACCTCTTAAGGGGAAACACATGCTCTTTATGTATCTATAAAGATAAATTTTCATTTTAAAGATTACTATGAAATTTTGTAATTTTTATAGATAATTTTTGCTGATTTGATTAAAGGACATTTGAGTTTTGGATGCCATTTTTTATATAACATTTACCATAACCCATTCAAGTACATTCACTCAGTTAACTTTTATACTTAATATTATTTTTTTAATTGAAATATGGTTCTACTATGTTAATAGGATATGAAAAAAATAAGATTGATTTGCAATTCTTGTGAAAAAAAAAAGAATTATAAAAGTTTGAAATAAAATTAAAAATAAAAAATAAAAAATTATAAAAGTTTGAAATAAAATTGAAAAATATCCAAAATTATAAATATATAAATTTGTAAAAAAGTTAAATCTATATTTATAAATGTAACCGTAAATGCTTTAATCGGAAATATTTGGAATAGTTAACTAAAACAAAATTATAGATATTTTGGTAGAAATATAAACATTTTGAATTATAATTAATACTTGAAAATTATTTATAAAAATTTAAATTTCATATGAAAACGTGGAAAAATAGCCTAGCTATAACATATATAACAAAAATATATTTGATAAATATTAATGTTCACCATTAATAAATTTTAAATGTTTATTAAACTCTAAATCTATACTATGTAAGTATGACTTGAGGTGTAATGTGGATAGGATTCCATGATTTAGCTTTCATTTCTTTCCAGAACCCTACCTAGGTCAAGAGTATGGCTCTTTAATTCCAAATTGAAGATAATGATTGTTGCTTTGTAAATGTTTTGTTTCGTATATAATGTCTATATGAAAATATGAAAGACAAACACACTAGATTGAATTGCAAGTGGACCACTCGCAGATTAAAAGAAATATACTACTTTGTAGCATTTTAGTGTTCCAACTTTCGACACAATTTAATGAACTCCTTCAATTTTTTCAGACATTTTAGTTGTTTTAAGTGAGATTTTTGGAAAATTTTCTTGTGGGTTCTATTTGGTTTAATTTCTCTAATCACATATTTTATGGGTAACCCCTATACAATCGAAGTGCCCTAGGAGTTTTTCACTGTGTTGAATTGATATATAAAGTCAAAAAAACAATTTCAACAACCCAAATGTAGGTTTCACCACAAATTTTTTCTGCCACACCGGAAGTCAAAAAGTCGCACTAATGACAACTCCTTAATTAACTAGTATCCCAAGAACAAATATCCCACACTAGAAATTTTTACAGATAGCTATTTTCGTCTCTTGGTACTCCATTAGCTCATAGCGCATCTTATCATCCTCAATTTGATGAGCAAAGTGAGATAATGAGCAAAAGGTGTCTACCTACCAAAGTTGTTGGAATTTGTTTTTTCTTTTTTCTAAATTGATAATTGAGGTTTTATGGTGGAAATGGATTTATCACTATCAAAAATTTGTATATTACTTTTTTTATTAATTTTAAATTTAATAATAAAATATTAAAATAATTTTTTAATTATTAAAATTTATAAGCATTTTGATATTTTTAAATATATTACATAAATATATAAACTAATTACATTATTATATTAAATTTATCTTATTATATTGAATGAGATACTCCGCCTCTTAAAAATTCCATTTTTTAAGTGGTTTTCTTTCCTTTTATTGATAAAGTATTAATAAATTTAAAAATGATAAATCCCAAAAGAAACACATCTATCATTCATACAACATGCTATTGCGATTAATGTGTTAAAGTGTTAAATTGGGTTAGTAAAAAATGCATTTTATAAGTTATAATTTAATAAATGTATTTTTATATGCATTAATTAATTAATATTTTATTTAAGACATCTATCATTTACAATAGACTACTCAATGCCTTAAGTTACTAAAAATGTCTTTAGCAAGATATACTATAAAAGAAAATCACCACAAATTATAAATCTATAAATTATAATTTAATAAATGTATTTTTGTATTAATTGATTAATTAATTAATATTTTAATTAGAAAAATGTTATTTTAATATATAAATAACAAATTAGATGTATGTATGGTTTTTGTATTTATTTGAAATGAATTCCTATTAAAACGAGAGTTTAAACGAATGGTTTTAATTCATTTCAATTGTGATATCAAAGAAAATCGTATTAAAATAAGATGTTAAACAAATTAGTTATTTAAAAAGATTTTCTTTTTCATATATATGAAAGTACTAAGACATTAATATCCTAAAAGTTTTTAGTCTATTTTAGTTTTAGCTTTAAAATAAGTTATAATATGGTTAAAGAAACTTCTTAAAAGGGAAATTTGAAAATAACAAAATTATAAAGATTTAAGTTCATATTGAGTAAATTTATCAAAACTATAAAGTTTGAAATTTACATTGAGTAGTCCAATATGTTACGGATATTTAAACTCAAAAGATGTGAAGATACAGGATTTTAAAAAAAAATTTATTTCCATGTTTTTTTTCTACAATGCCACTACATCCTTTAAAGGTTATGACTACATCATGGTTCTAATCTGGTAAACATGTCATAGAAATAGATGAAAGAAAAATGTTGAGAATATTCTAATACCTTATTTAGTAAGGTTAAGAGATGGTATTTTTTGCATGATGAACACCCATCTGATCTAGTTGATGGTAAGAAGAGAATCCCCAAAAACATTAAAGTTTGATAATCTTTTTTTCTTTGGTAGTTTGAAGCGATTGTCTTAAGCATACTAGTTCACTGAAATTTTTTGCAGTAGCCCTGATACATCTAGAAGAAAATCAAAGGATACCTTAGAGAGATGTAGGATACCCCTTGATCCTCCTAAGGATGGGTCTAAGGATGCTTGAGGGGAGTCTATTTTTATTTTCCAACTTATATTGGAGTTCCCCATGTAGAGGAGAGGTTTTGAGAAAAAATTGTTTGCATAAGTAGAGTTTGAAAAACATGCTACATGGGAGAGGGAGTAGTGTCTTCAAATGAGTGGTTTTGTGGTAGCCACATACCCTATGAAATGATCAATGGTAGAGCTTTCATGTCCTTTATGCGATGACGTTTCAACCAACTATTTACGGTTGTATTAATGGTGTATTCCTCCAAAATTAAAGGTAGATAAATATATCTTTATATTTTTTACTAGAGTTCTTCTCTGAAAGGGAATTACAGGGTAAAATGGGTGTTATATTCAGAGTCTCATTTACGTAGGTGTTGTGGCCACCAACAACCCCCCTCCTTATTAAGTATTAGCAATAACACTAGGTAAGAGGGGACCCTTAGGAAAATTTCAAAAAATAAATTAAGGCTCATGTATTTTACTCCTTAAGAAAACATCGCATCACGCAAATAATGATAGGACATTTCCTTATGAATAAAAAATGATAAATTGCGAGATTGCGACGCAAACTCCATTGCATCGAATGCATTAATAAATGCTCACATTGGAAAACCTTAAAATCACCGATATGCAATATCGCAATATCGCATATCACAAAGTTGCATGAAAAACACATAACGATTGAATTATTGCAGTGATCTGCGATTTCATGATTGCAGTGATCTGCGATTTCATGATAGCGCGATCCGTGATCTTTCAATAGTGCGATCAAGCGACCTTGTGATCACATAGCACAATGAATTAGCGATAATGTGATACCACGATAACGCAATGTTGTGATCCGAATCGCAGAAACAATCCATCGCAAATTTCCCTCGCTCAATATTCAAGAAAAGTTTTCCATAAACCAATAACTAGATACATGCTTTAAATGATAATTAATGAATTATACACCAGTTGTTAATGAAAGATGGTTTTGTGTTTTTCAAAGAGCCAGGTTACATTAGATGGCATGTTTTTGTACATCCGTACAGTTTAAAAGCTTTCATGTCAATTTTTATTGTCATTACTCTCTCCTCATTTGTGTACTGCAGGAACGAAAAATAGAAGTTATGCAAAGCAATGTGCAGGAAGCTGTGAAGGAAAAGGGTAACGCTCCAATGTTCAAAGACAGAGAAAAGATGCCCGCATGCAACAGAGCCGCAGATTCACAGAACGCTGCCGAGCCACCCATCACAGATCTTTCATTCACAGCCGTGGTTGAATGAGTTATTGAACAATGCTGATATCAACAGGCGGTTTAATGATCAAGATCAGAAGCTCACGAAAGCAGTATTTTTACAAATTTTGAAGCTTATACCCAGTGAAGGAAAAGGTGCTAAAGGCTAAAAACGCATCAGAGAGGCCCATATCAAAGAACGAAGGCAGTTTCCGATGCGCGATTAGCGCCTAGTGCTAACCGGGTGATTAGCTAAGAAAATTGTTCGAGAAGCGAAGCCTCTAACTTCTCAGTCACCTGTAAGCCTCGAAAATGCAAGAGAACAAACTGGAGACAGAAAGCTAGAGAGAAAGGAAGAAGCAATTCAAGGGTTAACCAAGTTGAACTTGGATTATTACTAGACATACGAAGTAAATCCACGTAGTCAGAAGATGACTCTCGAGTATATCATCCATTTTGCTGAAAATATGGTGCTAGCTCTTACCATTTCTGTTTGCTTAGCTCAACCAAAAGCGGAAGACAGTCAGCTGACTCTCCCAGGCAAATATTGAATGCTCGCAACATTAACGAGCAAATGCAGAAATAGTTAGATAGTAGATTTAATTTTTAGAAATAGTTTTTCTTAGAAAAAGAGCGGTCATTTAAACCATATCCTAAATCTGCGTAATTAAGTTATATAGTTAGTAGTATTTAAACCCTTCTCATGCATTTAAAGAAAGGTCCAGAAATTTATCAAAACTTGTCCTCAGAACATGCACTTTTGCACCCTCAGAGGAGGTTTTGGTGAATGAATGGATCAAGATTTGTTGATGTTTGCATTTGATATCTGCTACTGATGTTGTACTTCTATACTCTTAGTGGATGTTAGAGCAAGGAGAGATAAATCATTCTTGCTTGAAGCTTATGAGTAGGACTAGTCATAAATGGTCCTTTTATCTCTTGACCATTTCTGCTTATATGTTAAAGTGATATACAATTTTTAGTTGTTTATGCATTATTGCATGAATGTTTGAGTTATCATTTGGCACTTTTGTATGGCGATAGCTATTTATTTATGACTAATGTATGAATAGCTCATTATGCGATATGTTTTTCACAACTGTTTCATCTAACTTTTTATGCAAAGTGGTTCATCTTAATTGATTTCCTTTCTTATAATTGCTGAATGATCTTTATTACCAGTTGTTATTTGAAATCTCTTTAGATCACATAATATAAGCATTACATCCCGGGTTAGTATAGATTTAGATGTGCTATTTATTAGATCATAGAATTAAATTAGAGTTAGAATTAGAATATCTTAAATAGGAACTATTAGATCAGAAACATCAAATTATACACACACAGACTCATAGATTGTGAAACTGGTCGCATTATCCCCAGTCGGACCCGCTATACCAAACGGATAAGGAGCTGCCAACCAAGGTCCAGACCGGGCGGGTATCCCCCTTGTTGTCGACTCGATTTTCTGGGCTTCAACATATTTGGCGCTAGAAGGAGGGACTGAAGTATGAATGGCAAGTAAATCCAAATCTGAATACCATTCTGAGAGTAAATCACCCTCATCATCTCCCTCGACTTCTCCATTACACTTAAATCCAGAGTCAGAAGTCGCTCTAGTATCAACCGCTGCTACACACCCTGATATTTCAGAACAGTCTACCGTTGAATTTCCTGAAGTCGAATCTTTGGTTCACAAACTTCAGCGATTTTCCATTTCTCCTCAAAGGTCTGACAAATCTCAAGGCAGCGTGACTTCGCAGTACAATCCTGCTCATTCCCTGATTAGGCTAAGGAGTGAAAAGTTTGGCGTTCAGCCAACTGAATTACCTCTTCCCACCAGGAAAAGTGTGAGGAAATCACCTAAAGAGTCCGACAGTGAGACTCTTTCATCAACATCGCCCATCTCAACTTCTTCACTATGAAGTCAACCATCCACTCCACCACTCCAGATCATCATCCATCCGTCCACTGGAACCCCCACAACGCCTCTTCAATCATCTACAATCGTAGTATCCTTATCCTCCCAGCCGCAGGGATAATCTTCTGCACTTTCCTCTATTTGCAGTTCAACAATGGCCCAGTCTCCATGGAATAACCCTAGGGCAGTCTTAATGCTTGCACCCTTGAGTCAAATACTGGCCCATCCTGAGAAATGGTTGCCTAAGAGCACATAAACAACTTCATGCTATCAATTAATCTCAATGGGGTTACTAATGAAGATGTTGTTGTTCAGCTTTTTCCTTATACACTGCAAGGAACAGTCGGGTCATGGTATTTTTCACTACCCTCCAGATCCATCACAAGTTGGGACATCTTCGAGGAGCAATTCCTAACCATGTTTGGTGATGACAGGTCTACGGCAACATTAATCAATGACCTATCCAATCTTAGCGTCGAAACTAGAAAGCCTATCAAGGATTTCAATTTACGTTTCAACAAAATTCCTACTGCTTCCGAGCCCAGCGAATAAGTACGATGTGAATGGTATATCACCGCTCTACCATTGAACATAGCAATCTTCGTGGACAAGGCCAATAAAACAACCTTAGCCGAGAACATGAAAGAAGCAATAGTAGTAGAGAAACGAATAATAGTCCTGGAAAAGAAATCCGCGATAGAGGAACGTAAATCCAAAAAGGTCACCTTCAAGGAAGACTCCAAGAAGAAACAAGCAAAAGATCCATTTGATTTGGAAGGATTGCAAAAAGTTATAAAGACCATGTCCAACGAAATGGTCGACAGAAAAAAGCAAGTAGCAGAAACTTCTTCAAAAAAGCCCTACAGAGCTTTTAAAAGAGGCCCTTCAACGGATTCAAAGCCACCCAATGCCGTTTCAAATGCTGAATCCGAGGAAGAGGAAGAGGAAATTACCACTCAAGGGCAGACTGATGACGAAGAAGTTGTGGAATTGCAAGGAATGTGGGATTCCATCCTCCCACAAGAAGAAGATCAAGAAGTATTTCCAGTTAGCACAGGAAGCAAAAATCAGCTTGATCCTCCCCAAACTACCCCTAAGCCGAAGAGCGCAAGCTCTGCAATAAAGGATAAAGTTGCATCAAAGAAACCAACGTCTAAAGCGACTCAAACCAGCCCAGTCCAAATAGATGAAACAACTCCATCTAAAACACTGATAGTGTTGGATGAAATGGAGTACAATATTATAGAAGACATGAAGAAGACTAGGGCCAACATCACCCTTTACGAACTGAGCAAGTTGAAGCATCAACATAAGATAATGATGAAAGAATTACATGCCGTGCCAGTTGCACCTTTGCCTGTCGCTGTACTTTCTCAAGCTTCCCATAACATGGGAAGACATCCAACTAATGCAATCAATAAGATTGATCCAAATCACATCACTCTAATTGGAGAAAGATCAAGATCTCACACTCCCCCGTTTCTCCTTACTTATGAAATCTTCAATAAAAATGTGCACAATTGTTTGGTAGATTCCAGTGCTTCATCGAATATTTTACCCAAATCCATATGTGTCAAGTTAAATGTTCAACCACATAAATCCACAGTTCGCATAGTTCAGCTAGATCGATCTCAAATCAAAGTAATTGGCGAACTAAATCAAGTAACCATAAGGTTGTCATCCAACCCAAAGGTATGTCAAGTTATTGACATTTTAGTTGCTGACATTCCTGAATTCTATGGCTTAATTCTTAGCAGGGATTGGTCAGAAAAACTTCATGGATATTTCTCAACCGACTAGTCGCACATATCGCTTCCCCACAACGGTAAACCCAATCAAATAAAATTTGAACGAGAGTTACATCAGAAGTACATAGTAACTGAGTTAGAGGGAGAAAATGAACCAGTAGCATACAACAACAACATTATTGGCAATTACTCGGTAGATTCTTTCCTCGGAAATTTTAATGCTCATGCATCACCCTACTTAGACCACTCTATTTTGTCCCAAGTCGAAAATTTTTCTCGAACTGATAGTTCGAAATGTATCAATTTTTTAGATAAACCTGTAAATAAATCTTTCTTTCGGAAATTATTTTTTGATGGTTCTAGATCTAGCGAAGGAGCAGGAGCAGGATGCATTCTGATTAGTCCAGAAGGAGATAAAATCATGCTCACATGCAGACTTGAATTTGATTGCACAAACAATACAGCAGAATATGAGGCTTTGGTCCAAGGCCTGTACAAAGCAATCGGGTTAAACGTCAAGTATCTTCAAGTTTTCGGAGACTCTCAGATTGTGGTTAAATAGGTACGTAGCACTATACATTGCTTATGAGGTCATTTAAAACATTATCAATCCTTAGTTCAAGATCTGACTGAGCATTTCATAGTGTTTAATATTTCTTCAATCCCCAGACTCCAAAACGCAAGTGCAGACCTTTTGGCTAACGTAGCTTCTAAGCTTATTCCTTCTGAAGATTTTAGTCCAGATAGATTCTCTATAGAATTAATCTTTAGACCATCCATTCCTGACAACATCACAAATTGGAGAGTATTCAATGACGATCCTAATATTGTAAATTTCCTCACATCTGAAGGATCCTACTCCAATCAAATACTTGACGAAGACCAGCACGATCGACAACTGCAACAAGATAGCACTAACAATGATATACCTAAGTCGGTGGTCAAGTTAGAAGACTTGTACAATTTGAAAGATCAGTTTAAGAGGCCTACCAATTTAAAACTCCAAAGTTCAACCTTGAACTACGAATTAGTAAACCTAGGGACCAATGCTAAACCAAAAAACATTAATCTAGGCCTCAGCCTAGCCCATGAAGAGAAACTAGCGTATATTTGTCTTTTGAGACAATATAAAAATGTTTTTGCCTGGAATTATGATGAGCTAAAAACATACGACACTTCTATCATCCAACATACTATTCCCATGATCGATAATGAAAAGCCTGTCCAACAAAAGCTGAGAAAGATCCACCCAAATTTAGAAAATTAGATAAAAACGGAGCTCAATAAGTTATTGAAAGCCAAAATAATCTTTCCCGTCAGACATTCCAAATAGGTCTCCAATATGGTACCTGTTATAAAGAAAAATGGAGATATTAGGATTTGCATTGAATTTCGAAACCTTAACAAAGCCTGTCAAAAAGATAATTTTCCTCTACCACCTATGGAACAGATACTGTAGGCAGTGGCAGGCTCAGAATTAATGTCTTTCTTGGATGGATTTTCAGGATACAATCAAGTGTTGGTACATCTTGATGATCAATTGAAAACCACATTCAGAACTAAATGGGTCACATACGCATATCGAAAGATGCCATTTGGTTTGATCAATGCTGGTGCCACATTTCAAAGAGCCATGGACATCGCATTCAAAGGTTTAGTCAATAAATCTGTAGTAATTTATTTGGATGATATAACAGTGTACTTGAAGAAACAAAGCAACCATCTCAAAGACCTGAAACAAATCTTTCAACGGTGTTTAAGGTATGGAATTTCACTTAACCCAAAGAAATCTTTTTTCACACTAAGTGAAGGGAAACTTCTAGGATTCATAGTATCGAAATCTAGTATTCACATCAATCCCAACAGAATCAAAGAAATTTCTGAAATATCCATACCTCATAACAAAAAAGCCATGCAATCTTTCCTTGGTCAGATCAACTTTGTAAAGATATTCATTCCAGATTTTTCACGAATCGTGTCTCCTTTGCAAACCATGATTAAAAAGAATTCAAATTTTAAATGGGGCCAAGATGAACATGAAGCATTCAACCTGATCAAACAAGCTATTATTAATGCTTCATCTTTAGCAACTCAGATTTTTTCAGAGCCTTTTATTTTATACACATTTGCCTCAGATAAATCATATGCTGCAATTCTAACTCAAGGAAATCAAGAAAAAGTGGAAGCCCCAATTGCGTTTTTTAGTTCAAATTTACAGGGTGCTGAACTAAATTATTTAGACGTGGAGAAACAGGCTTATGCCGTTTTCAAAGTAGTCAAATACTTCAGACCTTTCCTACTCAAAACCCATACTAAGATTATAGTACCATTTCCAGCGGTAAGGAATCTTCTAGTACAGAAGGATGTGGGTGAGAAAAGGGCCAATTGGGTTACTACCTTATAGGAATATGACATTGAGATCAAACTAGCAAACATTGTAAGAGGTTAAGGCTTCTGCAAAATGCTGGCTGGAGCATCGTAAATTTCTGAAATTCCATCTAAAGGTACAAATGTGTGAGGTAAGCCTAAACGATGTAGAATCATTATACACTGATATCATTTATTATCTTAAGAATGGGTATGCTCCTTCACACCTCGATCATACTAAGAAAAGAGCTCTAAGGTTGAAAGCCAAACAATATCAGCTCATAAATGATATTCTTTTTAGAAAACATTATGATTCTCTTCTTCTTAGGTGTCTTGAGAAAGCTGAACCTGAAAAAGTTTTGCAGGAACTCCACAATGGGCCGGAAGGCAGACACTATGCTGGAGATGCTACTGCACATAAAATCTTGCGCGTAGTATATTACTGGCCCACGTTGTTTAAAGACTCGCACAGTTACGTGAGGAGATGTCAGGTCTGTCAAACTACTGCTGGAAAACAAAAGAAGCCATCCTTGCCACTATAGCTGGTAAACATCGAGAAACCTTTCAGTCAGTGGGGCTTGGACATAATAGGTGAGATCGTTCCTCACTCTTCTAAGAAGCATAGATACATCCTCACAGCAACAGATTATTTCACTAAGTGGGTAGAGGGAGTTCCGCTCAAGACGGCTAATTCTGAAAATATCATTGAGTTCATAGATCAATTTATAATCACCAGGTTTGGATTTCCGTCCGCTTTAATGTTTGATAATGCATCATACTTTTCTGGAAATGCAATGACTGAATTCACACTTAAAAGAGGATTCAAACTTAAATATTCGTCCAATTACTGCCCACAAGGCAATGGGCTAGCTGAGTCAAAAAATAAAAAGCTAATCAGGATTATTAAAAGAATAGTTGAGCAAAATCATAAAAATTGGCACA
Organism: Pinus tabuliformis; assembly: GCA_031772625.1. Taxonomy (NCBI): domain Eukaryota; kingdom Viridiplantae; phylum Streptophyta; class Pinopsida; order Pinales; family Pinaceae; genus Pinus; species Pinus tabuliformis. The sequence goes on from CM062809.1 coordinate 774,333,210, forward strand.
AGGATTTGAAATATGCTTTATGGGCAGATCAGATAACACAAAAAGATTCTATCAGCACTTCCCCCTTTAATTTAGTTTATGGGAAAGAAGTGGTTCTTCCGACTCACTTAGCAATTCCCTCTTTGTCTTTAGTTCAATACATTGATGAAGTACCCACTTCCTCCTTACAGCTAAGACAAATGGAAATAATCAAATTAGAAGAACAACGAGAATAGGCTAGGAAAACGCATGCTCATCATCAAGCATTAGTAAAATCCTCTTTTGATTCAAACATAATGACCATAAAAGATTTTCAGATGGGAGATTTAGTTTTAAAGTGGGACAAGGCTCATGAAGAAAAAGGAAAACATACAAAATTTCAAAGAATGTGACTTGGTCCTTTTCAAATTGTAGAAGTCATAGGTCCATCAACGTTTGTGTTACAGGTTTTAGCAGGTAAGAGGGATCCTTTTACTGTTAATGGACAAATTCTCAAGAAATATTTTCCATAGAAGATTATTCTTCTATTTTTGTAGAATAGTTGTTTATCTTTTTCATAATAAAACCAGTTGTGAGTGGTTACATTACGCATTTACGAAAAAGACACCAATTCTCTTTCAGATTTTGTTCACTTTTCGCTTGTATAAATAGCAAATATTTTGGAAAACTGATCTTTATTATTGATAGATCCAGTTAAAAAATCTAGCCTAGATATGATACTAGTTTCAACTTCACAATGTTTGATGAAAACAACCTTTAGTGAAGAAATTGTTTTATCTCAGGACAATGAAATGTATCAATAACAAAATAAAGATTCTCTATAGAACATCTGTTTCCAAAAACTCTATTATTGTCGTCCAGAGCTATCTTAAGGAAACAATGACTTCCTCCCTACTAAGGAAATCACAACTTTAAAAGGAACAACCCAAGAATACACTTTATCTTGAAGAATGAGAGGTCTCATCACGAGCCGACTTATCATTATCACAGATGTTATAACTTGCTGACTTTGCCAATACTGTACACCACAACAGGGCAATGACTCAAGATTGTTGCAATTAAAAGACAAGGGGTCTCATCACAAGCCAACTTGTTCAACAAAGTTATAATTCAAGTGAATGACTGTGTCATAATTTGGCTACCAAACCAAGACATTGTTCTTTAAGAATAAAAAGAAAATCAAAATAATAAGTGTGGATATGGATTTTTTTCTTTGAAAGTTGTAGGCTGCCTTAAGTAGGATACAAGATCATTGTTGGGTAACAGGTAACCCTGTCGAGGCTATAAACGCTTACTGGCAGCAGAGGCTCTACCTACGACAAATGAGCATATTTAATACTGGTTTGTAGAGGAGACTTTGTTTTATCTTTACAAGAACAAGTAGTGACTGATGTAAATACAAGGAATAGCCTGAGGAAGCAAATAATTGAAGTGGAAAATGGTTGAAACAAAATATCATTGACAGTTTAGAGCATAATGTACTTTATCTTTCCATAATAAAGTTTAATTTTCTGAAATTTTTTTTGTTTTGGAAGTTTAGAAAAGCAGAGATAACTCATTCTTCCAAGTGAATCGCCTGTGGCCACCAACAACCCCCGTCCTTATTTAGTATTAGCAATAACACTAGATAAGATGGGACCCTTAGGAAAATTTCAAAAAATCAATTAAGGCTCATGTATTTTACTCGTTAAGAAAACATCGCATCACGCAAAGAATGATAGGACATTTCCTTATGAGTAAAAAATGATAAACTGTGAGATTGCGATGCAAACTCCATCGCATCTCATGCATTAAGAAACTCTCACATTGGAAAACCTTAAAATCGCCGATATGCGATATCTCAATATCGCATATCGCAAAGTTGCATGAAAAACACATAACGATTGAACGATTGCAGCGATCTGCGATTTAACGATTGTAGCGATCCGGGATTTCACGATAGTGCGATCCGCGATCTTGCGATAGCGTGATCAAGTGACCTTGCGATCACACAGCACAATGAATTCGAGATAATGTGATATTGCGATAAGGCGATGTTGCGATGCAAATCGCAGAAATAGTCCATCGGAAATTTCCCTGGCTCAATATTCAAGAAACGTTTTCCGTAAACCAAGAACTGGATACGTGCTTTAAATGATAATTAATGAATTATACGCCAGTTGTTAATGAAAGATGGTTTTTTGTTTTTCAAAGAGCCAGGTTACGTCAAATGGCATGTTTTTGTACATTCGTACAGTTTAAAAGCTTTCCTGTAAATTTTTATTATCATTACTCTCTCCTCATTTGTGTACTGCAGGAACGAAAAACGGAAGTTATGCAAAGCAATATATAGGAAGCTGTGAAGGAAAAGGGTAATGCTCCAATGTTCAAAGACAGAGAAAAGACACCCGCATACAACAGAGCCGCAGATTCACAGAACGCTGCTGAGCCACCCATCACAGATCTTTCATTCACAACCGTGGTTGAATGAGTAATTGAACAATGCTAATATCAATAGGCGGTTTAACGCTCAAGATCAGAAGCTCACGAAAGTAGTATTTTTACAAATTTTGAAGCTTATACACGGTGAAGGAAGAGGTGCTAAAGGCGAAAAACACATCAGAGAGGCCTAGATCAAATAACGGAGGCAGTTTCTGATGCGCGATTAGCTGAGAAAATTGTTAGAGAAGCAAAGCCTCTAACTGCTCAGTCACCTGTAAGCCTGGAAAATGCAAGAGAACGAACTGGAGACAGAAAGCTAGAGAGAAAGGCATAAGCAATTCAAGGGTTAACCAAGTTGAACTTGGATTATTACTGGGCATACAAAGTAAATCCACATAGTCAGAAGATGACTCTCAATTATATCATCCATTTTGCTGAAAAGATGGTGCTAGCTCTTACCATTTCTGTTTTCTTAGCTCAACCAAAAGCGGAAGACAGTGAGCCGACTCTCCCAGGCAAATATTGAATGCTCACAACATTAAGGAGCAAATGCAGAAATAGTTAGATAGTAGATTTAATTTTTAGAAATAGTTTTGCTCAGAAAAAGGGTGGTCATTTAAACTGTATCCTAAATCTGTGTAATTAAGTTATATAGTTAGTAGTATTTAAACCCTTCTCATGCATTTAGAGAAAGGTTTAGGAATTTATCAAAAACTTTTCCTCAGAACATGCACTTTTGCACCCTCAGAGGAGGTTTTGGTGAATGAATGGATCAAGATTTGTTGATGTTTGCATTTGATATATGCTACTGATGTTGCACTTTGGTACTCTTAGTGGATGTTAGAGCAAGGAGAGATAAATCATTGTTGCTTGAAGCTTATGAGTAAGACTAGTCATAAATGGTACTTTTATCTCTTGACCATTTCTGCTTATATGTTAAAGTGATATACAATTTTTAGTTGTTTATGTATTATTGCATGAATGTTTGAGTTATCATTTGGCACTTTTGTACGGTGATAGCTATTTATTTATGCCTAATGTATGAATAGCTCATTATGCGATATGTTTTTCACAACTGTTTCGTCTAACTTTTTATGTGAAGTGGTTCATCTTAAATGATTTCGTTTCTTATAATCGCTGAATGATCTTTATTACCAGTTGTTATTTGAAATCTCTTTAGATCGCATAATAGAAGAATTACATCCCAGGTTAGTATAGATTTAGATGTGCTGTTTATTAGATTACAGTAGCATAGAATTAAATTAGAGTTAGAATTAGAATATCTTAAATAGGAACTATTAGATCAGAAACATCAAATTATACACACACACACTCATAGATTGGGAAATTGGTCCCAATATCCCCAGTCGGACCCGCTATACGAAATGGATAAGGAGCTGCCAACCAAGGTCCAGACCAGGCAGGTATCCCCCTTGTTGTCGACTCGATTTTCTGGGCTTCAACAATAGGATACATCTAACTAGCACAATCAAATTCCTTCTTTACAATGATACAGAGAAGCCAATTGAAAAGATTGGCATTAGATGGGAAACGAAGTTTCCAATTTTTCCTTCCCCACTAGTGAGGTGAGACTTCCTCAACCTCCTACGTTAATGTTGTGTAATCATTTTTTGGTCTTAACCACCAATGGTATTGGAATATGAAATTCAGCGGTTATCATGATCTAGTTGATCTGAGTTTCTAATAAAAGAATTTTGTAAGGCTAAAATGTAAAATGTTCAATGAATTTCTTCATATTTCATTGAACCCACATCAAGTTGTGATAACTTAGCTAACTTCCCTAACAAGTTTTAATATCACCTTGCAAATATTTATTTAATAAGAAGAAACCTTCCCTATTCATAGTTTCAATGACTTGGGATTGTAGTAAATGATTGGAACTTCCAAGCCATGGGTGTTTCCGAGTCAAATCATTTTTTCCTTTTCCTGCATTCCACAAGAGTGAATCTCTTATGAGTGGAAAGGCATTGAGAATGGATTTAGAGACCATGGAGCTATTTCAATTCCTTTTATTTGTGTTCTTAATATAGTCTACTATAGATTACAATGGGAAATATTTGGCTTGGAGTATCTATGTCCACTGACCCAAGCCTTGAATCAATCCGCAAACAATTTTTTGGCAAGAGCTTTGGTGAAGAGGAAAATGTTTTTCATTCCCCATCTTGTATGACTTTTGGGAGTTGCCAATTTTTTCTAAGAGGTCGAGAATAGAGCATTGTTTTTAGCTAATCTATAGCATTGGAATATAAAGGATATTTTCCAAATATTGGCTAGTATGCCTTTTGAGCCTGACGTCAATGTGGTCTAATAGACAAGGGTAGCTACCACAATAAATTTTAGTAGGGCTAATTAGCCAAACCTAGAATGTCATTTGTTGCACTCGGAAATTATCTTTTTTCTATTTTTACAAATTTACACATACAATAATTCTGGACATAACCATTTTTGTATTAATGTTAAAGCAAGATATTCCATAGCTATATTTTTCCTAAAACTTGTATATCGAGGAGCTATGCTATGTATTTTTTGTATAGCTTTGAAATTCCCCAAATGAATAAGGAGGATGTGTCCTTATTCATTTTCATATTAGTGGATTTATAAAAAGTAGAAAAAAATCTTTAAGTTGATAGAAATATCTAAGATCTCTTGCAAAAAAGATAAGTATATCATCCACAAAATGTAGATCAGATATGGATAAATAAGAGCTAACTTTAATGCATCTTAGAGCTCCAGAGCCAATTTGTAAATTGATAATTCCATTAAGACTCTCACATCTTGTAGGAGTAGAAGAGCCAAGAGAGGATATCCCTCTTGTAATCCCATTTATGACATGAAAAAAAGAGAGTCTAATATATGGATTAGAAGCGAGAAAGAGGTTGAGCTAATGTAGTCTAGGGTCCAAGTGACAAATGAGTGGGAAAAGCCAAAAATGAGAAATGAAAATTTAGAATGACATATTTCTTCTTCTTTGTATGAATGGAGTGAAAGCCTTCCTAAGAAAGACCAATGGTATGGAATATTATTCCTGGAAGAAAACAAAATTGTTATAGGGAGATGCTTTCCTAGGGAAAGTCTTTTATCCGATGGGTTATAATCGTTGCCATAACTTCATGTATGATGATATAGAGTAAGATGGGTCTGAAAAGCTTAAAGGAGTGGGGATTACCAAATTTTTGCATTACTGCAATGAATGTTGAGTTAAAGGAGAAAAAATTTTGATTGGAAGTTCTTCCCACAACTCTTAATTGATCATTTCCCAAGAAATCAAAATAGCCAAGGTAGAATCCCGATCGAATATTAATAGAGATAAGATGTTTTTAATTTTGAAAGCTATATAGAATCTTCAAAAATTTTAATAGTCACTTAAACCATTAATTCTTTAGTTGTTTCATGCTCTATATACCTTGGAAAAGGTATGCCACCTAGATGACGACATCTATTGATGCAAAAGAGTTTTTCTTGTAAATATTTTGAATGTGTTGAACCCTAATAGAATTGATGTGCTCAAAATACGTGGAAATGATGACATTTGATGTATTTATAGCCAATATGTTGTTTTTCATGCTACTTCTATTTTTAAAATTATGAAAATATTTTCATTTTCATCCCCTGCATTCAAACAAATGGCACAAATCCTAAGTTTACATTATTTTTCTCTCTATGAAAGCATCTATTGTGGGCTTATTGTAGATTTTTTAGTTATTCCTTTTGAAGGGATGTAAAAGGAGTTCTACTTGTTAGAATTCATATTTATACTAGAAGGGGGGTGAACTACTCTACTGACAAATTTTACTTATCTAATTTGAGACAAACATCATCAAACATTAATATCATTAATTCAACAAATAAAAAAAGATATATGTCGAAACCCTTTTATGATATTATAACTTGTTAAGTAGTTAACTATCATATCTTGAGGTGCTCTAAGCAAATATCATGAAATCCATTAGACATCTTACATTTTAGCCTTACAAAATGCTTTTATTTGAAACTCGGATCTCCTAGATCAGGAGGGCCAATTAATTTTGTCTCCAAATCCTATGGGTAGTTAAGGCCCACAATTTGTTACACCACATCAGTGTAGGAGGTTCAAGAAATATCACCTCTCGAGTGGGGAAAGAAGATTTGGAAATTTAGGTTCCCATCTAACACCAATATTTTTAGTTAGCTCCTTTGTAGACAACAAAGAACCAACAGGGGATCCATTAAAAATAAGAAATGTCATTGTGTCCGGAAAATGTATCTTATGCAAATTAGACTCTAAATATAACACTCATTTTACCTTGGAATTCCCTTTCACATAATAAGTTTAGTTAGAAATATAGGAATCTAATGCTCTACCTCTAGTTTGAGAGGAATACACGATTAATACAATCCTAAACACTTGGTCTAAAAGTGATCTTGTAAAGGACAAAATTTGTACCTTTGATCATTTCTTAGGCTACGTGGCTCCCAGAGAACCAGTCCTTTGAATATACAATTCCCTCTCCCACACAGTGTGTTATTCAAATTATAGCTAGCTAGACAACGTTTTCTCAAAACCTCTCCTCTACATGGGAAACTCCAAGATAAGTTTCAAAATAAAAATAACAACTCCCCTCAAGCCTTATTAGACCCATCCTTGGGATGAGAAAGGGGTATCAAAACCTCTATAAGGGGTCCTATGATTTTCTTCTTTATGTTTTGGGGCTCCTAAAAATAATTTCAGTGAACTAGATCACCAAGGAAAAAGGATTATCAAATTTATATTTTTTTGGGGATTCTCTTCTTACCATCAACTAGATCACATGGGTGTTGACTATGCAAAATTACAGTTCTTAGAATTGCTAAATAGGACATTAGAAGATTTGTACCATTTTCCTTTCATCTCTTTCTCTAACATGTTTATGGGAGTAGAACCATGATGTAGTCATGACCTTTGAAGGATGGAGTGGCATGGGGAAAACGATCCAGGAGGATCTCATTAGATCATTTTGATAGTGTTCAGTTCATCATCAAAGTTCAGTTCATCTTCAACGTTTAGTTCATCATCAGTGTTAAGTTTATTTAGTGTTGATTTAGTTATTCATGGTGTTCCAGTTAATGTTTATCGTTGTGGTGATTATGGGTGTCATGTGGTGTTTAATGTCACATTGTGACAAAGGTGTTTGTAATGGGTTTATTTATGGTGCAACTAAATACCTAAGTGGCTAAACCTAAGACCTAGCCCTAAATATATGGTGTCAAACATATGTTAAAAACCTAATTACATAAACCTATGCATGAAACTATTGTAAAATACCCACATTCATATCTTATTGACCAAACAATACAAACATAGTATAACTGCAACATCTAAGTTGTGTCAGAGCCGTGTTACATGTGAACACTGAGGTGGCATGACCATGGCGGTAAACATTAAAATCCAATACAGTCTAACCGCGTGGAGGTTAGGCATAACTTTTGGCAGTAGCTGTCACATGAGCATTCGAGGCACACTGTTAGTGGAACCGTAGGAGGGTAAGTCACAGGTTAGGCGTAATTGACAGGGATTTGGGAAGTTGTCACATGCGGAGTCAACAAGTGGTTCTGAAACTGTTGGAACAAGCCTGCATGGTGTCCACCTGTGGTAAGATGTTAAGGCTACAATAGTGACACGGTTTTAGTTAGCGAGCATGCACCATTAGTTAACTGACGTGATAACCCAATGTCTATTTTGGGTTTTTGTTTGTTTTTTGGGCATAAATTTAAACCCTCCACCCTGCAACTTAACTGTAAGGTGTCAACCAAGGAAAAGACTGAGCACACTCAACAAAAACTTCAGCTAGTACATGCCAAACCTGGGGAGTAGGAGTTAGAATGTACCTAATGCCTTATAAAGTCACCAACTTGATCATTGAAGAGTTCATGAGTGGTTTTCGAAGTTTGTATGAAAATTCTAGAGATTATAGGATGATTTGTTTTCAGTATAACAAGAGTATCCAGATCTGGAATTGGGAACCGTGACAGGCATTGGAAAGCTATTTTAGAAAGAATTCTTTTGACAGAGATTAGAAGTGTCTGCATGCACATTCAGTTTGGTTCATTTTCTATGTAACCAACCTTCTCGGATTCAAACCTAATAAAGCGTTTTCCTATCTTAAAAGTGGACTCGAAGATGTAGTCCATCAGGGGTGAACTCCGTAATCAATATGGTTGTCTGGTATCACTATTTTATTCTGCAAATTGAAGATTAATTATGTTTCTTAAGTGATTAATTTAGTCTTAAATCAACTGTTTTTCCTTCAGTCTTCCACATTTGGAACTTAAGGTTAACAATCAAATTCACTGTTGGAAATTAATCAATTCTACTTCAATTATAGTTTATGCTTGATACTAGATGATATAATTTGGTGTAAAAGTAGGTTGCATTTGTATAATTTTTCCAGTGAATGTTAATCAGGTCAAAGTCGCAACGTGGAGAAGAAACACTTGAGGAGTTTTATCGACAGATTGGAAAATGAAGAGTCGCTCATAAATCGACCATGACAGGATTTGATACAAGTGAAACTCTTGAAGAAAATATGAGTGAGGAATAGTTTCAAAAAGTTTTTTTGAGCATGTAGTAGATATTGGGAGTAGTCTACAAAGATAAGAATGTGAGCGATGCAACTTCTTCTTCAAATACATTGAAGATGGACAAGGGTAAAGGCAAGGCTAATAAACCTCCTCCATCATCTCCATCATCATCTCCGTCATCATATTTTTCTTCTTCTTCTTCCAGTTCATAATCTAAAGTAGAAAAGAAACCTAGGAAAACGTCTCTTTTGAAACTTGATGTAAAATTTGAATTACCTGGTTATGATGGTGAAATTAATCGTGAAAAGTTAGATAACTACATTAAAGAGATAGAAGTGTGTTGTCGTATTCAGAATATTTCTGACGATAAAACGGAAATTCAGTTAGCTACACTTAGAAAGGGGGGAATATCTTTAGTTTGGTGGGAAAGTAAAACTCAAATAGATGTAAAGCGGAAAGTTAAAGTCATACCTTCATGGTCTAAGTTTATAAAAGGTCTCAGGAAAAAAATATATCGTTTGGGACACATGCAGCAAGTTGTATTTGACTAGCAGCATTTGGGGCAAGGTAAGGGGGAGAATGTTCAATAGTTTACTCAGGAATTCAGGAAGACACATTTGGCGCTTGTTATTCCATTGGATACATGTGAAACTTTATTAAATTACGTTGGAAATTTACATTAATATTTACAACATACATTATTGTTGTTTATTCCTGATGACTTCGATGAACTGTGTGTTCAAGCCTTACATATTGAATCAGGTGGTAGACCATTCAATTTTGCACCACAATGATCCAAACAATTGGAAACCAATGATTCCAATGACAGCAAGAGGAAGAGCAACTCAAAGGGAAATAAATCAGCGACAGCTCAGAAGGAAAGACCTAATTCTTCTCATTGACATAGAGTCGATCATGATGAATCTAAATGTTGTAAAATTCATCCCGAACTTAAGCCAAAGAAGTTGCTTAAGGAGAAAGATGAAATGAAATAAATTGCAACAATCCAACAAGATATAGGCTCTGATTCAGGTGATGAAAGGAGGATAAATTCCATAGTTTCAACACGTAAAACCTCTCATACTAGTTCAAGTTCTAGTACTTCTGCATCTTCTTCAAACATAAAGCATCTGAATGAGGATAAAAGAGTTGAAATATTTCATATAAGGATAATTTCTAAGCACACTAAAATAGATACAATGTTTGATAGTGAATCACAGGCATATTTGATATTTGAATATTTAATTAAGAAGTTGGGTTTGGAGACACAGAATCATCCAAGACCATACCCATTAGGTTCTCTCAATAAATCAACTTAGATAAGTACCACAAAGTAGTGTCGGTTAAAATTTGCCATTACATCTAATTACATTGATGAAGTAGAATTAGATGTGGTTCGAGTAGACATATCTGGAGTAGTGCTAGGATGTCCTTATCTTTACGATCATGATGCAGTGCTTTATAGGAAATGGCATAAATATCACCTTAACAAATATGGGGTTGAATTTATCATCACAGAACATAAAACTAAAACTCACTTGGATGCAGTTATTGTCAATCACATGAAGTGATTAATAAGTTCAAATAAGAGATTTGTAATCATGTTTGTAAAAGAACAACATAAGAATTGACATGATTCTTGTTCAGGTTGTGAGTGTGAGTTTAAAGATAGCTTGGTTGAAGTAGTAGAGTATTTTCCAGGTCTATTTAAAGAACCAAAAAGTATTTCTCAGAAACAAGAAATACAATGTAAGGTACATTTGATGTCCAATGCTCCTCTTCCTAATGTCAGAATGTATCATTTCATTCCAAGTTGAGAAGTTATAAGTTTCATGATTGAAAATCAGTATTAGGGAAAGTTAGTTTACTCTTGTAATGCATTACCATTTCATGTTTTAAACAGTTTTAAAGCCTCATCTCAGTGGATAACTAAACAAGTAAATTCATGTGAAACTTCAAAGTAAAAAATGGTAACAGTTCCACTAAGCCTTAAACAAATAGAATTTAATGCTAGTAAGTATGCAATAAGTACAAATTCGTTTTTGAAAGAGAAGCCTATTTGTTTTCATATCAAAGCATTTCTAAAGCAATGTCAAAGTATCCAGCACATGATAGGGAAATTTATGCTTTAATGAAAAGTGTTAAACAATGGAGACATCAGTTAATGGGTGAAGAAAAAGTCATTCAAACAAGTCACAAACCACTTCAATACCTTCAAATTCAAACTAAGTTGCAGTAGTATTCACATTATAGTTCGATCGGTCTATTGCAGCAAGTCCACTAATTAATCAAGAATCAGGAAGGTACATCAAGCAAAATAGCTTATATGATGTCAAGGATTTCTTTGAATGTTTTAGTTAGTGTGCAAAATAGTTTGTTAGTACATATCACGTGTATTGAACAGTATCCTATAGAGATTGTTTTCAAAGATATTCATGAATCACTAACTAATTATTCATATATCGAAGAAACAAACCATCATGCTTATGACATGTTTTTTAACCACCTTGAAAAGTTGTGGATACTACATATGGATGGAATAGTTAATAGGTTAAAAATTCACCATGGTAAGCATCATCAGGGTCATAACATTAATTTTGGTGGTCGAATGTGGTCTTGCATCAACAAGGAAAAGTGGATAAAGATCAACAGAGTGAGGGAGCTCTACCCTCACCTGGTCTCTGCTTAAAATGAAAAATTTTGGTGTCCAAAAGCTTTCAAGTGGAGAGAATTGATCAAGGAGTATCTCATCAGATCACTTGCATGGTGTTGAGTTCATTGGGAATTTTCAGTTCATCGTCAACATTCAGTTCATCCAATGTTGATTCAGTTCTTCACGGTGTTTTAGTTCATGTTTATTAACATGGTGATTATGGGTGTCATGTGGTGTTTAATGTCGCATTCTGACAAAGGTGTTTTTAATGGCTTTACTTATGGTGAAACTAAAGACCTAAGTGGCTAAACCTAAGACCTAGCCCTAAGGCTATGGTTTCAAACATATGTTAAAAACCTAATTAAATAAACATATGCACTAAACTGTTGCAAAAGACCCACATTCGGACCTTATTGTCAACTGAACAATACAAACACAGTCTAACCGTAGCAGCTAAGCCGCATTGTAACTGTGTTTCATGTGAACACTAATGTGGCATGACCGTGGCAACAAAGATTACAATGCAAGACAATGCAACTGCATGGAAGGAAGCCAAAACTGTTGGTGGTAGTTGTCAAATAAACAGTTGAAGTGCATTGTTAGCAGAACCGCTTGAGGGTAAGCTTCAGATAATTCATAACCAATAGAACCTTTGGACACTGTTACATGCGGAGTTAACAAGTGGTTCTGAAATCGCTTGAACAAACCTACACGATGTCCCCTTGTGGTAAGACTGTAGCAATCACATGGTTGGAATTAGCCAATGCGTGCCATTAGTTGACTGTTGGCATAACTGAAAGTTTGGTTTGGCTTTTTGTTTGTTTCTGGCCATAAATATAAACCCTCCACCATGCAACTTAACACTAAGGTGTCAACCAAGCATAAGACCGAGCACATTCAAACAAAAATTTAGCTAGTACATGCAAAAATTAGGAAGCAAGAGTTAGAATGTACCTAATGCCTTATAAAATTACCAACTTGATCATTGAAGAGTTCATGAGTGGTTTTATAACTTTCTATGCAGATTCGAGAGATTATAAGGTCATTTTTTTTCAGTATAACAGAGGTATCCAGAGTCGAAATTGGGAACTGTGATAGGCGTTGGAAAGCTATTTCGAAGAGCATTATTTTGAAAGAGATCTCAAGTGCCTTAATGCACTTCCATTTTGGTTCATTTTTTGTGTAATCAACCTTCTCAAATTCAATCCTAATAAAGCGGTCGTCCATCTTGAAGGTGGACCCAGAGACGTAGCTCGTCAGCGACAAACTCCGTAATCAATATCATTGTATGGTATCACTATTTTATTCTGCAAATTAAATCTTAATTATGTTTCTTAAGTTATTAATTCAGTCTTAAATCGACTATTTTTCCTTCAGTCTTCCATGTTCAACACTTAACGTTAACAATCAAATTCACTGTTGGCAATTAATCAATTATACTTCAATTTTAGTTTATACTCGATTTGGTATCAAAAAAGGAACATGGAAATATTCGAAAATTTTCTAAAAGACTCCTTTGCATATCTTCACATTTTTTGAGTCCTAATACCATTCACTAATTGGATTTCTCAATGTAAATTTCAATCTTTATAATTTTGATGAATTTATTCAATATGAATTTAACTAGCACAACTACATTAATAAATGTGGTTGATAAACTTTGATAGGCCCATATCAAGCACATATATCAATTATCAATAATATTAAGAATTAATGCTATTAATGTCATTATGAGTAATATTAATATAAATATAAGAACCATATTAATAATAATTAATATTAAATTATTAGTATGATATCAAATAATAATAATAATAATAATAATAATAATAATAAATACACATAATAATAAAAATTATATTATCATTCAATAAATAATAATGATGTAATTATGAAATAAACATTTAATAAAAATCAAGGAACAATTTAAATTTGTTTGATAGGAAATTCAACTTTAAACACTGCACTAGAACATAATTATTAAAAGATAGTATCTTCCAAAAGACAATTAAAATGATGAGAAAAGTTACACGAATTCAAATTAACAAGATAATGATCATGACCATTCACACTTTCCAACCAATCCCTTCTCAAATTGTCTATATCTTTTGCATAACATGGAGAAGAAAAAGACGGTGAAACCTAAAAGCCATCTATTGATTTCACTCTTTATATAGCTATAAATGTTAGTACCTACCTCTCTCTATCTCTATTAGGCCATGATGCAACTCCTCGAATGAACTGTGTCTATTCATTTAGATTTTTCATAGTTATATACATAAGGGGGTGACTCTTGAGTTTCACCTTATGATGAATCTTCCTTTTCCTTTATTTCTTATTTACATTATTTACAATTGTTCACCCAATCACCATGATTAGGTGTCAACATTCTCCCCTTAGTCTAAAGGGATGTTCATGAGTCCAAGCATCATTCTGATTCTTTCATTCTTTTCTCTTCCAAGCGCTTTGGTGAAGATCTCTAGAATCTACTCATTAGTGGAACAATTGCATAGATGGATTGTCTTAGCCTCAACATGCTGTTGAATCGAATGATATTTTGTATTGATGTGTTTTGTTCAATTATGGGACTTTGTGTTCTTGGCCAAATTTATTGCAGAGGTGTTCTCAATCATTAGTGGAGTTGAATGTACTTGTCTTACCTGCAAATATTCAAAAATTTTCATGAGCCACACAATTTCTTTTGTTGCCTCAGCTACTAACAAATATTCTGCCTCTGTTGTGGAATCTTCTCAAACTGATTTTTCGTTTGATCCCCAGAAGATAGCTCCTGATCCAAAATTCATAACATAACCAGATGTAGATACCCTAGTTTCTTTTTCTCCATCAAAGATTGAATCAGAGTATCCAATCAAGCTGAAGTCGCCCACTTGTGTATACTTGAATCCAAAGTCTTGAGTTCTCTTCAAGTACTTTAGAACTATTTTTGTAGGACACCAATGTCCCTCACAAGTATTTTGCATAAACTTGGATAGGATTCCAACAACAAATGAAATGTCTCATATGGTAGTAGTTAGGTAGTTGAGACTTCCTACAAGCTGTCTATTCTTTGTTGCATCCTCAAATTATTTTCCTTCTGTGGATGTGAACTTTAAGTTTTCTTCCATTGGAGTAGTTATAGGATTGCACTTAGCGATTCCAAACCTATTCAATATATATCCAATGTAATTATTTTGATAAAGGAATATAGACTTTGGATGATGAGCTAATTCAATACCAAGATAGTAATGAACATAGCCCATGTTAGTCATTTCAAAACCTTTCCTCAATTCCTTCTTTATGGATGCAATGCAGCTCTCATTGTTCCCTGTCATGAAAAGATCATCTACAGATACCGCAAGATATACAATTGTTTTGCCAACTTTCTTGACAATCAAACTACAACTTGCTCTGGTACCATATTAGGCCAGGAGGTAACTCCTCAATTTAATTGTGTCTGTTCATTTAGGTTTTTCATATTTATATAGATAAGGAAGTGAATCTTGGGTTTCACCTCCCTATGACTCTTCGTTTTCCTTTATTTATTATTTACATTATTTATAATTGTTCACCTAATCCCCATGATTAGGTGTCAACAATCTCCAATATCTATAGTGGCTCATTGCAAGGCAATAATATTAAACCCAAGGGATAAATATTATAATCCCTAAAATAAGCATTCTTGACCATCATTTACCATCATTGATTTTTATACTGAGATGATGTTTGTGCCAATGTGATGTTGGACCATGGTTGACCATGGTTGATTTTCATATTGAGATAGTATTTGGCACATTGTGACTATTGCTCACCATAGATGACCATGGTTGTAAACCAAAGCCTTTTATATTAAACCTTAGGATATTATAAACCCTATGAATAATATTATACCCTAGGAATTTGAACCCTTTAAACCTAATGGATTGATATTATAAAGTTAAGGGAATAGCGAACCCAAGGGATTAATTCTAAAATCCAAAGGTATTACAAACCCAAGGGAATAATATTAAACACAAGGGATTAATATTATAAATGCAAGGTATATAAACCCTAAAGGGATTGATATTATAAATCGAAGGGAATGATCAACCCAAGGGGTTAAAAACCAAATGGATTGATAATAGAAGCACAAGGGAATAATATTAAACCCAAGGGATTAATATTATAAACAAAAGATACATAAAACCTAACATAAATATTATAAACCCAAGGAATATAAACCCTAAGATAAATATTATAAAGCCTAACATAAATATTTGTCACAATGCAAAGTTGGAATATAGTTGACCATGATTCATTTTTGTATTGAGACAATGTTTGTCACAATGCAACGTTGGACAGCGATTAACCATCGTTGACCATGGTTGATCTCCATATTGACACAATCTTTGCCACAATGTGACGTTGGACCATCGATGACCATGGTTATGACAATATGATGTTGCACCCAGAGATAGTATTTGTCACAACGTGACCATGGTTATTGACCATGATTGAAGCCAAACGTATTATAAACCCAAGAGAATAATATTAAACCCAAGGTATTAATATTATAAATGCAAGGTATATAAAACATAAAGGGATTGATATTATCAATGCGAGGGATTAATACTAAAATCCAACAGATTAAAACCCAACAGATTGATAATATAAACCCAAGGGATACAAATTATAAACCCAAGGTATATAAACCGTAGCATAAATATCGTAAAACCAAGGGAATAATAGACCCAAGGGATTATAAGCCCAAGGGAATAATATTAAACCCAAATACTAAATATAATAACCCTAAGGAATATAAACCATAAGATAATATTTGTGAAAATGCAACATTGGGATATGGTTGACCATGATTGATTTTTATATTGAGACAACGCTTGTCATAAAACGATGTTGAAAAGTGGTTGACCATCATTGAGCATGGTTGATCTCAATATTGAGACAATCTATGTCACAATGCAATGTTGGACCATGGTTGACCATGGATGACCATGGTTGTGACAATGCGACATTAAACCAAGAGACAGTCTTTGTCACAATGTGACCATGGTTGAGACAACCCTTGTCAAAATGTGATGTTGGAACATGGTTCACCATGGTTGATTTTAATATTGATACAATTCTTGTCACAATGCAACATTGGTGGATTTTCATATTGAGAAAATCTTCATCGCAATGTGACATTGGACCATGGTTGACCATGATTTATATTAAACCCAAGGATTGATATTATAAACCTTATGAATAATATTATACCATAGGAATATGAAGCCTTAGATTAACAAACCCTATAAATTATTATTTTATACGTTTTCTAATGAAAAAAAAAAAACCAAAATATAGTGCAAAACCTTATAAAAAGATGAATAATAAATAATAGATAATACTTTTTACAAAAATAAATTCATATAAAACAAAATGAAATGAAATAGGCATTTGTAAATCCATAAACTGATTTACTATAATCTCATTTCAATATATTAAATTTGTAAAAAATATATCATGTGAAACATTATTGATGGAATTTTAAATCTATAAATTTACAATTTTTTTATTGTATGATATATTTCAAAAATTGATAGTTAAATTAAGAAAAAATTAAAAAATAAAACAATTTTATATTTTTTCTTCATATATTTTACTTATAATCAATTTACAATATAATGCATTTAAAATTTTAAAAATAAAAATGCATTTCAAAACGTTAACATAATTTCTAAATTTAATAATTTATCAATCATGTGGGAACTTATCATGGAACTTATTAATGTAAACAATGTACTTCATAGGTAAAATATTTCAATGCTATATTGAGTAAAATATTTCATTGTCAACTAATATGTATAATAAAAAGAAATAGATTTTCATGGTTAAATCATTTTTAAGCATTTTAAGTAATGTTATTATTTTATATTTAGTCTATAATTTTTTGTCAATTTTATCTTTGAGATGCAAACATTTTTTTTTAATTGTTTCATTTAATTTTGTAGGAGCTTGATATTGTATTTGATGTATCTTTTAAATTTCAGATCACCAATATATAAAATTGTGAACTGTGGTAGCCTTCTGAGTGCTCTTCCCAATGTCGCTAGTTTGATCAAAACTAGATTTTCCAAGAAAGTGTTATGCCCAATCTCCAAAGATGGCCTAATTATACATTTTTTCAGTAGAGAGAACTTGTACGAAGTGGCACATGTCACTGTTTCAACGTTTGGACTTGAAAGCAATTCATAGAAAACTAAAGTCCATCCTCCTTTTGTAACTTCTTACGAATTTTCAGTTTGATAGTCAGAGAGAAAGTTATTTCGATTTTTCCAAGGTCGCATGTTTGGGAAATAATTTGGGAGACTGCAAAAACCCTAACTTCCTTGGATCATATCTCTGAAAATATAGCGAGACAAGATCAGAAATTCAGACACAAGGTTCACCAAGATTTTGGGTCAAATAGATTTTTTGTTTAGCTTCTGAAACGCAACATAAGAAACATTATAGCGAAAATTCCATGATGACCTATTTTGGAGCAGTGAGACTTTAGAATCCAACGCTCTCATACCAAATGTTATGAAACCAACTCACAACAAGATAGAAAAGATAGATCAACGACTTGGAAATCAACATCTTCAAGGGGGAAACCTCCTTTACATTACACAAATGAACAATTCCTTGGTGCTACAAATGAAAAAACATCCTTTATATATATAGGAGTCTAAGGGGTCACAATATAATCAAAGCTAACATAACAATAATAATATAAGGGCACAAAAATAAAAAAAGTCGGCTTCTATGGTACACACTAATAATAATATGGAGACAATAGGGGCACAAGAGTAACAATAAGGGCTATAATGACAATAGTAATGGGGGAATCACTAGTATTATAGGGACCTAACAAGTTCTCTATATTCTTCTCTAAAGGAACATCCTTTTGCTACTCTCAATAAGTCAGGATCAATCTTTTACCAAAAAATGAATAAGTGTCGATCCACAATATTCTTTGAAATAAATAAATATGGGCGAAAGAAGAGAAAGCATTATCCACAAAGAGGTGAAACAAGAAACTCCGTCAGTTTATTGTCCATGCTCCCTAGCAGCGGCGCATGTTTGTGTTCCTACGTAACTCCATAGAGTTATTGCCTAGGCCTGTTGGTAGTGGAGAAACACCAAAGATGAAAAATTATACTCCAAAAATATTAGTCTTGCAAGCTAAACTACCCTTCCCAAATTGAAACATTGTGATATCATTGAACCTTATGTTGTATTCATTAGAGAAGACATAAAGGGGGTCATGTCTATTCATGGAGTAAGTGGGGAGACAAAATTAATTTGCATGATGAATCAATACTCCCTGAAGAACCAAGGCCTTCGACATAGGAAGTTAATCAAGGTAGAGAAGCTAGAATTCTACCAGTGTGTCCCCAAGTGATGTATCATACAACCAATTTCAGAGCCTTCCTTGGTCTTTCACATTATTTTCACAAACAATGAAACTGATTTCATGTACTTTCTTGTAGTATTTTTCTCCCCTTTTCAATTTGGGTAAGTTGTCAACTTTTTGCATGATTGGTTGTCTTTCACAATGTGTAAAGTTGTTAAAAAGTTGTCGCAATGAGGGAAATATGTTGTTAACATGATCCAAATGATCTATGTTCTTATGTCATCAAATCTTTTCAAGTGTGTGAACAAAGTCAAGCCATATCAATGTTCACAACTGTCTCTTGGCTCCCACACTTAGCAAAATTTTTTAAAGTTCCCAGCAACCAAGCCTCATCAAGCCCTCTAGAATAATTCATTTCACAACCTCAGTTCTCAATCCTAGAAATATGCATTTTTTAACATCAGTTCTCAAGTCCAAAAATGCACATCCCGCAACTTCATTCCTTAAGCCTAGAAGTGGAAATTTTGCAACTTTCATGCTCAAACTCGATCTTGCCTCCAGGAATTTTGTAATTCATCCTCCTGGCCTACACTTAACTATGCAGTCCACAATAATAAGCCACAAGCCCATTCCCAAAGCTTCTATACTGTGCACTGTGCATAGCCTCACTAACTTCCATAACTATAGAGTTTCCTCCTTCAACCGATCTTGGACTGTGCACTATGCAATATCAACCCTCAAGCCTTAACATTGACCTCTTGAATTGCATAATTGCATTGTCACCTTGGCTCATCTATCCTCCATAAGTGCCCAATAGGTTGATCTACCTCTTGTCCCTTCACTTTGTCATCCCGAGCTCCCATATGTGTAGTTTTCTTCCTCGACGAATCCTAAACTTTGTATTGCACAATCTCAAGGCTCAAGATGCACTTATGGTTTCTTGAAATTCACAATTATGTAGTCACTAAGCCCTCTCTCCCACCCTCTCACCTAGTTCGAACTCAATCAATGTATTAGAACTCACCATCTTAGACTAGGGGGTTTTCAAATTGATGTCAGCTCATCATGAGTGAATTGGAGATACAAGTACATGTTGATTCCCTGAAAATCACTGCAACAACAATGGGGGATAACCACCTGGTCCGGACCTTAAATAAGCTCCTTTTCCGTTTGGTGTGGTGGCTCCGACTGGTTTAACTAGGTCCAGTTACCTTCTCCCTATTGCTATTCGTTTATTATGTATCTTTAAGTACAAATAGATAGGAATATCAGATCACTTCTTCTTGATGATCAAGCAAGAGAATGACCCTTAAGCTAATTTGGGTTCAACCAAGCCACAACTAAGGTTTTGCCTCTTCGAGAAGAGGACTTAAAAGAATATAGAAATTACTCTAAATGCAAGCTTATTCTATAATGCAAGCAAAAGAAACTAATCTAAATCCTATCTTAAGTAGGCAGATATAGATCTAATCCAACTAAGAGCAAGATAATTAAAATATTGGGATTTAAACATGTCTTGCTTATAATGAATATCAAGTTAGTGAAGTAGTTCAATTAACTGATATTATGGATATCAAAACAAATCCTATTGAGACCTTTTAACTAAAGTAATAAACCAACAACATTCTAGGAAGTAGTTCACAAAAATGATATTGAGTATCAAATCAATAAATGCAATAATTAAACAATAATATGCAGAAATAGTTCATAACACATTAATATTTAATAAATCAGTTTTATAAAATAGATTTCTGAGCAAGTAGTTACTCAGAAATCAAAACTTAATCCATAAGAACACAGATACATAATAACAACATTGAGACAAATTACCCATATTGACAAAAGTGCACAAACATGAATAAAATGAGACATTCCTATTATCATAAAAATGAAACTGATATTAGAAACAATAGTATTAGAAATACCAATTTATTGCATCCATTTCTCTGACCTCGGTCTCCAACAGTCCTTTACATTTCTTGAACTTCTGCTTTCAAAACTAGAGCCACAATAGTGCAAACTATGCCTCTCATACGTAATTCAAGATACAAAGGAAAAATCCTCAATAATCTCCAGATCTGAGATTCCACTCCTCCCACCTACAACTCTAAATCCCTATTACAAAAGTGCTTTTAGAATTCCAGAATTGTGAAGGAGAGCCACCCATATTGCATTCTGCAATCTACTATTTATAATATTTGCAAAGGAATTCTTAAGAGGAAAGTTTGTTGAAGAGAAATCTGTCCAATCCAATTTTATTCGCTCAAAATTTCAATCTTTAACTGCTGGAGCATTCTTATTGACTAAGATCTTCTTCTCCGTATTTCTTCTACTGTTTTCCTGCAAAAAGAAATCAAAATGAATTAAGATGCAACAATAAAATCAAAATACTATTTCTGGCATTAAAACAAACCCAATCAAATTTAATTTAAATAAATCATTGAAAATAAAATCTAAGCTCTATTGATGCCTGGGATGCTTTAATTGGCCAAGGATATTATTGATGATCGAGTCTGCTATTAGAAGAGGCTTAGGACAAATGAAAATGCAGAAAATAACTCAGAGAATTGATTTTGTTTTAGAAATTCGGAGCTTGATCTTCTGCATAATTTTTTATCTAATTAGTGAGTAAATCTATTAGTGAAACCTTGTCAGAAATGTTCTCCTTGATTTTAGCTTTCCAACGAGCCATCCTGGGCTTCATTTGGCCAAGTATAACTCAATCTATGAGCTTCCGAAGTTGGTGAGTCAATTCTGGCACAATCCTGGAATTTCTGTTGCTAGGCTAAAAATCAAAATTCTAGTTAAAAATTAAATCCTAAACTACAGATACCACAATATATACAATTGTTTTGCCAACTTTCTTGACAATCAAACAACAACTTGCTCTGGTACAATATTAGGCCACGAGGTAACTCCTCAATTTAATTGTCTGTTCATTTAGGTTTTTCATAGTTATATAGATAAGGAAGTGAATCTTGGGTTTCACCTCCCTATGACTCTTCGTTTTCCTTTATTTATTATTTACATTATTTATAATTGTTCACCTAATCCCCATGATTGGGTGTCAACAATCTCCAATATCTATAGTGGATCATTGCAAGGCAATAATATTAAACCCAAGGGATAAATATTATAATCCCTAAAATAAGCATTCTTGACCATCATTTACCATCATTGATTTTTATACTGAGATGATGTTTGTGCCAATGTGATGTTGGACCATGGTTGACCATGGTTGATTTTCATATTGAGATAGTATTTGGCACATTGTGACTGTTGCTAAGCATAGATGACCATGGTTGTAAAAAAAAGCCTTTTATATTAAACCTTAGGATATTATAAAGCCTATGAATACTATTATCCCTAGGAATTTGAACCCTTTAAACCTAATATATTGATATTATAAAGTTAAGGGAATAGTGAACCCAAGGGATTAATTCTAAAATCCAAAGGTATTACAAACCCGACGGAACAATATTAAACACAAGGGATTAATATTATAAATGCAAGGTATATAAACCCTAAAGGGATTGATATTATAAATCCAAGGGAATGATCAACCCAAGGGGTTAAAAACCAAATGGATTGATAATAGAAGCATAAGGAAATAATATTAAACCCAAGGGATTAATATTATAAACAAAAGATACATAAAACCTAAGGTAAATATTATAAACCCAAGGAATATAAACCCTAAGATAAATATTATAAAGCCTAACATAAATATTTGTCACAATGCAAAGTTGGAATATAGTTGACCATGATTCATTTTTGTATTGAGACAATGTTTGTCACAATGCAACGTTGGACAATGACTAACCATCGTTGACCATGGTTGATCTCCATATTGACACAATCTTTGCCACAATGTGACGTTGGACCATCGATGACCATGGTTGTGACAATGTGATGTTGCACCAAGAGATAGTATTTGTCACAATGTGACCATGGTTATTGACCATGATTGAAGCCAAAGGTATTATAAACCCAAGAGAATAATATTAAACCCAAGGTATTAATATTATAAATGCAAGGTATATAAAACATAAAGGGATTGATATTATCAACGCGAGGGATTAATACTAAAATCCAACAGATTAAAACCCAACAGATTGATAATATAAACCCAAGGGATACAAATTATAAACCCAAGGTATATAAACTGTAGCATAAATATTGTGAAACCAAGGGAATAATAGACCCAAGGGATTATAAGCCCAAGGGAATACTATTAAACCCAAATACTAAATATAATAACCCTAAGGAATATAAACCATAAGGTAATATTTGTGAAAATGCAACATTGGGATATGGTTGACCATGATTGATTTTTATATTGAGACAACGCTTGTCGTAAAACGATTTTGAAAAATGGTTGACCATCATTGAGCATGGTTGATCTCAATATTGAGACAATCTGTGTCACAATGCAATGTTGGACCATGGTTGACCATGGTTGTGACAATGTGACATTAAACCAAGAGACAGTGTTTGTCACAATGTGACCATGGTTGAGACAACCCTTGTCAAAATGTGATGTTGGAACATGGTTCACCATGGTTGATTTTAATTATTGATACAATTCTTGTCACAATGCAACATTGGTGGATTTTCATATTCAGAAAATCTTCATTGGAATGTGATGTTGGACCATGGTTGACCATGATTTATATTAAACCCAAGGATTGATTCTATAAACCTTATGAATAATATTATACCATAGGAATATGAAGCCTTAGATTAACAAACCCTATAAATTATTATTTTATACGTTTTCTAATGAAAAAAAACCAAAATATAGTGCAAAACCTTATAAACAAATGAATAATAAATAATAGATAATACTTTTTACAAAAATAAATTCATATAAAACAAAATGAAATGAAATAGGCATTTGTAAATCCATAAACTGATTTACTATAATCTCATTTCAATATATTAAATTTGTAAAAAATATATCATGTGAAACATTATTGATGGAATTTTAAATCTATAAATTTACAAATTTTTTATTGTATGATATATTTCAAAAATTGATAGTTAAATTAAGAAAGAAAATAAAAAGTAAACCAATTTTGTATTTTTTCTTCATATATTTTACTTATAATCAATTTACAATATAATGCATTTAAAATTTTAAAAATAAAAATGCATTTCAAAACGTTAACATAATTTCTAAATTTCATAATTTATCAATCATGGAGGAACTTATCATGGAACTTATCATGGAACTTAGTAATATAAACAATGTACTTCATAGGTAAAATATTTCAATGCTATGTTGAGTAAAATATTTCATTGTCAACTAATATGTATAATAAAAAGAAATAGATTTTCATGGTTAAAACATTTTTAAGCATTTTAAGTAATAATATTATTTTATATTTAGGCTATAATTTTTTGTCAATTTTATCTTTGAGATGAAAACATTTTTTTTTCAATTGTTTCATTTAATTTTGTAGGAGCTTGATATTGTATTTGATGTATCTTTTAAATTTTAGATCACCAATATATAAAATTGTGAATTGTGGTAGCCTTCTGAGTGCTCTTCCCAATGCCACTAGTTTGATCAAAACTAGATTCTCCAAGAAAGTGTTATGCCCAATCTCCAAAGATGGCCTAATTATACATTTTTTCAGTAGAGAGAACTTGTACGAAGTGACACATGTCACTGTTTCAATGTTTGGACTTGAAAGCAATTCATAGAAAACTAAAGTCCATCCTCCTTTTGTAACTTCTTACGAATTTTCAATTTGATAGTCAGAGAGAAATTTATTGTGATTTTCCCAAGGTCACATGTTTGGGATGTAACTCGGGAGACTCCAAAAACCCTAACTTCCTTGGATCATATCTCTGAAAATATAGCAAGACAAGATCAGAAATTCAGACACAAGGATCATCAAGATTTTGGGTCAAATAGATTTTTTGTTTAGCTTTTGAAACGCAACATAAAAAACATTATAGAGAAAATTCCATGATGACCTATATTGGAGCAGTGAGACCTTAGAATCCAATGCTCTCATACCAAATGTTATGAAACCAACTCACAACAAGATAGAAAAGATAGATCAACGATTTGGAAATCAGCATCTTCAAGGGGGAAACCTCCTTTACATTACAAAAATGAACAATTCCTTGGTGCTACAAATGAAAAAACATCCTTTATATATATAGGAGTCTAAGGGGTCACAATATAATCAAATTTAACATAACAATAATAATATAAGGGCACAAAAATAACAAAAGTCGGCTTCTATGGGACACACTAATAATAATATGGGGACAATAGGGGCGCAAGAGTAACAATAAGGGCTATAATGACAATAGTAATGAGGGAATCACTAGTATTATAGGGACCTAACAAGGTCTCTATATTCTTCTCTAAAGGAACAAACTTTTGCTACTCTCAATAAGTCAGGATCCCTCTTTTACCCAAAAATGAAGAAGTATCGATCCACAATATTCTTTGAAATAAATAAATATGGGCGAAAGAGGAGAAAGCATTATGCACAAAGAGGTGAAACAAGAAACTCCGTCAGGTTATTGTCCATGCTCCCTAGAAGCGGAGCATGTTTGTGTTCCCACATAACTCCATAGAGTTATTGCTTAGGCCTGTTGGTAGTGGAGAAACACCAGAGATGAAAAATTATACTCGAAAAATATTAATCTTGCAAGCTAAACTACCCTTCCCAAATTGAAACATTGTGATATCATTGAACCTTATGTTGTATTCATTCGAGAAGACATAAAGGGGGTCATGTCTATTCATGGAGTAAGTGGGGAGACAAAATTAATTGGCATGATGAATCAATACTCCCTGAAGAACCAAGGCCTTGCACGTAGGAAGTTAATCAAGGTAGAGAAGCTAGAATACTACCAATGTGTCCCCAAGTGATGTATCATACAACCAATTTCAGAGTCTTCCTTGGTCTTTCACATTATTTTCACAAACAATGAAACTAATTTCATGTACTTTCTTGTAGTATTTTTCTCCGCTTTTCAATTTGGGTAAGCTGTCAACTTTTTGCCTGATTGGTTGTCTTTCACATTGTGTAAAGTTGTTAAAAAGTTGTCGCAATGAGGGAAATATGTTGTTAACATGCTCCAAATGATCTATGTTCTTATGTCATCAAATCTTTTCAAGTGTGTGAACAAAGTCAAGCCATATCAATGTCCACAACTGTCTCTTGGCTCCCACACTTAGCGAAATTTTGAAAAGTTCTCAACGACCAAGCCTCATCAAGCCCTCTAGAATAATGCATTTCACAACCTCTGCTCTCAATCCTAGAAATATGCATTTTTTAACATCAGTTCTCAAGTCCAAAAATGCACATCCCGCAACTTCATTCCTTAAGCCTAGAAGTGGAAATTTTGCAACTTTCATGCTCAAACCTGATCTTGCCTCCAGGAATTTTGTAATTCATCCTGCTGGCCTACCCTTAACTATGCAGTCCACAATAATAAGACACAAGCTCATTCCTAGAGCTTCTAGACTGTGCACTGTGCATAGCCTCACTAACTTCCATAACTACAGAGTTTCCTCCTTCAATCGATCTTGGACTGTGCACTGTGCAATATCAACCCTCAAGCCTTAAAATTAACCTCTTCAATTGCATAATTGTATTGTCACCTTGGCTCATCTATCATCCATAAGTGCCCAATAGGTTGATCTACCTCTTGTCCCTTTACCGTGTCATCCCGAGCTCCCATATGTGTAGTTTTCTTCCTCGACGAATCCTAAACTTTGTATTGCACAATCTCAAGGCTCAAGATGCACTTATGGTTTCTTGAAATTCACAATTACGTAGTCACTAAGCCCTCTCTCCCACCCTCTCACCTAGTTCCAACTAAATAAATGTATTAGAACTCACCATCTTAGACTAGGGGGTTTTCAAATTGATGTCAGCTCATCAAGAGTGAATTGGAGATACAAGTACATGTTGATGCCCTGAAAATCACTGCAACAACAATGGGGGATAACCACCTGGTCCGGACCTTAAATCAACTCCTTTTCCGTTTGGTGTGGTGGCTCCGACTAGTTTAACTAGGTCCAGTTACCTTCTCCCTATTGCTATTCGTTTATTATTTATCTTTAAGTACCAATAGACAAGGATATCAGATCACTTCTTCTTGATGATCAAGCAAGAGAATGACCCTTAAGCTAATTTGGGTTCAGCCAAGCCACAACTAAAGTTTTGCCTCTTCGAGAAGAGGACTTAAAAGAATATAGAATTTACTCTAAATGCAAGCTTATTCTATAATGCAAGCAAAAGAAACTAATCTAAATCCTATCTTAATTAGGCAGATATAGATCTAACCCAACTAAGAGCAAGATAATTAGAATATTGGGATTTAAACATGTCTTGCTTATAATGAATATCAAGTTAATGAAGTAGTTCAATTAATTGATATTATGGATATCAAAACAAATCCTATTGAGACCTTTTAACTAAAATAATAAACCAACAACATTCCAACAAGTAGTTCACAAAAATGATGTTGATTATCAAATCAATAAATCCAATAATTAAATAATAATGTGCAGAAATAGTTCATAACACATTAATATTTAATAAATCAGTTTTATAAAATAGATTTCTGAGCAAGTAGTTACTCAGAAATCAGAATTTAATCCATAAGAACAGAGATACATAATAACAGCATTGAGACAAATTACCCATATTGACAAAAGTGCACAAACATGAATAAAATGAGACATTCCTATTATCATAAAAATGAAACTGATATTTGAAACAATAGTATTAGAAATACCAATTTATTGCATCCATTTCTCTGACCTTGGTCTCCAACGGTCCTTTCCATTTCTTGAACTTCTGCTTTCAAAACTAGAGGCACAATAGTGAAAACTATGCCTCTCATACATAATTCAAGATACAAAGGAAAAATCCTCAATAATCTCCAGATCTGAGATTCCACTCCTCCCACCTACAACTCTAAATCCGTATTACAAAAGTGCTTTTAGAATTTCGGAATTGTGAAGGAGAGCCACCCATATTACATTCTGCAATATGCTATTTATAATATTTGCAAAGGAATTCTTAAGAGGAAAGTTTGTTGAAGAGAAATCTGTCCAATCCAATTTTATTCGCTCAAAATTTCAATCTTTAACTGCTGGAGCATTCTTATTGACTGAGATCTTTTTCTCCATATTTCTTCTACTGTTTTCCTCCAAAAATAAATCAAAATGAATTAAGATGCAACAATAAAATCAAAATACTATTTCTGGCATTAAAACAAATCCAATCAAATTTAATTTAAATAAATCATTGAAAATAAAATCTAAGCTCTATTGATGCCCGAGATGGTTTAATTGGCCAAGGATATTATTGATGAGCGAATCTGCTATTAGAAGAGGCTTAGGACAAATGAAAATGCAGAAAATAACTCAGAGAATTGATTTTGTTTTAGAAATTTGGAGCTTGATCTTCTGCATAATTTTTTATCTAATTAGTGACTAAATCTATTAGTGAAACCTTGTCAGAAATGTTCTCCTTGATTTTATCTTTCCAACGAGCCATCCCGGGCTTCATTTGGCCAAGTATAACTCAATCTATGAGCTTCCAAAGTTGGTGAGTCAATTCTGGCACAATCCTGGAATTTTTGTTGCTAGGCTAAAAATCAAAATTCTAGTTAAAAATTAAATACTAAATTACAGATACCACAAGATATACAATTTTTTTTCCAACTTTCTTGACGATCAAACTACAGCTTGCTCTGGTACCATATTAGGCCACGGGTAACTCCTCAATTTAATTGTGTCTGTTCATTTAGGTTTTTCATAGTTATATAGATAAGGAAGTGAATCTTGGGTTTCACCTCCCTATGACTCTTCATTTTCCTTTATTTATTATTTACATTATTTATAATAGTTCACCTAATCCCCATGATTAGGTGTCAACAATCTCCAATATATATAGTGGCTCATTGCAAGGCAATAATATTAAACCCAAGGGATAAATATTATAATCCCTAAAATAAGCATTCTTGACCATCATTTAACATCATTGAGTTTTATACTGAGATGATGTTTGTGCCAATGTGATGTTGGACCATGGTTGACCATGGTTGATTTTCATATTGAGATAGTATTTGGCACATTGTGACTGTTGCTGACCATAGATGACCATGGTTGTAAACCAAAGCCCTTTCTATTAAACCTTAGGATATTATAAACCCTATGAATAATATTATCCCTAGGAATTTGAACCCTTTAAACCTAATGTATTGATATTATAAACCTAAGGGAATAGCGAACCCAAGGGATTAGTTCTAAAATCCAAAGGGATTACAAACCCAAGGGAATAATATTAAACACAAGGGATTAATATTATAAATGCAAGGTATATAAACCCTAAAGGGATTGATATCATAAATCCAAGGGAATGATCAACCCAAGGGGTTAAAACCAAATGGATTGATAATAGAAGCACAAATGAATAATATTAAGCCGAAGGGATTAATATTATAAACAAAAGATACATAAAACCTAAGGTAAATATTATAAAACCAAGGAATATAAACACTAAGATAAATATTATAAAGCCTAACATAAATATTTGTCACAATGCAAAGTTGGAATATAGTTGACCATGATTCATTTTTGTATTGAGACAATGTTTGTCACAATGCAACGTTGGACAACGACTAACCATCGTTGACCATGGTTGATCTCCATATTGACACAATCTTTGCCACAATGTAACGTTGGACCATCGATGACAATGGTTATGACAATGTGATGTTGCACCAAGAGATAGTATTTGTCACAATGTGACCATGGTTATTGACCATGATTGAAGCCAAAGGTATTATAAACCCAAGAGAATAATATTAAACCCAAGGTATTAATATTATAAATGCAAGGTATATAAAACATAAAGGGATTGATATTATCAACGTGAGGGATTAATAATAAAATCCAACAGATTAAAACCCAACAGATTGATAATATAAACCCAAGGGATACAAATTATAAACCCAAGGTATATAAACTGTAGCGTAAATATTGTAAAACCAAGGAAATAATAGACCCAAGGGATTATAAGCCCAAGCGAATAATATTAAACCCAAATACTAAATATAATAACCCTAAGGAATATAAACCATAAGGTAATATTTGTGAAAATGCAACATTGGGATATGGTTGACCATGATTGATTTTTATATTGAGATAACGCTTGTCGTAAAACGATGTTGAAAAATGGTTGACCATCATTGAGCATGGTTGATCTCAATATTGAGACAATCTGTGTCACAATGCAATGTTGGACCATGGTTGACCATGGATGACCATGGTTGTGACAATGTGACATTAAACCAAGAGACAGTCTTTGTCACAATGTGACCATGGTTGAGACAACCCTTGTCAAAATGTGATGTTGGAACATGGTTCACCATGGTTGATTTTAATATTGATACAATTCTTGTCACAATGCAACATTGGTGGATTTTCATGTTGAGAAAATCTTCATCACAATGTGACGTTGGACCATGGTTGACCATGATTTATATTAAACCCAAGGATTGATATTATAAACCTTATGAATAATATTATACCATAGGAATATGAAGCCTTAGATTAACAAACCCTATAAATTATTATTTTATACGTTTTCTAATGAAAAAAAAAAACCAAAATATAGTGCAAAACCTTATAAACAAATGAATAATAAATAATAGATAATACTTTTTACAAAAATAAATTCATATAAAACAAAATGAAATGAAATAGGCATTTGTAAATCCATAAACTGATTTACTATAATCTCATTTCAATATATTAAGTTTGTAAAAAATATATCATGTGAAACATTATTGATGGAATTTTAAATCTATAAATTTACAAAATTTTTATTGTATGATATATTTCAAAAATTGATAGTTAAATTAAGAAAAAAATAAAAAATAAACCAATTTTATATTTTTTCTTCATATATTTTACTTATAATCAATTTACAATATAATGCATTTAAAATTTTAAAAATAAAAATGCATTTCAAAACGTTAACTTAATTTCTAAATTTCATAATTTATCAATCATGGAGGAACTTATCATGGAACTTATTAATATATACAATGTACTTCATAGGTAAAATATTTCATTGTCAACTAATATGTATAATAAAAAGAAATAGATTTTCATGGTTAAAACATTTTTAAGCATTTTAAGTAATGTTATTATTTTATATTTAGGCTATAATTTTTTGTCAATTTTATCTTTGAGATGCAAACATTTTTTTTTCAATTGTTTCATTTAATTTTGTAGGAGCTTGATATTGTATTCGATGTATCTTTTAAATTTCAGATCACCAATATATAAAATTGTGAACTGTGGTAGCCTTCTGAGTGCTCTTCCCAATGCCACTAGTTTGATCAAAACTAGATTCTCCAAGAAAGTGTTATGCCCAATCTCCAAAGATGGCCTAATTATACATTTTTTTAGTAGAGAGAACTTGTACGAAGTGACACATGTCATTGTTTCAACGTTTGGACTTGAAAGCAATTCATAGAAAACTAAAGTCCATCCTCCTTTTGTAACTTCTTACGAGTTTTCAATTTGATAGTCAGAGAGAAAGTTATTGCGATTTTCCCAAGGTCACATGTTTGGGATGTAATTCGGGAGACTGCAAAAACCCTAAATTCCTTGGATCATATCTCTAAAAATATAGCAAGACAAGATCAGAAATTCAGACACAAGGATCATCAAGTTTTTGGGTCAAATAGATTTTTTGTTTAGCTTTTGAAACGCAACATAAATAACATTATAGCGAAAATTCCATGATGACCTATTTTGGAGCAGTGAGACCTTAGAATCCAACGCTCTCATACCAAATGTTATGAAACCAACTCACAACAAGATAGAAAAGATAGATCAACGACTTGGAAATCAGCATCTTCAAGGGGGAAACCTCCTTTACATTACACAAATGAACAATTCCTTGGTGCTACAAATGAAAAAACATCCTTTATATATATAGGAGTCTAATGGGTCACAATATAATCAAATCTAACATAACAATAATAATATAAGGGCACAAAAATAACAAATGTCGGCTTTTATGGGACACACTAATAATAATATCGGGACAATAGGGGCACAAGAGTAACAATAAGGGCTATAATTACAATAGTAATGGGGGAATCACTAGTATTATAGGGACCTAACAAGGTCTCTATATTCTTCTCTAAAGGAACAACCTTTTGCTACTCTCAATAAGTCAGGATCACTCTTTTACCCAAAAATGAATAAGTGTCGATCCACAATATTCTTTGAAATAAAGAAATATGGGCGAAACAAGAGAAAGAATTATGCACAAAGAGGTGAAACAAGAAACTCCGTCAGGTTATTGTCCATGCTCCCTAGCAGCGGAGCATGTTTGTGTTCCTACGTAACTCCATAGAGTTATTGCCTAGGCCTGTTGGTAGTGGAGAAACACCAGAGATGAAAAATTATACTCGAAAAATATTAATCTTGCAAGCTAAACTACCCTTCCCAAATTGAAACATTGTGATATCATTGAACCTTATGTTGTATTCATTAGATAAGACATAAAGGGGGTCATGTCTATTCATGGAGTAAGTGGGCAGACAAAATTAATTGGCATGATGAATCAATACTCCCTGAAGAACCAAGGCCTTACACATAGGAAGTTAATCAAGGTAGAGAAGCTAGAATTCTACCAGTGTGTCCCCAAGTGATGTATCATACAACCAATTTTAGAGCCTTCCTTGGTCTTTCACATTATTTTCACAAACAATGAAACTAATTTCATGTACTTTATTGTAGTATTTTTCTCCCTTTTTCAATTTGGGTAAGCTGTTAACTTTTTGCATGACTGGTTGTCTTTCACAATGTGTAAAGTTGTTAAAAAGTTGTCACAATGAGGGAAATATGTTTTTATCATGCTCCAAATGATCTATGTTCTTATGTCATCAAATCTTTTCAAGTGTGTGAACAAAGTCAAGCCATATCAATGTTCACAACTGTCTCTTGGCTCCCACACATTGCGAAATTTTGAAAAGTTCTTAGCAACCAAGCCTCATTAAGCCCTATAGAATAATGAATTTCACAACCTCAGTTCTCAATCCTAGAAATATGCATTTTTTAACATCGGTTCTCAAGTCCAAAAATGCACATCCCGCAACTTCATTCCTTAAGCCTAGAAGTGGAAATTTTGAAACTTTCATTCTCAAACACGATCTTGCCTCCAAGAATTTTGTAATTCATCCTCCTGGCCTACCCTTAACTATGCATTCCACAATAATAAGCCACAAGCTCATTCCCAAAGCTTCTAGACTGTGCACTGTGCATAGCCTCACTAACTTCCATAACTACAGAGTTTCCTCCTTCAATCGATCTTGGACTGTGCACTGTGCAATATCAACCCTCAAGCCTTGACATTGGCCTCTTTAATTGCATAATTGCATTGTCACCTTGGCTCCTCTATCCTCCATAAGTGCCCAATAGGTTGATCTACCTCTTGTCCCTTCAGCTTGTCATCCCGAGCTCCCATATGTGTAGTTTTCTTCCTCAACGAATCCTAAACTTTGTATTGCACAATCTCAAGGCTCAAGATGCACTTATGGTTTCTTGAAATTCACAATTACGTACTAACTAAGCCCTCTCTCCCACCCTGTCACCTAGTTCCAACTCAATCAATGTATTTAAACTCACAATCTTAGACTAGGGGGTTTTCAAATTGATGTCAACTCATCATGAGTGAATTGGAGATACAAGTACATGTTGATGCCCTGAAAATCACTGGAACAACAATGGGGGATAACTACCCGGTCCGGACCTTAAATCAGCTCCTTTTCCATTTGGTGTGGTGGCTCCGACTGGTTTAACTAGGTCCAGTTACCTTCTCCCTATTGCTATTCGTTTATTATGTATCCTTAAGTACCAATAGACAGGGATATCAGATCACTTCTTCTTGATGATCAAGCAAGAGAATGACCCTTAAGCTAATTTGGGTTCAGCCAAGCTACAACTAAAGTTTTTCCTCTTCGAGAAGAGGACTTAAAAGAATATAGAAATTACTCTAAATGCAAGCTTATTCTATAATGCAAGCAAAAGAAACTAATCTAAATACTATCTTAATTAGGCAGATATAGATCTAACCCAACTAAGTGCAAGATAATTAAAATATTGGGATTTAAACATGTATTGCTTATAATGAATATCAAGTTAGTGAAGTAGTTCAATTAAATGATATTATGGATATCAAAACAAATCCTATTGAGACCTTTTAACTAAAATAATAAACCAACAACATTCCAGGAAGTAGTTCAAAAAAATGATATTGATTATCAAATCAATAAATCCAATAATTAAACAATAATATGCAGAAATAGTTCATAACACATTAATATTTAATAAATCAGTTTTATAAAATAGATTTATGAGCAAATAGTTACTCAGAAATCGGAATTTAATCCATAAGAACAGAGATACATAATAACAGCATTGAGACAAATTACCCATATTGACAAAAGTGCACAAACTTGAATAAAATGAGACATTCCTATTATCATACAAATGAAACTGATATTTGAAACAATAGTATTAGAAAAACCAATTTATTGCATCCATTTCTCTGACCTCGGTCTCCAACAGTCCTTTACATTTCTTGAACTTCTGCTTTCAAAACTAGAGCCACAATAGTGAAAACTATGCCTCTCATATATAATTCAAGATACAAAGGAAAAATCCTCAATAATCTCCAGATCTGAGATTCCACTCCTCCCACCTACAACTCTAAATCCCTATTACAAAAGTGCTTTTAGAATTCCAGAATTGTGAAGGAGAGCCACCCATATTACATTCTACAATATGCTATTTATAATATTTGCAAAGGAATTCTTAAGAGGAAAGTTTGTTGAAGAGAAATCTGTCCAATCCAATTTTATTCGCTCAAAATTTCAATCTTTAACTACTGGAGCATTCTTATTGACTGAGATCGTTTTCTCCATATTTCTTCTACTGTTTTCCTGCAAAAAGAAATCAAAATGAATTATGATGCAACAATAAAATCAAAATACTATTTCTGGCATTAAAACAAATCCAATCAAATTTAATTTAAATAAATCATTGAAAATAAAATCTAAGCTCTATTGATGCCTGGGATGGTTTAATTGGCCAAGTATATTATTGATGAGCGAATCTGCTATTAGAAGAGGTTTAGGACAAATGAAAATGCAGAAAATAACTCAGAGAATTGATTTTGTTTTAGAAATTCGGAGCTTGATCTTCTGCATAATTTTTTATCTAATTAGTGACTAAATCTATTAGTGAAACCTTGTCAGAAATGTTCTCCTTGATTTTATCTTTCCAACAAGCCATCCTGGGCTTCATTTGGCCAAGTATAACTCAATCTATGAGCTTCCAAAGTTGGTGAGTCAATTCTCGCACAATCCTGGAATTTCTGTTGCTAGGCTAAAAATCAAAATTCTAGTTAAAAATTTAATCCTAAATTAGAATTCTAATTATATAATAATTAATTCTAATTTAATTGTTAAATATGAACTAAACTAATTAATTAATAAAATATTATTAATTAATCTAACTAATTAATATAATTAACTATTTATAACCAATTAATATTAATCTAAATAATATTTTAAATTTAATTTATTTAAATTAATTATATTACATATATTAATTAATTTAAAAATTATTATCTAAATTAATAAATATTATTTCTAATATTAAATTAATCCTACACTACCTCACTTCACTTACCTTTCTTTATTCATTCACTCATCGTATGAGTGAGTTGAGACTTAAAACAAAAACCAAAGCTTATAAAAAGACTTTGCCTAATGCCTTAAGCCATTTGGTTTTCATGATCGGTGATCGGGGATATGAGGGTATCGGCAATCGGCATCGGGGGTATGGTAGGTATCGGGGTTGTTTAAAATATGTCCTGATCAAAACTTCTGACCCGATCCCCCGATGCGATAAAAATTATTTTTTATATTATATTTTTTATTTTATATATATTTTATGTTTTAAATTTTGATTTAATTAAATTAATTATATTTAATATTAATTAACTTAATTAATTTAAAATTTAATATTGAACATCAATTTTTTATTTTGGTTTTATTTTAATGAAGTTAGTTATTTATTATCTAAACTATAGCCACTTCGATGATAAAAATAAACTACAGCCACTTAGATGTTTGGGTTTTCGAGATTAGTGATCTATTTTGAAAATTGGAATAAATTACTAAAATCCTGATGCTTCATGATTTGTCTGCATAACTAAAAATGGAAAAATGTTAGTAAAAACTCACTACGGGTTAATATTTAAAAAAAAATCATTATTGAACTAATTTATTTACAAAATGCAATATTGTACATTTCATGTATTTTTAACCTAGGCTAGATAAATTATGAGACTTCAAAGGAGTATCATTTATGAACCAGTTTACCAAATGAGGCGAAACAAGCGTCAATGGGAAGCTTATAAAAAATCGATTTTAAAAAAGAAATCAAAACAAAAATAAAAATAAAACGAAAAATTAGCAAAAGCATAGGATAATCAACTAAATAAAAATCCTAAAAGGTGTTGAGCCAATTTTTTTTATAGAAAGGGTCCCTATTATTTGAAGTGAATACATTAATAATGGGTGGGTTGTGCTTTTACCACAATAGTACTTTACTAAGCTGTCGTGAGATGAAGGAGGGAGACATGTTGAAAGACACTCTTGTAGCTGAAAATGCAAGTTGATCAATCACAAGAAGGAAAATAGGCATTAGTTTGCAATCATAGCTCAAGATCTAAGATCATTGAATATTTATTATCACAAAGTCATACAAAGTTGAAAACAAGAGGATTCTCAAGCAAACACTAAGCACACAACAACAAATATGGCTTGACATTGTCACATCATCAAGTATTCCATGTCAGCAGTGTCATGTCATGTCATGTAATGAGTTGTCATATGCCACATATTTATTGTGGATCATGTAAATGGTATTCAAAATGTATTGTAAAGTGTAATTCCAAAGGACACGCATGGAATATAAAGAGTCATGTAAGTTGAAAAGTCATAGGAAGTCAAATAGTCATGAGGGTAGTCAAAGAGTCACAAGGAAGGGAAAGCATCACCCCTTGGTTATATATACTCCCCCATTCTATCAGCAAAGCACTTTTCACCTTGTCTCCTAACGCAAGGCATTATAGAAATAGACCAATTTTTTTGAGGAGCAAGGAGGGGCTCCAATAGTCAAATATTGGAGCTAATGATGTTCATTGTATATATGTCTTGGAACTTTTACTTGATATAAGAAGACTTATGGGCTAGCATGTTCTTCATGCATGTATTATGGATATTTGTAATACTATTTTGTGAATGTTTGTAAATCGTGTTTCCTTTGATATATGCTAAACTAGTTCAACTAATTCAACTATTTTGGTACTTATCATATTGATAATGTGTTGTAATTTTTGTCATCATTGTTGCATCCTGATAGACTATTTCACTGAATATTAGACATATCTTCCTGGTTACATTGGTTGCAATGATTGTTGCATCTCTATGTACTATTCGAGTTGATTTTGTATGGATCCTTCTTCTTCATGGGTGTCCCTACTAGGGTGGTACTACTACCTCTCTCTTAGAGGCTCACTCCCCTCCCCTACATAGTGAAATAAATTTGACACACATACGATGAAACACTCACTAGGAACAACCCCTTACTTTTTGAAGCTGCATTCACACTCCTCTCTCTTGTTGATATCTAGAGCCAAGGAATATGTTTAAGAATACTTGGACACTTGGACGATTTTTTGGATGGGCCTCCTACTCCAAACGGAGTGAGGTCTAATTGGGAGTTCACATCTGAGAGACCCCTTGGTTGAATATTTCTAGCAATGTCAAAAAGATCATTATACCTTGTTTTGTTGAATCATTCAATGCTAGTCTAACAAGAAGAATAATTTGAAAGGGTTTCGCCCATAGTTGGTTTTTCAATGGTCTTCGACCAGTCCTGGTGGTTCTATGTGTGAATTATTTTCTTCTATAATTTCTTTATGTTTCACCGTATTGATGATGATGGTTTTCTTTCTATATAATTGCATATGTTGTTGAATAATGTTGTAAATCTTAAAAAATGTTATGATGATGTGGGGAAAATTTAATATGTAAATCAACACCATGTAGAAAAGATGTGTGCTTCCTATTTCTCCTTTTCCTGTAGTGTTATCTCCCCCTACTTTGGATGTTACTCCCCCTAAAATACACTCCTCCTATGTTGTAGTAATGGTGTGGTGTATTTCTACTTTATATAGAAAGATTCTCTTATTTGATCACCAATAAATCCCCCTCTTTATTTGAATTTATTATCCATCTTTTGTTTGATCAATAATAACTCTCCCCCTTTGACACTAATGGAAAAAACACAAACATGCTTCCCCTGGAAAAATCTCCCCCTTTAAGCAATATCCTCCTGTCTTGTAGACCTTGTGTTAATTTAGCATCTTAGTGAAAAATTCCAGTCATGGGACTAGGAAGCACTCAATTAGGACAAGGGAAAGTGTATTTTTTAGGAAAATCCCTAATGTGCACAAAAAGGACAAGTTAGTCCAAAAGAGAAATTAGAAACCCAAGGATGGCTATAAATACAAGACAAGTAACCCTCATTTGGACATCATCCTCCTGATCATTCTTCTTTCTTTGGGTTTGGCTCACACAGTTCTAAGGCTAGGTTGCAGATGTTGGTCTGTATAGGTCTGAGATTGGAAGGTCTAAATCACGCATGTGTGCCTAGGGTTTTGGTTTCCAGTTGCATGCATGACATAAGAAGTTTTAAGTCACAATTTCATGCATGTAGGCTCATGTGTGCAGTTAGAGGGTTTCTTCAGCACACACATCACTCTATGTTTGATGTTGGAAGTTAGGTATTTAGTTTTATATTTGATTTATTATTTTGTTTGTTGACTGCAAATTTCAGTAGTTGACTACATATAGTGACAGTTGATGAGAAGCTTCAGAATTAGGATTTCGATTATAGCATTGTTGAGTTCATCTCATCGATGTTGTTTAGTTTATTCATCTTGATAGGATTAGGGTTGAAGATATTGATCATTGTACCCTCTTTTGTTTAATCATTCAATGGAAATATAATAAGAATAAGAATTTGAAAGGGTTTTCCCTATAGTTTGTTTCACCCTTGTATTTGACCAATCATGGTGGCTTTATGTGTGGATTATTCTCTTCTATTGTTCCTTTATGTTTCAGTGCATTAATGATATTTTGGTCTTTCTATATAATTGCACATGTGGTTGAATAATGTTGTAAATATGAAAATTGTTATGATGGCGTGGGGTAAATTTATTATGTAAATAAAGAAATGCAATTATCTAAAGCAAAGAACAAGAGAACCCTCAGAAAATTTAACATGGTATTAGAGTTGGGCTGAAGAAAAGTCATTGAATATCACCACTATGAACACGCCATTGATAGAAGCAAAAGAATATGGAGGAGATCTAAAATAAGGGTAAGGTTTGAAGGAAACCATAGTAAATTTGACTATTAGGGTTTGATGGATATTATGAGGTTTTGGTTTGAAAGAAAACTTGGATTGTGACAAATATTTGAGATATGAAATCTAGAAACGCTAGCATGATCAGTGTGAAGAGGTTCTAGCTCTTGTGATAGGTTTGATGTAGCCCTAGTTAGTCTAGTCTTAATTAGGCCTTGGTTATTGATGAAGTCAATGGATACATTGATGACAACATTGTTATATGGAAAATGGATGGTCATGAATCTTTAAGGCTCATTCAAGAGGGAGATGATCACCTCCCATTGAAGATAAGTACTCTTGTGATTTATGTTATTTATTTATGTCCTTATTTTTGTATATATTTCTTGATTTGGTCATTGAGTATACTTCCTTTATGTATATTTCAGTATTTTGATACATCTAAGTTTCTCTTGAGATGTGATAAGTGGGTCCTTCTTGAAGATCATCTGAAGTGTGAGAAAAGATGGCTAGTGCAGGAAGAAAAGAGCTACAATTTCCCATGACATGTAAGCGATACAAAGTGCAGAGGTATCTGAATGTTATAAGGTATGTATAGTATATTGTTTCAAGTGCAATATTGGATGGAAAGGTAAGCCCTAAGGTATGATTGAGAATATCGCCTTCACAAATGGCTCATATAAGCATATTAATGTAATTTTGATTTATGGAACATGTAATATATTGGTGTACTTGATATTTTACGAGTATCTTACATCTTTTAGACATGATGGATTTCTTGATTTTATGAAGCAAGCTAGATACATTTTTATTATTATATATATGTATGGTGACTTGCTACTATTGTTAATTTTTGTGATAAATGCGATAACCATAATGATAAAAGTGTAATAAAAATATTCATATTTAGGATCTTCTTGTTGACCTTCTCTAAGTTTTGATAAGATTATTAAATTGGACAATGTGATAAATCTAGATGCTCTAACATGATGATTGAATAACTATAAGAGAAGTAATGTAGTGATTAAAATCCTTGGAGTATGATGATACACCTATAATCTTCCC
Organism: Pinus tabuliformis; assembly: GCA_031772625.1. Taxonomy (NCBI): domain Eukaryota; kingdom Viridiplantae; phylum Streptophyta; class Pinopsida; order Pinales; family Pinaceae; genus Pinus; species Pinus tabuliformis. The sequence continues at coordinate 774,373,773 of CM062809.1, forward strand.
GAAGCATATGACTCTAACACTTGATGAAATTTTGTTGTCATGTTCATATGTGATGATGAATTAGCTGATGCTAAAATGTTATGACAATGATGTATAGATGTCTAAGAATATGATATAATTTCATGACCTCACAATTATGTTGATACATGACATTATTAGGATAGAGCACTTGATTGTTTGAAGGATGATGACTAAACTAGCTTTTCATTAAGAAGGAGAAATTGTCCATAAGACTCCTACACCTATTATCATGTGCATTAAATGTATAAAAGATTATTTATTATTGAAGTGATATTCTTGGACATGAGTAGAAAAATAAATTATGTTGTTAGTCTGCAACAAGTTCTGGTATGAGAAGAGAAGGTTTCTCCTAGTCTAAGCCCCAACCTTTGAGAGAAAGAATTAACAGTTTGGTTATAGGTCTCCCAACCACATGTAAGGAGGTTTATGGGTGTGGTTGTGACTATATCCTGACACAAAATATAAATCTAGATACATAGTACGAGGAGCACATTAAGAGTATGTCAATTATACAGATATGGAGCAAACAATAGAAAGTCATATGAGCAAGTAAGGTTGAGTGTTTGAATTACTATAAAAAATGTTAATGTGTTGACTAAAATTATGCTTGCAGGGGACTGGAATTTTCATTTCAATATGTTATATTGATTTGATCATTGAATTTAGCATATGTGAGTATGTGACAATAGTTGCAAGGGTTTGACAAAATTTTTCTTATTGGTTTAATATAGATGAGAAGTACTGGAATTTTGACACGGTGCTTGATAGTTCATAGATAGGATTTAAATTATTGATTGATTGATTTTAGTTATAACAAATTAGGGTTTTTATTTGATATATGATTATTTTCCTTGATAACAATGTGATGTGGGCATAATTACATTTAGTGACTAATTTTGTTATTCAATAGTGATTTTGTATCGACATCATTGGATTTGGAACATTATTTGAATTATAATCATCTATGATTCAATATGTAGTGATATTACAATGAATGGATGAAACTTATACGAATTATCCCATGTGTATGAATTTTCATATAGTGTAGAAATTTTATAGAAATTGCAAGTGATCAAGGTTTCAAACTGAAAAACAAGAGACACAATTCTACTCTATTGATGTACGGAATGGAAATCACAATTTAGAACATCATGCATTGACATACAACAAGAAAAACCACAAGTACACATTTATTTCTAGGGGAAACCAGCTAGGAAAAAACCCTCAAGTCTCTTTGCATTAATGAGTTGAATAGAGAAACTATTGCAATTTCTTGCTCCAGTTCTTAGCACAACCTACAAAAAAATAATTGTTCTCTTTATTGAATGAGAAAATTTAGCCAAGACGTAACCAATCATTTTCTCCTCCAACCTCCTATTTACTTGCACAATTCCCAAGAAAATTATCTCCTAAAATATAGTAATTTCATCCTATTTTCTTACACAATTCCCAAAGATTGATCTCCTAACTCATGAAACACATGTACATTCAAAATAGTATACAACTTATGTCACACTACCTTTTCATCTCCACTTTAGCAGAGGAATTCGAATTCCATGCATGAATTAACTATTTTGGGTTATTTGATTAGTTAATTGACATATCTCTAAGTTAGAATATTCTCCCATTGCAAAACTAACCTTCAACTAACTCTATCAATAGTTAGATATCAGTTAAGTAAATACAACTAAAAATAGTTGAACCAGGTTGCTAAAATTTAGCAATCACACATGCATCAATGAACTCCAAGCCCTCTAACTTGAATTTACTAACCTAATTAAGTCACAAGAGTCATGTCACACTAGTTAATTACCTCCAATTTGTCTAGATAATGTGGAAATTAAATTTACTCAAGTTAACAAAGGCTAAAGTCAAATTAAGCCTTTCTTGCTATATTTTTAAACAGACCCTCTTAGCAAGAAAGGGATTTTTCACCACCCCTATCCTGCACCTATGGAATTTGAATTTACCTCTTCACAATTCCTTTTTCAATATGTGAGCATCCCCCTCCTCAGTTGGAATGTATTGTAGGAACAAAAATCTCCTCTCCACATAGTCCTAGAAAGGATGATACTAGAAATCAACGTCTTGGACCTATCGTAAAATACCAGATTCTCAGAGATCTTAATGGAACTATGATAATCACAATATACCACTATCAGATCCATGTTCTAACCAAAAAAACGCATAGGTATTCTCCTCATCTTATGGCCTCACATGTTTCTTGACTTGCACCCAGGTATTTACCCTCTGCTGAGCTGAGTCCCACAAACCTCTGTTTCGTGTTGTACTAGGAAATCGTTACGGACCCATGACCGAATATAGCACCTGAAGTAATTTTCTTGTTTTATGTACTCCCTACTCTATATGCATTTGTGAAGCCTTGTATATTCACTCACTTTTTCCTCTTGTACCATAATCCATAGTCGGTAATGCCTACGAGGTACTGTAACACATGCTTTGTTGCATTCTAATGCAACTTGGTAGGCCTTAACATAGCTTGACTCTGTTGGTCTACTGCACAACACATGTTGGGTCTTGTGCTCACAAGATACATCACACACCCCACAAGATATTTGTAAATGGTAGCATCAAGCTCTTCATATGAAGTGGCATTATCCTTCCTCTAGTTTGTAGCTACAGGTGTCTCCATGGGCTTACAATTACCCACATCAAATATCTAAAGTATTTCAGAGGTATAATTCCCTTGAGACACAAAAAAAACACCATCACCTTGCCATATTTACAACCTGAGGAGGTAATGCATTAATCCCATGTCTTATATGTTGGTTGTGTGTTATATTCTTTCTACGAGTAGCTACACGCGTTGTACTTTGCGCTAAGTGCAACAGAATCTAGGGAAATGCCATGACATTTTTTTTTATGTGGACCCAATAATAGTTGGGAAGACCCAAGAATGGGGGGAAAACCAAAATATGGTGGATGGACCTACTTGTGGTTTTGTGCATGGGTTTTGCACATGGTTTTGGGCATGATAGTTTTCTGCCCATGGCATTTTTTTTATCCAATCAAGGGAACTATGGCTATGTTATAATCTAGGGTTAATGGATTGGGTTTATGATAGCTTCAACATGTATATATATGTATTGTAACATTGGAAGGAACATAATAAAAAATCAATCTACTAGTCCTGGTTTTGGGATCCAAGGGAGAATCTCTGTGTATATCTTTTTTATGTTCTCACCATTTTATATTTTTTTGTTTTAAGAATTAATTTGCAAGTAATTTTTGTACAAGATTAAAACCTACACTTCATCTCAAATTCCTTTTAATATCCCTTTTTAAATATAATATCAATATAATATCAACATATAAAACAAGAATAAGAAACTTATCATCTACCATAATGTGATGCAACTTTTCACCTGCTTCACTTTTGATGAATCCAAATCCACTGAGATAATTCTCAATCCAAGTGTACCATGCTCAAGGTGTATGTTTGAGACCATACAATGCTCTCCTGACTCTGCACAAATGTGACTCCCGATCATATGTCTCAAATCCTTCTAGCTACTCTATGTGAGTTTCTTCCTAAGCACACCATTGAGAAAGGTGGTCTTCACATCCATCTAGTGGATTTTCCACTCTATCTATGAGACAATGCTAGAACAGATCTGGTTGAGGAGTATGTTGCAACTGGTGTAAATTTTTCCTCAGAGTCCACACCCTCTATCTGAGATAAATATTTTTCCACAAATCTGGCCTTGTACTGATCGATGCTCTCATCAGCCGCATGCTTCACTTTTTAGATCCATCTGGAACCAATCACTGATTTCCCTTATGGTTACAGTACCACATCCCATACACTATTCTTGATGATTTATTTTGTTTCTTCCACCATGAAATCAACCCAAATAGGTTGAGAAAATTCTTCCTCAAACGAAGAAGGATATGTCTCAATCAAATCTATCATGAGATCCATGTAACTAATGTACCTATTGGGTGACCTCCTCTTCCTGCACTATGATGTAGGGGCTCCCACATTCTCTCTAGAATCCTACAACAATCTATTAGCTTCTCTAATTCTCTTTATCCTCTCTCTATAATATTATAGTAGATTGGGTGCGTCGACTCTGCCTCGCGTCTGCTCTGATGCATGTGGCTACTCCACAACCCCTTGAATCTCATCCTAAGGCTCCTCCTTTGGAGCTAGAAGCTACTTCTCTAGTCGGATACTCAGATATCGTTCCACATAGCATGTCATAGTTTTATTCTCATCGAGCATGACATCTATCCTCACAACAATCATCCTCAGTGAAGGTAAAGGAACCTAGTAATTGTGTGCAGTTTAAGTGCATCCTATAAAAACTCCCAACTTTGTTTTAGGTTCAATTTTCTTCCTCAAATAATTAGAGGCATAAAAATAAATTGAAGCTCCAAAAATTATGAAATGAGACACATTAAGCTTTATCCTAGAGAAAAATTTCTCCGGTGTGATCATACCAAGTATTCTACGAGGACTCTAATTCTTCATGTATATTACGTTGTTGCATGGTTCTTCCCATAGATGTAATATCAGACCCTAATCATGCAACATGGCCCTTACTTCTCCCACTATGCTCATGTTCTTCCCCTCAGCTATCCCATTCTCATGTGGGCCATGGGGTGCTGTCAACTCTCTTCAAATACCCTCTTTGGCATAAAAATCCTTGAAGGCATGCAAAAAAAATTCACCTCCATTATTGCTTATGAATGCCTTCAACTTCTTCCCAATCTTCTTCTCAACCAATGCCTTGGATTCAAAAAATTTTGAGAAAAAATCATCCTTCTTCTACATGATGAAGATCTAACATTTTGTAGAGAAATCATCAATAAAAATAACATAGTACTTATGTTTTGTTGTTGAGGCTATAGAAAAGATTCCACAAACATCAAAATGGACTCACTCCAAGATTGCATCTGCTCTGATATCTTATTCATGGAAAGTGGATCTGACATATTTCCCAAATGTAACCCTTGCAAACATCTTGCTAGTCAAGGGATCCCTTAGAGAGGCTGGTGGTAATTTGATGGACAATTTCTAAGTCACCATGGTGTAGATGATCCAATATCTTGTGCCAAAGTTCTTCAACATCTCCACTATACCCTTTTTCAGTCTTACTACTCAATGCAATGCAATCTTCCACCTCATGTTTGTATAGGTTCTTCACTCAAATCTTGATTTGTTTCACTTTCTCAGTATCTATGTGTCTCAAAAAGGCTTTCACTTTATTGATAATAACACCATATCCTCTATCGTCCAATACCACTACAACGGTTAGGTTCTTCTTCAGCCCAAGTACACAGATAAAATCTTTGAGGTGAAGAGGAGGGGCCTTCTCCTTCTCAAAGGTGACACTATCAATTCTTCTAGCATTGTATCTTCCATCATCCCCCACTTTTATATGCATATGGAGATCCTTCTCATCAAGGCTACATAAAAAATCCTAGCACCCTATCATATGGAACAAGGCACCAAAATCAAGGTACCACACACTCCGCATAACATTTTTTTACATGAATTCTATTAGGGTTAAGTCTAATTCGAATTGTGAAGCCAGTGATTCACCTCCTTCTCTTCCTGAAGGCCTCTTGATAGGATTCTTGTGTGAACATTTATTTTCATAGTACCCATATTCGTGGGAGTGGAAGAATTTTATTTCACGCAAGGATTTCTTCTTGCCATTATTTTGGTTGGATTCAAGTTTAATTTTTGTCATATTTACTTTTCCCTTCTACCCCTTCCCAACCAATGCAAAATTATCTTCATCCTCAACTTTGGATCATGTTCCATCTCTGTTATTTCTCCTATACTCTACTTGGATCAAATCGGACCACAAAATTTCTCAATTCAGTAATTTTTACCTTCCATTAACAATTTCTTGGTAACTATGCTAGGATTTTGAAGGCCTAGAAGAGCTAGTCTTACTAGGTTATCTTTTGCATCATTCACCCCAACCCTTCCATGCTCATCTCTAACTTGTGTAAACTTGGAGATATATTGTGGAATAATATCATTCTTCTACATTCTAATGTTTAGAATTTTTTCTTCTATGGTTAGTTTTCTAATGTCAGTGCTATTTTCGAATGGCTCAATCAGTAACATCCACATAGAAAATGGTGTCCCTTTTCCATGGAGATTTGATACCACATGATCTCTCACACTTTGCGGAAGAATTATCATATCCTTTACAGCATCCTTCTTCCAATACTTGGTTAACTATTGTGCATCAAACTATGGAGGTTTTTCAATTTCAATTTTAACATGTTCTAACACACAATTATCATCAATAATTTCTTCCATTTGATACTTCTAGGACATGAAATTCAAGCTACCCCCAGGACATATTCCAATCTGAGTCCATTGAAAGATATTCTCCTAATCCGGAAGAAAAACTATTGCACTAAAGATTGGAAATTACAGAGAGAAAAGTTTGAAATACTCATTCTAATGTGATTTCAGGGCTCTGATACCATGTTCGAATTTGATAGAGACTGCAATTGTTCAAGATTTCAAACTTAAAAACAAGTCACACTATTCTACTTAATTGATCTACCCAATGGAAAGAATAATTTAGAACAAACTGCATAAACATGTGATAAGAAAAACCACAGGAACACAGTTATTTCCAGGCGAAACCTATTTTTAAAAACCCTTCAAGCCTCTTTGCATTAATTAGTTGAATAGAGAAGCTATTACAATTTCTTTCTCTAGCTCTGAGCACAACCTACAAAATAATTATTGTTCTCTCTGCTAAATCAGAAATTATGACCAACACTTATCCAATTATTTTCTCCTCCAATATTTTATTTCCTTGCATAATTCTTGATGATATTAGATCCTAAACGATAGGAATTCCCTGCTATTTTCTTGTGCAATTCCTAAGGATTGATCTCCTTACTCATGCAACAACTCAAGATTTGAGCTAGTCTAAAACTTATGTTACATTTCCTTTTCATCTCCACTTCAGCTGAGCTCTTCGAATTACATGCATGAGTTAGCTATTTTGGGATTATTGATCAGTTAACTAACAAAATTTTGAGTTATATTTCTATCCAACTACACAGCTAACCTTAAACTGACCCTATCAATAGTTATAGGTCTCCTAACTGAACACAACGTAGAATAACTGAACTAGATTTCAAAAATTTAGCAATCACACATGCAAAACTAATCTTCAAGCCCTCTAAATTGAATTTATTGAGCTAACTAAGTGACAAGATCCATGTCGCACTTGTGAACTACTTCCATGCTGTCTCACTGATGTGGAAATTTTATTTACTCAATTTGACTAAGGCTAAAGTCAAATTGAGCCTTTCTTCCTACATTATTTAACGTCTAGTGACAAAAATAATCCATATTGTGATTATGTAGATGGCCTGATAGAGTTTGATATTTCTTACTAATTTTTTTTTGAAATGACAATACATTAAGTCATAACTTGGAATTGGTAAAAAGTTTTATGATTTTGATATTATTTTTTATCTAACATCTAAGGCTTGAGAATTTGAATTAGTTGATTTTATTGCACATTGTTGAATTGTGTGAGGCTAAGTATATTTCTTTGATGAGTATAATGTTTGTAGATGACATTGTATGATTTGAAGCAAGATTTCTGATCTTCGTATGTCGACATTGACAGTTACATGGTGGAGGCAGGAAGATTTTCCAATCCAAACATATAGTTGAAAGTGGTCCAAGGTATGCCTTTGATTTTGATTTTATATGTTGATGGTCTATTCTTGATAGATAATGATCCTTTGATGGTCAAAGAAAGAGAGAGTTGGCCTATGAAGTTTGAAATGAAGAAACATGGCATGAAAAAAAAATTTCTAAAGTTTGGAAGAGAAAATATATATAGTGAACGTAATGAATAGTTTTTGGAAATTGGAAATGAAAATCCTTGGACACTTCAATTGAATTTCAAGAAGTTATGAAGAGATATTGTTGAAATTCACTAGGAAACTGATTGTTGATTGAGTCATTGATGTTCAGTGTGAACAACCATCCATATATATGTTGTCAATTCATGATTGAGGTACTTCATACACACTAGGTTGCTTCCAAGCACATTTTGAGATATTTTCATGGGACGATCAACTTTTTAGTCTAAGATATTTTTCCTATGGTATGTGACCACATGGTTGTACTAATGTTGTTTGGGAATTTTTTTGATAAGATGAGCACATATTGGAGCTACTTTAGTATGAGATATTCCATGATATTTTGTATAGTAAGTATGTACCTTTCAGTGTAGTCGAGGTTGAGTACAATGTTGGTAGCATGACTAGTAATAAGGAAGGTTGAATAAATTCTTTGGGTAGCTATTTTGAACATGTTCTGGATTTGACTGTGAAACATTGTGATAATAAGGAGTGGGATCTTATTGGCATAGAATCACACATATAGCTCGGACTGAGATATCTCCATGCGTTGAGAGAGTGTTTCCATATGACTCAATATTAGTCTTGTGGTTGCTACCTATGTGAGAGGTGGATGAATACATTATCCTTTTGTGATAGATATTTTTTCTAATATAATATATCATTTTATCAGGATGAAAATGAGATTACAACTATTAGCAAATTGTGATTGAACTCTTCAATTAGTTTTTTAATTCGGTACTAGCTATGAGCATAATGACATGTTTTTGATATAGATAGATCAATACTCATAAAGGACATTGAGCCAACTCTTCCCTCCTATCTCAGCTCTTAGGGTGATGAATTAAGATGGAGGGATATTTGGACAATAGAGTGTCACCCCTATATGTTACCCATAGGGTCAAATATGTTTCTCCCATATCTTGTTCTATGTAAAGTATACACCAGTTGGCATCATACCCACAAGATGAGATTGTTTGGATTTGCTCCTCGTTTGGCTAATGAGTTGAGAGAGAACTTGGGGGTGTGTGATCCTTACCTTTAGTAAGTCAAGTACCTCACCCATGTTGATTATGATGTAGGTGTTCTACCACATGAATCCTTAGGGTCATTTCTGTGAGGATTAAAAAGCAATAGGATGGTTGTGATCCATACCTCACATAGAAAGTGTTATCTCATCCATTGATTGTACAATGGGATGGTTGTGAGCCTTACCTCATATAGAAAGCGGTAGCTCACCTATTGATTAAAAAATGGGATGGTTGTGATCCTTTCTTAGTAAGTTTTATAACCCTATTCCTCGATGAGATGACTTAGGGTGAGAGTATCCCATAAGACCTTCCCCACTATCATAGATATGACATGAAAGTGTCCCATAGGAACTTCCTCATTATCATTGGATTTTAGTTTGAGATTGAGCTCCCTAATGTAGTTTCAGGTTGATATGTTCTCCATGATGATAAGCTATTTGATGTTTCTCGAGAAGTAGCATTGGGTTCCTTGCTGACAATGATTCTGGGTGGTAACAGTGGCTACCCTATGAATAAAGGGTGATATCTTAGGCTCCCATATGATGTCAAATTCCTCTTCTTTTATATTAAAGAATTTGTGACATATGAGCAAAGGAATTCAAGAGATAAGCAAGGATAAGAAAAGATGATAAAAGACAAGTAGTGATGACATTTGATGACCAGATACTTGACATAACACATGATTTGATAATAGAATACCTGCGATGATTATGTGATGCAATTATAATTTCTCCCTAGCTGAGAGAGAATATTAGTTTGGAATTTTAGTAATAAATTCCAATCATGGGACTAGATTCCTTTTTTTGAGAGGATCAATTTTGACTATTCAAGCTCTCAATTTGGACAAAGCAAACTCTATTTTTGAGGAAAATCCCTCATGTGGACAAAAAGGATAGGTCATCCCAAAAGAGAAATTAGACACCCATGGATGGCTATAAATAGAATTCAAGTGACCCTTATTTGGACATCATCATCATCATCATTATTCTTTCTTGGGGTTTTCCTCGCAAAGGTCTGAGGCTGGGTCACGGACATTGGTTTGTACAAGTTTGAGATTGTAAGGCATGAAGCTTAGACGTGTGTTTATGGTTTTTCTTTCCATCCATAAGTAGTTTTCAGTCACAATCATAGGCACACAGGCTCATGCATGCAATCAGAGGGTTTTAGTAACACGTACATCACTGTCTATGTGCGCTTGAAAGCTAGGGATTAAGTTTTATAGTTTAACGTAGATTTCGTTAGTTGACTGCAAATTTCGGCAGTTGACTACAAACAATGACAGTGGATCACAAGCTTCTAAATACAGATTTTATTTATTCACATTGTTGGATTCATCCCATTGATGTTTTTTATTTTATTTTGATGAACAAGATTATTGATGAAGATATGGATCATTGTATCTTCTTTTTCTAAATAGTTCAATGTCCATCTAATAAGAAGAATAATTTGAAAGGGTATTCCCCATAGTGGGTTTTACCTTGGTCTCCGCCCAATCCTAGTGTCTTTATGTGTGAATGGTTTTCTTCTATTATTAGTTTATCTTTCACTGCATTTATGATGATGTTCTTATTTCTATATAATTTCAAATGTTGCTAAATAATGTTATAAATATGAATAATGATATACTTTTGTAGGGTGAATTTAATATGAAAATGAAGAAATGGAATTATGTAAAGGAAAGAGAAATATCGCCCTAAGGAGTTTTAACACCTCACAACTGTATCTTGATATGTTTAAATATTTTTGGTTTCCTTTATTCCTCTTGAGAAAGATTTAGTGGAGGGAGGAAAGAGGAACTACTCCCAATATTTTCCTTAAATAATTAAACTAGTCACTTGGGAGAGGTTTGGTGAAGATAATAGTGACCTGCTTCTTTGTAGCAACATACTCCAACTTGACAACTTTTTTTACAACCCGCTCTCTTAGGAAAAGGTAGTTGACTGGAATATGGTTTGTCTTTCTATGAAAAATAGGATTTCCTGACATGTTGATGGCACTAGCATTGTCACAAATAATAGAAATAGGTTGATCATAAAAACCATTACATTTTGCAAAGTTAGCTTCATTCATAAGAGTTAAGTGCAATAATAAGTTGTTTTTACATGTTATGCTTCATCAGTAGAAAGACAAATTGAAGCCCGCTTCTTGCTCAACCATGAAACTAGACATTGTCAAGAAAGAAAGCACCACCGCTATTTCTATTCCAATCATCTACATCACCTACCCAATCAACATCATTACCAAAAACTAGTAAAAAACCTTTACCTCTTGAGTACCAAAGTCCATAGTCCATTGTGGCGTTTATATATCTAAGAATTTGCTTGGCTAGTAGAATATGGCTTTTTTTGGGTGCTACCTAAAATATTCCAACAATACCAATTGCCTGCATAATGTCTGGCATTAAAGTTGTCAAATATAAGAGGGTACCAATAATAGCCCTGTATAAAATCTAGTCTTCTTCTCGTGATTCATCAGTGTTTCTAAGCTTGCAATCTATAACCAATGGTGTGCTCAGTAAAGAGAACTCCTTTATGCAAAACTTCTTCAATAATTCCTTCATATAATTTATTTATGAGATAAAAATCCCTTTGGGAGTCTGTGAAATATGAAAACCAAGAAAATAAGAAAGATTTCCAAGAATAGACATCTCAAGTTCAACCTTCATATTAGCTGCAAACTAGCATGTTAGTGAACCAAAATCACTGGAAAAGATAATGTCATCAACATACACAACAAACACTATTAGTTTTTCATCACTAAATTTTACATGCAAATTACTATAAGTTGCACCTCTTTTGAAACCACACTTGGGAAGGTAACTATCCAACTTGGAATACAAAGCACATTGGGCTTGCTTGAGAGCATGCACTGGCTCCTTTAGCATGAAAACAAAAAAACTAATAGATATGATAGTTAAAAACCATCTGGTTTCTCTACGTAAACTTCTTGATGTAACTCTTCATTTAGAAAAGTAGTTTTGACATCCATCTGATATATTTTGAATTTCTTGAAACAATAAAATGGCACAAACATTTTAATGCCCTCTAATTGACCAACATGAGCAAAAGTATCATCAAAATCCAAGACTTCAACTCATGAAAATACTTTTCACACTAATTGAGTCTTATTTATAACCACTTTACCATGGTTATTCATCTTATTTCTAAAAACCCACTTTGTGCCAATGACATTCATGTTTTCTAGTTGGGTAACAAGCTCCCATGTCTTACTCTTCTCAATTTGGATTGGCTCTTCATGCATAGATTTTAAACAATTATCATCCTGATTATCCTAGACAACATCCATGCATTTATCCATGGATATAAGAGTTACATGCGCTCATTTAGAGGGATTCACTAGATTCCTTATTGTTTGTACACCTGTGATTAAATCACCAACAATTTGACCAACTGAGTGATATTTTTGCACATACCTTGAAGGGTTTTTGGCTTGAGGATTGGAGGGTTCCTTACTATCTTCATTTGAAAGTGGCTCCTCGAACTTATAATCATTGTTTAACATATTATTGGAGTTGGTATTTACTACCTAATTGACTTAAGATTCAACATATTCCTCCATGTTGAGCTCTATACAATCGACGACCCTCTTGGTATTCTTATTCTGTCATATATATCCTTTGATATATGAGAATATCCAAGAAAAATTCCTTCATCATCCCTTGCATCAATCGTACAAAGTCTTTTCATTGTTCCTCTTGATGTAGCAGTTACTTCTAACAAAATTGAAATCCTTGACTGTAGTGGGTCATCCTTACCAATGCCGATAGGTAGTCTTGTCATTCTTGGGTATGAAAGGAACTTTGTTGAGAATCACTACTACTGTGTGAATGGATTTAGCCCAAAATCCCTGTTGAAAATTCCTTTCTCCCATCATGAATCTACCTAACTATTGAATAGATATATTTGCTATCATTTCTACACCATTCTTCTATGGAATCTCTACTATATTAAACTTCCTTTTGATGCCATGTTGTGTGCAATAGTTGTCAAACTCTTTTGAAGTAAACTTGCCTCAATTATTAGAGCTTATTATTTTTATTTTATAGTCCATTTCATTCTCATCCTTTGCTTTAAAGTCATTGAAATTATCAAAATATTCTCATGTTTCTCTTAGAAATGCAACTCACGTCATCCATGTCAAATAATCAACAATAAGCATGAAATTTAATTTAACTAATGGATGAATGCATTTTCGATGGTCCACAAAAGTCCATATGTACTAGCTATAATGATCTAGTTGATGAGATATCCTTGGAATTGAATGGTACTTGTGCCTACTTACCCAATTGACAAGACATTGAGATAATATTCTTAGGATTTGATAACTTTGGAATATCTTTAACAACATTATTCTCGCCTAGTCTGTCTATCTGGTTAAAATTTAGATGTCCAAGTCTCTTGTGCCACAACTATCTCTCATCAATCTTTGACAAGAAATACCTCTATGTTTTCTCTTTCACAACATAAACATCACTATATGTTCTCGCAAGTTCATCTACTACTTTTTGAGCGCCTATAGACTTGATTTGAGAATTATTGCCCTTGAAAATCACAGCATAGCCTTCTTCATACATCTAAGACAAACCGAGTAGATTATGCTTCAACCCATAAACAAATAACACATTCTTGGCTTTACCTCTCGTATTAGACAGACAAACAAATCCTTTACAAACAATCATACTAAGTGCATTATTACCAAAGGTAACATTACCTATTTCTACTCATTTCCATGTCCAAAACTAAATTACATCCTCTGACATATGCATGGAACATCCATTGTCAACATACCAATGTCTGCCTTAATTATGAGCACCCAAAATAATATCACATTGTTCTGAATTCTCCTTTTCTTTTGATACCTTGGGATCTTGGCTTGTCTTCTCAACAACTAGTCCATACCTCTGATTGTAAATTATACAATTTGTTGCTCTATGCCCAAATTTTTTATAGTTAAAGCATTGAATTAGATTATTCAAAGGAGAAATATAATTTTTGTAGCTAGGTCTGCTATTCCTTTGTATGATTAACTGATTTTTCTTATAATTTCTTCTTCTTGGTCTGATATTCATGTAGGATAATTCACTCTATAATTTGTTGTTGTATGTCCATAACTAGTGCATGTAAAGAAATACCCTAGAAATATGTCTTCATACCTGCGAGAAAAATGGGTTTTTAACATTCGCTAAGCTAATCTCTATGCATTTTGGTTCTCTCCTTCAATGTTGTTTGTGTTTTTTTTGTGGAAAATTTCTTCTTTTATTATGTTGTTGTTGATTTTTCTCTTAATAACTGTTTGATTGCGTGCTACTTTTTTATTTTTTCTTATATGTTGACTCATTGTTGGTTGCTTCTTTTTCACCATTTATGGCTTCTTGAAAAAAGGAAAATGGTTTCTTTCCCTTTAATTATACTACTAAGCTAGATTCAAGCTCAAATCCAAGACTAGTTCAGTTTGTGGAGACTCCCTAGACTTGAAAAAGATAATTCAATTTATCAATCTCCTTTCCAAAGTTCTGAATGAAGCTCAATTGGTTTTTTCCAATTCCAAATATTGTTTTAGAAAAATAACTTCTCTTTCCAACCTCTCACATGCTTTAATTTTTTTCACTAAGTTATCTTTTTAAGGTTTCTTGAATTTTCTCGCCTTCTTCAATTTGCAGGAGTAATGGTACAACACCTTCAACTTTTTCTTTGATCATCGTCTCTTTTTAAGATTTATTTTTCTTTCTTAGCCTTTAAATCTCTTCAAGAGTGTTGAACAACTCTTCTTCTAAATCCATCATGGCCTCTTCACTATCAAAGTGAATGGAATCAACTTCCATATTGTTTATATCCATAAGAATGAACTCTTATGTTATTTCATCATTTCTATCCCATATCAACTACATCCACTTTTAGAGGAGTTTGATTCTTGGGTATAGAGACTCACTTGCTAAGCTTTCCTCCTCTCCCTTTCAATCTTTTCGAATTTCTCTTCAGGACACCTCAAAGCATAATGACCAACTTTTCCACAATTCAAGCACTTAAAAGGAAGCTTAATGCTATATTTCCTTGTGCATGTCTTCCTTGGGCTTCTCATCTACTTTGAAGGATGACTCCTTTTCTGCATGCTTGCAATTCGAAATTATCATATCATAATAAATAAGGGTTCACAGTAGTTGATCTAAAGTGAGAGAGTTCAAATTGGTCGTGTATTTAATAGATGATACCTTCATATTAAATTTTGTTGGGAGAGATCTCAACACCATTTGAAATACTACAAGATATTCTCATTTCTCATCAAGGCCTCTTATAGTTTTCAGAAATTCGTCAACTCTTATAAAATAATTTGCAATGTCTTCATCATCATGCATCTTCGATGACTCAAATTGCATTTTCAAACCTTGAATTTTATATTGCTTTACCTTGTTGTCACCTGTTGGAAATACTGAGAGGGAGGGTGAACCATTATTCCTTTTCAATTTTTATTTTTACCAATTAAATCATCTATATTTAGAGCACAAAATGAACAATGGGAATAAATGTTTTTATTAATATAATCTTTACAATAAATCAGGTACAATATATATAAGGCTCCAACCTGTTGCCAAACATGACCAAGTTGGTCTTTTGTGAGGCTCCAACCTCTAGGGAACCAACCCTATCATCTCAAGGCACCAACCTTGTGTTTAGGAACACCAACTCCAAGGACACCAATCCTTCCAATTCTGAGGCACCAACCCCAAGGGCTCTGACCCTATCTTGTCAAGATATGTTTGGTAGTAATTCTCTACTCCCAAAATATTCTTCACTGAGTTGTGTCAATATACAACATCACTGTAGTCTCCATTCTACATCATTAATGACAACCTATCTTCATTTGAAGGATTCTTCACAAATCTTCATATTTCCCACACAAAGTCTACAAAGTTACCTCTTACTATCGCAATATCTTACATCCAAGAAGCAAACTGACAAACACTTCAATGCTGATGTTGTTTACTACTCGCTTCAAATGATGACAGATGAAACTTTATTTCCTTTCACAGGATTGTCCTTCAATTTCCGTTTTGTACTTCTTCCATAGATTAATTTACCATAGGTTTGAGCCTTTCAAATATTAACCCAATCAACAGAATTGCTTCGTAGTTCAACTTCCTCCTGTCTTGTTGGATGTTTGGCTTCCTTCTGCCCTACTAGAAGTTCAGCTTCCTTCTATCCTATTGGACCTGCGACTTACTTCTTTCTCACTCAATCTTCAACTTATTTTGTACCTTCATCGTATGCTAGACCTTTGGCTTCTCAACCATTCCACTTTTCAATCTTTTGCTTTCTCTGTCTCTTCAAGTTCATGAGTTGTCAACTTCTTTATTCTCTGTGATAGATGCCCGAAATCCATTACCTGAAGTGACCAATGACCAAAGGACACTTCCATTTGGAAGGAGAGGCCAAATTATCGATATTCATCCAATTACTCATAAACTTGTTTTATTTATGGACGATTTCATATTATAATAAATTTCTAGCAGTCCCACGTGCCACGTCATTTCTTATATTGAAATCAAAACTTCATAAAACTCTTTCAATCGCAAACCTTTAGCATCATGATATAACATTTCCGATGCTCCTATTTCTGAATGAGTGGATGTGATGTGATATTAAATAATTGTTAATAAATCTCTCGGGTCCACAATTCTATTGCAATTAGTGGTTTTCCATCATTACATCTCTTCAAGACTTGTGATATGTGACGGATGTGATATTTCTTTAGGACGTATTATAATGGTGTAGCGGGTCTGCATACTATCACAATCGGGGTTTCGACGAGATAAGGCTTTAAATCTTGCAATCCACTGGATGCGATATTTCAATAGATTTGTTACCATAAAATAATCAGGTCCATAGTACATATTGCAATCAGTGGATTTCAATGTGGTAAGACTTTAAAGAGGCTTACGATGTGGCAGATGCGATGTCATATTAAGATGTATTGTAATGGGGCTATCACAATCAGGGGTTTTAACGTAACATCCCTTTAAGTCTTGTGATATGAAGGTTCTTATAGGCGAATGCAATATTACATTAGGGTTGTTACCATACACTGATCATTTCTGCATATTATATCGCAACCTATGGTTTGTGCGACTTCAGATGGCCCACAGATTAAAACGGCCTTAACCCCTGCAATTGACTGTGATCTAAGAGTTGAATATGAGATCAATAGCTAGGATTGAGTTTGGGACTTCAGCCACGATCAAGGCATTATGTAATTTCCTACCCCTGCAGTTACTAATCACGGTCGATATAACAGATCTCTTGATCTAACAATCCAGATCTATTCCTCTGCCATTCTTCTTCCGAAAGAACTTAGGTTTGATCTCCATCATTCATTTCTTGACTCCATTATATTGCAATCAGGGGTTTGAGCAGTGTTTACATAACTTAATATAATGGAACCGCCGATAAATTTCCTTCAATATAAATTCTCTGATGCGGTTTTATTACATGGTTTTGTTCTTGGGTTCTTGCTCCTGTGACATATCTTCACTCATCCACTCTTCCGATAGTTATTGTTCCTGTGGTTTGTCTTCCTGTGACCTCCAATAACTTTGTTTAGCTCCTCCACTATTTTCTTCCTATCAGTTATTCTTGGGAATATATGACATGCGATACTTCCGATATGGCTTCTCCGATGTTTTCTTCTTTACTCCTTTGATATCAATGTTGCTCTTTGTTCTTACGATAAGGATAACCCTTGGGAATATGCGATAACCTACTTCCTTGATGGCTTTTTATGAACTCTTCCTCTTATTTTTTGGCTTCATTCTTCTCCTCTTTACTCTCTCTTTCTCTTCTGATGGCTTTCGATATCTTCCCTCCTCTATTCCACTGTTTGTATTATGTCTGTGTTCAATCCTTGGATCCTCCATGATCAATATTATTATCAATGGGCATCAATGGGAAACCACACATATCACAGGAATTTTTCATCACAAACACTGCCATATTAACATCAATGACAACCTAGATTAACAATCTCCCCCTTTGCCATTCATGGAAATATTCTTCTTCTCTCCCCCTTTGACATCAATGGCAAATGAGTGCAAAAGGACTCCTCCTGTTGAACTGCTCCCCCTGTCAAAATGCTTCTGTTCTTTATGAATATAATATTTTTATGGGTATGTTACTCCCCCTGTCGTGGTTCTCTCCTTTTTACTCAAGATAGAAGGATTGCTTCCTTATCATCAACTAGCACATTATCCCCTCTTCATGTCTCAGAAATTCTTCATAATGCTTTCAACAAAACTTAAATATGCTCCACTTCAATGCTTCAAAACAAACTCCAAATAGTCATACACCAAATGTCCAAGTCCAATTTTTTATGCTTCTACACTGTGTTCTGTTGTCTCCACATCCAAAATTAAGAGGCCTTCACAGTCTGAATTAAGAGAAAATGCCACTTAAATTTTCATTCTCACTATATTTATTCAAATTAGAATTCATTTGTATCTCTATGCCTTAAGTTGCTAAGCTATATTCAAAAACACAACATTATCCCCCCTTTTTTTAATATCTAATACTTCACTGTCTTTTAAATTCTTTATATTGGTTGACAACTTTTTACAATGCCTCAATTATGCTAGATTCTTCCAACTACTCTTGCTTCAAGCTCCATTCCCAGATTTATCTGTTTGTTTGAAGGTAGTGTCTATTATTGTCCTTGATTTAGTTGTTCTCACATCATATCCCTGAGTTGAGACATTCAAATTTTGTAATACAAACAACATAGTTATTTTCCCTATTTCTCTAGCTTTGGATGGCCTTCTCTGCTGCCCCAATTTATCCTTAGTGATAAAGTGGAAAACATCTTCAACAATAGTCCAAAGAATGGTTACAAGATCATGTGCTTCAATGTAGTGCTCCTGAGAAATGATCTTTGTCAAAGAATGATTGTTAATATAGCTCATTAAGGATTTCATAAGGACCCTTTCATGAATAGCTTCTATAATAATGATCAAGAATAACAAGTTCCCCCTAACTATATGCATGGTCTCCTTTTGGAAGAATCCCATCATCAAATACTTGGAATATCAAGGATATATTCATCAACTCAACAACATGTGTTGTTGGCTGGAGAGTTCAGGAGATTTTTGGATTGTATTTGCTTCCTTCTTCATACTTGTGTAACTTTCTTATTTTTCATGGTTCTGGCTGGAGAAGGTGCCCAAATCAAGTTACAATTACGTGCCATATGACCAATGTTATGACACTTGAAGCATTCTATGTTGTTCATGAATAAGAATTCATGGCTTCTTCTTGTGAAATTTCTTCTCGATGATTGACGAGGATCATTATAAGCCCTACAATATTTTTCAATGTGTCCAAAGTTTGTACAATAATAACAATAACCAAGAAATAAACTTTGGTACATAGGAGATGGAGATTTCCTTGATGTACTTCTAAATCCTTTTTGCCTTGGGATTCCTTGATAATATTCATTTCCTTTTGTATTCTTGACATCATATGCAAGTCTTCTTGGAGTGGGATTTCTTCCATTGTTTCCATGACTCTTCTCCTTGCCCTTGCTGGCACTGGGAGCATTATTATTTCCATCAGGCTTCCTCATGTCCTTGTTGTTTGAAGTATGGTCACCCTTGCTTGAGGATTCACCTTCATAGACAAGACATGATTTATCAAATGGAGATATTTAATGTCTAAGCATGTCATCCAAGGTTTGAGAGCTCTTCAAGATTTTGTCCATCCCTTCAACCTTTTTCTTGAGGGAGACAATCTCTTCTTCCAATCTTTCACAATCATTATTCTTCTTATCGAGTTGTTTCTCAAACTCTTCCTTGATACATATTGCTTCATTTGATTCTATTTTAAGGGAGGTGATTTCTGATTTCATTCTGAAGATTTCTTTATTTTCCTTTGCTAGAATTCTCTCCCTTTCTTTCATGATCCTTGTATATTTACATGTCTCAGCGTTGAGAAGGTTGAGGTCGGATTTTTGTTTGAATATTTATTTATCCTTTTCTTTTAGCTGACATATCATGGTGTTTCTCTCATTTTCTGCTTCATCAACCTATCCTTCTATGATTGCTAATGCTTCCATTGTCTTCTTAGCTCCTTGTGCTTGTTTCCTTGCTTCTTCTAGTTGTGATCTAAGGGAGGAGACCTCTTCCTTGTATTGAACAATCTCTGCTTCAAGTCTGTTCAAGCTCTGGTGCCTTTGCTCAAGGTGGCTTGACAAGTTATCTTCTTGTTTCTTTGCTTTAACCAATTGATTTGTCATGGATATGACTTTTTCAAGATGATTTTTTTTTCTTTGATGAAATTACCTCTTAAGCTTGGAAAGCTCTCCATCCCTTTCTTGTAATTGAAGCTTGACAAGTTTAACTTTCTTCCTTCTTTGGTCTTGGTCTCTAGCTAGTTCTTTCTTATTATGTTCGTTGTTTTCCTTTTTCAAATTGATAATCTCTTCCATGGTAGTCATAAGTTTAGTGAGGAGATCGTCTTCAAAATCTTTTTCATTCTCTTTTTCATCTTTTATGATGGGTTTTGGATTTTCGTCTTGGTTTCCATCCTCTTCTTGACTAGTGGTCATGGTCAATGCTCCTTTTGAGTGAAGGTCATGAAGTTTGTCCCATATACCCTTCGCTGATGAACATTTTCCTAAATTGTTCTTTATAGAATCTGGTAGCCCATTTAAGATTGTCTTCATTGCTTTTGCATTGTACTCCTTGGATTCTCCATCCATCATGCTATCAAAAACCACTGATTTCCAGATTTCAATGCCTTGAGTCTTTAAGAAATTCCTCATTCTTGCTTCTCATATATCAAATTTTCCATTGAACCATGGAGCCTTCACAAATTAATTGAATTTTATTTCAGCGGTAGAGGGAGACACATATTTAGGAGGATTGGATAATTTCTTCCTTGGCCTCGCCATTTGTGTTCTAATGATCAACCTTCAAGCTGTTAGGCTTTGAGTGAAGGTACTGGCTTTGATACCAATTCTTGGGAATACTGAGAGGGGGTGAATTAGTATTCCTCTTCAATTGTTATTTTTACCAATTAAATCATTTATATTTAGAACACAAAATGAACAATTGGAATAAATGATTTTATTAATATAATATTTACAATAAATCAGGTACAATATATATAACGCCCCAACCTGTTGCCAAGCACCAACTTGGTCTTTTGTGAGGCTCCAACCTCTATGGCGCCAACCTTATGTTTAGGAGTACAAACTCCAAGGACATCAATCCTTCCAATTCTGAGGCACCAACCCCAAGGGCTCCGACCCTATCTTGTCAAGATATGTTTGCTAGTAATTCTCTACTCCCAAAATCTTCTTCAGTGAGTTTTGTCAATCTATAGCTTCACTATAGTATCCATGCTACATCATTAATGACAACCTGTCTTCATTTGAAGGAGTCTTCACAACTCTTCATATTGCCCACATGAAGTCTGCAAAGTTACCTCTTACTGTCGCGATATCTTACTTCCAAGAAACAAACTCACAAACTCTTCAATGTTGATGCTGCCTACTTCTCCCTTAAACCGATGACAGATGAAACTTTATTTCCTTTCACAGAACTATTCTTCAAATTGCGTTCTGTACTTCTTCCATAGATTAATTTATCACAAGTCTGATCCTTCCAAATATTAACCCAATCAATAGAATTGCTTCATCCTTCGGCTTCCTCCTGTCCTACTGGACCTTCAACTTCCTTCTGTCCTACTCGACCTTCAGCTTCCATCTGTCCTGTTGGACCTACGGCTTACTTCTTTCTCACTCAATCTTCGGCTTATTTTGTACCTTCATCGTCTGCTAGACCTTTTGCTTCTCGACCTTTCGACTTCTCGATCTTTGGCTTCCTTTGTCTCTTCAAGTTCACAAGTTGTGAACTTCTTTATTCTCTGTGATAGATGCCCAAAATCCATTACCTAAAGTGAAGCGTTTCAACTTGTATATATATGAGTTTCACCGATAACCAAAGGACACATCCATTCGGAAGGAGAGGTCGACTTATGGATATTCATCCAATTACTCATAAACTTTTTTTATTTATGAAGGATTTCATATTATAATAGATGACTGGCAGTCCCACATGCCACATCATTGCTTAAATCACAATCACAACTTCATAAAACTCCCGCAATCGCAACCCTTTGGCTTCATGATATAACATTTCCAATGCCCCTATTTCCGAATGAGCGGATGCAATGTGATATTAAACAATTGTTAATAAATCCATTGGGTCCACAATTCTATCGTAATCAGTGGTTTTTCATCGTTACATCTCTTCAGGGCTTGCGATATGCGACAAATGCGATATTTCTTTAGGACATATTATAATGGTGAAATGGGTCTGCCTAATATCACAATGGGGGTTTCGACAAGATAAGGCTTTAAAGCTTGCAATGCACTGGATGTGATATTTCAATAGAGTTGTTACCATAAAATGATCAGCTCCGTAGTGCATATCGCAATTAGTGGATTTCAATGTTGCAAGACTTTAAAGAGGCTTGCAATGTGGCAGATGTGATGTCATATTAAGACATATTGTAATGGGGCTCTCGGGTCCATGCTACATATCACAATCAGGGGTTTCAACATATCATCCCTTTAAGTCTTGTGATATGAATGTTCTGATAGTCAGATACGACATTACGTTAGGGTTGTTACCATACACTGATCGGGTTTGAACATTATGTTGCAATCTATGGTTTGTAGGACTTTGAATGACACATGGATTAAAATGGCCTTAAACCCCGTAGTTGACTGTGATCTAAGAGTTGAATATGAGATTGACGGCTAGGATTGAGTGTGGGACTTCAGCCACAATCAAGTAAATGTATACTTTCCTACCCCCACAGTTGCTAATCATTGTCAATCTAACAGATCTGTCGATCTGATGATCAAGATCTATCCCTTCGCCATTCTTCTTCCGCAAGCACTTAGGTTTGATCTCCGTCGTTCATTTCTTGGCTCCATTATATTGCAATTAGGGGTTTGAGAAGTGTTTACATAACTTAATATAATGGAATCATCGATAAAGTTCCTTCGATATAAATTCTCTTATGTGGTGTTATTACATGGTTTTATTCTTGGGTTCTTGCTCCTGTGACTTCTCTTCACTCTTCCGCTCTTCCAATAGTTTCTTCTCCTGGGGCTTATCTTCCTATGACCTCCGATAACTCTGTTTATGATCCTTCATTGTTCTGTTCCTATTGGTTCTTCTTGGGCATATATTACATGTGATAGTTGCAATATGGCTCCTTCGATGTTTTTGTCTTTACTCCTCTGATATCGTTGTTTCTCTTTGTTCTTTTGATAACACTTACCCTTGGGCATATGCGATAACCTACTTCCTTGATGGCTTCCCATGAACTCTTCCTCTTATTCTTTGGCTTCATGGCTTCTCCTCTTTACTCTTTCTCTTTCTCTTTTGATGGCTTTCGATATCTTTCCTCCTCGGTTCCACTGTTTCTATTATGTCTGTATTCAATCCTTGGATCCTCCATGAGCAGTATTATGATCAATGGGTATCAATGCAAAACCACACATGTCACAAGAATTTTCCATCACAAACACTCCCATATTGACATCAATGTAACCTAGATTAACAGTCACCTTCATAGAAACTACTCATATCCTCCCAAATATATTTTCATGTTGAACAATCCTAAAACTTGACTTGTTTTGATTCATATAAGCCAGAAATAAGTGCATTCACGACTTTGAATTACATGTGAATTATAGCTTCTGGTCTTTCGTAATCACAAGTGGAAAAAATTGATATTATTATTTTACAACATCCCATACATGAGCTCCAAGTGATTGAATGTAGGTCTTCATCCCTACTTTCGAAAGAACATAGTTTGTTCCATTGAAAATAGGTTCCTTACTGGGAAATATTCATTCCTAGCTTCTCATGGTCCTTAACATTCCTTCCACTTGTTAAACTAATCCTAAATGAATCTGGTTTCTCTGATACCAATTTCTAGAAATAATGTAAACTAAGACGCTACTGAGAGGGCTGGTGAATCATTATTGTGACCAAGTTATACATCATTTCACAAACTACATGTTCAAATCACCTAGTCACTCAAGAATCAACAACACAACTCAATCATGTAAAACATAACATTATAACCATTTTCATACACATGTGAAACATATATGTAATACATCAATCCTTTTTTTTATTTCTTTCACAAATACAATCTCTAAATTTCAATTACATCATTGTCCCACAAGCTAGTACTTGTAGGATTATCAAATTCTACTGAAAGGGACTTCTATCCTTTGTCATTTCTCAAATTTAACTAAAAGGGACTTCGAGCCTACATTTTGATTGACCATTGCAGAAGATGACTCCTTCCCCTGTTTGTTTATCAACTACCATTGAAAGGGACCCTTTCCCCTTGAATGCAAGCTAGCACTTGCTAGCCCTGTTGATGCATATTTCAACAATTTTCAAACTAGAAACAACAGGCCACTTTACCTCAAAAAAAAATAAAGTTTTGATTTCAATCACTTACCAAAATCACAATACACACCTTCAAAAGTTGTCTACTTACTGGACAAATCCCCAGACTCATGAACAACATCAATCGTTTGCAATTTCTGATTTCACCATTAAAAACTCCATTCATCAATTCATTATCTTCCTTCTCAGAGCCTTTCAAACACCAAAATTGATATGTGATTCACCCTTGATTCATACTCACACTATGCATCTCATTGCACCAACAACTTCTCACTTGTTTGCTCAAATTCATCTTGTAAAGAATTCTGAATGATCTTTTTGAAATTCAAGTTTAGCTATATTTTTCTCTTCCTCATGCCTAAATATTTATTATTTTATTTTTCCTTCATTAATTAAGTCTTTTGAATGTTATCCTCAATTATTCTATAACTCCTCACCTTTTTTTTCTTGAAAAATTGAGATTAACTACTTAAACATAATGTTGTGTAGTTTTTATCAGAATTTAGATGCGATTTTCTATTTTTGGGGAGTCTCCAAATTTAACATTTCTGATAAATATGTCTCTAAACTTTTCCATGCTTCTATAATGTTTCCAACTCATTTATTCCTTCATTTTTAAACTTTTTTCTCCTTTATTATATTTTTCATAACTATGGAATTACAAAGTTTATGACCTATTTATGGTTTTAGCATTAAGCCCAACCCATAATTGTCTTATTTTGGCACAAATGCATTTGTCTTTAGCACTCAACTAAATGAGAAAATAAAAATTATATATTTGGTTTCACTAACTATTAAACATAGAAGATAAGCACCTTGTGTTAGCCCAAATGGATTTAGAGTTTCCATATAATAGTCTCGTACGAAGTGATTTTTATATCTAAATACATGCATATAACCATCTATAAGCCCCTTTTAAGATATAGCCCAAGGGATCAAGAAACACGACAAACCACCCCCACACTCTGGGTCTTTATACCACAACTAAAAAGCACGTCTTGGCGCTAAAGGCTTGCCCCCCAGCTTCATTTTCCCAATGTTATTGCATAAACAACTCTGGGGTCTACCTTTTGTTGTTATGTGTCAATCAAGTTCCTCTTCCTTCACATGCACTCCAATCAAATGCAAATCAGGCTAAGTTGTCTTTGAAAACTGCTAGATGTGCTTGATGCCTAGTCAGCTCATAGGTTCCTCCTCTATACACCTTAAACATTTTCTGATCAAAGCCTTCCTTGACAACATCATGATGCCATTATCATCCACTAATGTCAGCTTAGGCCAATAAAACACTGCCACACATTTTTTAAAGTGGAGACAGAAAATGGTTCCAGCCTTTCTGTTTTGTGACCCATTTATTTGTCAAAATTTATAAGGGTCTCAACCATTTATTTTAAAAACTCTTGGCCTTTCCCAATCTTCTGCCACATTTCTTTCCCTTTTTCCATCATATTCCTTTACCTTCTTCACACACATTTAACCTTATGGTCTTGCCTTGGCAGGCTGAGTTGTATAATGGGACTCCGAACTTTAAAAACTTTTCCAATAACAAAGGCTGCAACTATATCATCCCATGCTTCCCTTATGTGCACTAATTAATTTTAATCTAGGCTTTCACCACTAGGCTTACATTATCTATTGTCTTATACTTTGGCCAATAAGAAAATCTTGCCACTTGACATTGTTAGAGAAATTGTTTCTCGATCTTCCTTTAGCCGCTCTAGTAACCATGTCTGCTACGTTTTGTTTTGCACCAAAACTAAACGTTCTCTAAGGACTCCACCACTAATATCTCTACTACTTTGACTTTAGGGTCCTCACCTTTGACTACTTGTAACTTACAATCCAAGAGGCCATTTTGAAACCTCGATAAACCACTCAAAAGCTCTTCCATAGCTATTTCCATCTAAACTGGTACCAACTACTCTTGAAGTGATATTCATAATTGAAAATGGATTTAAAGGTTATGCACCTTCACCAAATCTGTCTTCATTATAATTTTCACTCATTTTTTCTTTTTATTTTGTCTTCATTAATTTTTCCATCAATGACAACACATTTCTCACAGTATTTTGGCCACATCAGCTCGAGGGTTCATGTGGTTTATATCATGAAACTTCATTTAATGCACCCATTT
Source organism: Pinus tabuliformis (assembly GCA_031772625.1). NCBI lineage: Eukaryota > Viridiplantae > Streptophyta > Pinopsida > Pinales > Pinaceae > Pinus > Pinus tabuliformis. The sequence continues at coordinate 774,400,348 of CM062809.1, forward strand.
GACCCTCATGTGTGGTAAATGTATGTATTTGTGTGTGTGTGTGTGTGTGTGTGTGTGTGTGTGTGTGTGTGTGTGTGTGTGTGTATAATTATGCCATATTAATTTTCACCCCACAGTTTTGTTTCTAAGGAAATTTTCTATTTTTCACACAAGAGCATATCAGTTTATGTGTTGTTTCTGGTCTTCACACTACCACGGGGAGCCCAACCATCCTGACAAGGTTTCCAATAACTCCTCATGCATTTCTTTCTGATTTCTCCCCTTTGGTGCTTTATCTTCCACATGTCCCTTTGTATTCCAACCCTTGAACTTCCACCTATACTTTTCTTCGTTATATATTTTAAATCCACTTTAAGTATACCCCTTTCTTCCCTGCTTTTGACCATTTCTCTCTCTTCAATCTTTTCTTCTGTACTTAACCATTTTTCTTAGCTCACCATTTTTCCTAGCCCCACCATAGCACAAGAATCCACGTGTCCATGCACTATGATGATCATTATTATTGAGCCTTGAGCTTCCCATAAATCATCCCCTTTTTTCTATGCACAATTGTGCATTCTCCTTTAACATATTAACACTCTTCCTCTATGAACGATCCTCTCAAAAAAAAAATTATGATTACAAGTGTTTCCAACATCTTTTTCTTTCACTTTGAACTACAATGCATGCTAGCTATAATCCCTATGCAGCAATGGACAATAAATTAATTTCTTTAGCACCACAATCCTCTCAACTTTGTACAATGGTGAAACCTCTCCATCATGGCTCATCTCATTTTGTTGTTCTCTATTATTACATTTTGTAGTGCACTATAGCACATTTCCCTATAGTGAACCTACCACTTTTAATCTATGATCTTTCCTGATTCTATAGTGCATCCCTTCCTCAGCACAACCTTTCGATTTGGAATGCACAACAACATATTAATATGTAAGAACACAGCCCATCAGTTGTGCTACAGAATTGTGCTCAATTATATCTTCTAACAACATGTTATCATGAACATTTTTTAGATTCCAGGTACTCTGGGCTTCGTGTTCTTAAACATTTCCTCATTAATGGGAGACATGGCTCCACCCATAAAGAAAATATGAGGCAAGGAAATGATAGAAGGTAGTGAATAATTGGTAGTAGAGAGTTTGATTATCTTCACACCAATTGATATAGATAGAACTTGTTATAATTAAAAGTCAATACCTATGACAATTATTTTCTCAGAAGGAGGTGCTTAACAATGAAGAAGAATGTGAAGTGTATCATAATATAAAGAACTCTTGGCTCCAAAAAGTAGCCGCACATCCTATCATCAAAGAAATGATAGAAGGTCATTAAGAATTGGTAGTAGAGAGTTTTATTATCTTCACACCAATCCATATTGATACAACTTGTTATATTGACAAGTCAGTACCTATGACAAATATTTCCTCAAAAGGAGGTGCTTAAAGATGAAGAAGAAAGTGAATTGCATCATAATTTAAAGAACTCTTGGCTCCAAAATGTACCAACACACTGTATCATCCTTCTATGTTATGAAACAATTGAATGTATTAATAAGTGTATCTGTGTGGAAGATATGAATTTATGGGATAACAATGATCTAGATATAGTAGAATATATATATCCTAAGTTCATTGATTTTTACAAGATACCAAGCTACCAAGTGTCCCTTATATCTAAGTGGTTTTGTAATTTTCCTATAGCTAGCAAGGATATCGTCAAGACTCAGTGGAAATATCAAAGTAAGTTCTAATACTGATTCGATGGGTTATGTAAGAAAAAGTTATTAGGATAGGCATATAAGATCTTGGCAACAATGTGTTGTAGATTGTTTGGGAGGAAATATGTAGAATTATTTGAAGATAATTGGGTACCAATGATGAACACCTATACTTAAGATGGGAATATATCTTATTTGGAAGAGATTTTCACAACTTCAATTACGAAAAATGTGAAATGGTCTCATGATCCACCTAAAAATTGGCAACCTAAGTTCTACATGTCATCATATCTACTAGATTCCATATGTGCAAGGTGTCAACTTATGGCAATAGGACGGAGGTGGACCTTTTCTCTAGACATACCATTGGTACAGATTTATTGCCAAAGTATATCATACATTAGTTATAGGGGGATGTACCATAACATTTTTGAGAACTTCATTTCACTTATATACCAGATAATTATTGAAACAAGATATCCATGTAAGTCAGATACATGGAAGCATTATAGGATATCATTTCTTAGTTCACACTATTGATTCAACACATATCAGGTATTTAGAGCATGCAAGTCTCCTCATCAAATTCCTATGTTTGTTACATATACAATAGTCTTATAGGAAGTGGCATACCAAGTCACAACAAGACTTACATGAATGATAGTCCATGTTAAGAGTGAACCCTATATGTGGGGACATATTATGTTCAATTTTTTCGAGAATAAGAGGTAGAAGATAGTGACCTAGGAGGCCTTAATTTTGATACATTTAACATTCATAAAACTGATCCTAGGGGTATCACCATATGCTATCATAAACAAATAAAGTACACATGGTGATATAGCTTGACCATGATTTGAGAAGAAGAGAGCGAAAATAATTTTTACAATGTTGTACACATTATAGGCACATAGAAAAAATTAGTTGGTAGTTGGAAATAAAAAAATTCTGTGGACACCATAAATCAGAAATCGTAAAAAAATAAAGGGTCACTGGGTGAAAAATCTACTCAAAAGAGGGAGAGGGAGAAAGAAACAACAAAAAATGAAATGCTAAATAACAGGAAATCCAAACAAGGAGCTAAGAAGTAGGAAGAATAAAGAAGGAAATGGGAAGAAAAATCGAGGAAGCTAGAAGAAGAGAGGTTGAAACATGAAGATAGAAGAGAAGAGACAAGAAGAAGAAACAGAAAGGAAGCTTGAACAAGAGGGCCTTGGAAAATAGATAGAAAATAAGTAGGCACAGGAGGAAGCCAGGAAAGGGAGAAAAAGTAGAAGGAAGTAGAATCCATATTGCCACCCATGGATGTTGATACTCCTATGCCATTGACTAGAGGATGTCTACCACTTGGAGAGATGGGACATTCAACTAAGGATGGTTCAACACTATAAATTGCAAGTTTCATATTTGACCATGGATCAAACAATATTGTTCAAGAAAAGGTGCAGATGCTTATCCTGAAAACTGGAAAATCCAATCTCGTTGACAACAAAAAGGGATATAGTAGGAGATACTGTGAGGAATCCTATGGTGAAAAATTCCATAGGATATAAATTCTTCACTTCCGTAGAGAAGAAAATTTAGAATCAGGTGAATAAGATGAAAGAAATAGAGAATAATTTGACCAATTAACAATAAGAGAATTATAACAGCCTCGAGTTAAAGTTTCATGTAATAAAGGATAATAAAGTTAAGATAATAAGACCAATGTCATGGGACACATATTTGAAGATGAATGTTAGGAAAAAAATATAGTAGGCATCACTTTTGTTTTATTATTTCTATTGAAATTGGCAAAGGCATTGGAAAAGGAAAAAAGGCAATATTTGGCATTTGATTATGAAAATAAAGGAAAATAGGAGAAAAGGAAGGTGAAGAGATATAAATTTTCATGTTAAGCAAATTAGAGTAAAAATGAAGGAAGTGAATAAGGAGACATCAATGATAAAATGGCATGAGAGGATTAATTTATAGTTTTTGTCAGTTCAACTTGGTTGTCTTCTTTCATTCTCTCGCATACACTCTTGCACGCTTAGAGTATTCTTGGAGGATTTTAGCATTCGCTTGGATTTGGGGAAAGACTAACAAGTAAACAAAAGAAAAGAAAAGGAAATAAAGAGAATGTAAGAAGAATTTTGCATCAACAGCTTCAGCAAAGGTCTGTTGCAGGTAATAGGATGCATGTGTGATTTTCTAGCTAAGGTGTCAATGCATGGTACATGCATTTGTTTATTTGGTTATTTTTTTGTCATTGACATAGGTTTTTCCTAGTTTCACAGTAGTTTCACCCTTGTCGTACCATTTCCTAGATAGCCATGGTTTGATGGGATTCATTCTTGGTTGAGCTTTGGATTATCTAAAGGTTTTGAAATCATGTGAGGTGGTCTCGAGAAAAGTTCACATGAGTTGGGAGTGGAGATGTTTTTCTTCGAGAAGCCCTCCACAAGTGGGTGGAGACAAGAAAATTCCTTCAGGTATGGTGAAGGAATTATGATGTTTCAAATATTGGCTCAGTTTTGTGATCCCAATATTGGTTTAGGTGAGACCATGTAGTTTGAGGGTGGAGGTCATTTTACCTCTGGGGTTCGTAGTTCATTATGTCTTATTTTATACCATTAGATCCCACATTCATCCTTGAAATATGGCACCGGGGTGATTACATAAAAGAAATATTTGGTTCAACCCAATCTATAGTTGGGTGGTATGTGGAAGTCTCTGACTTGGTTGGATTTTGCATAAGTTAATAAGAGGTATTTTACTATTTTGATCTATGACAACTTGTATTTGTTTTTATTTGGATTATATGGTTGTTTTTTCATTATTAATATTCTGGTTATATGCTACTTATAAGCATGGTTCTATGATTTGATCTAGTTATGGACCTTGTTCAATTAATTTATAACTTTTTAAATGGTTGACTAATGCATGGGATAACAAGTGTTGTTTCAACTACTTGAAACAGAATTAGACCTTCTTGGCGATTCTCAAATGAAGTTCAAAGACTAAATATCATATATGAATTCATGACATGTAACTTACATGTTTACCATATGTTTGACAAAATGTATATCATGTTCTAGGAAGTATAGGTTAAGTTCTTGCTTGAAGTTCGAATGTTTGGCATTTTTATTACTTTAATTATGATTCTAGAAAGTTACAGGTAGCTTTCGGAAATGGTCTAGAGACTAGCATAGAAAAGTGGCTCACATCACGGAATGGCTAGCATTGAAATAGGAAAATTAGGTCATAACCACAAGAAGTAGGCTTGTGTGTGCATTCACGACTTCATAACCACACTCTTACCTTTTTTTCTGTGCAATTTGATATTGGGTTTGTGAAAAGGCAGTTCCAACTTAGGATCTAGTCATGAAAGGTTATGGACTAACTTCTGGGCGATCTAGTGCTCCTTATTGGTATCAATAACTTTTCAAATTGTAGACCTCACTTCCATAACTGAAACTTGGAGGTCGAGTAATGTGATAGTGGCACGCAACCTCAAAATTACCCCGAGAACTTGTAAAAATAGGTAAATTTTGGGGGAGGCATGAGAGGGTGGTGTCAGAGCTTCCATGTTCAAACACTTGGACTTGATGGGCTAGATGCAATTGTTATGCATGCATTGCAGTGACTATGGTTGTCATGTATATAGTCAGTGTTACATTTTGATTTATCATGCATGATGTCGATAGGTTGATATATTGGTGCCATTATATATATACATGCATATCATGTTAATCTAGACTAATTTTTGCAGAGAAGATAACGTCTCCTAAAATTCACTAAGTTATGATTTTTATTATGTCTATATTTGGTTTATCTAGCATGATATGTTTTCAAGAAGAAGAAGATTAGAGATGATGAGAAAAATGGTGGATTACAGGTCACGTGGCTCTCCTCATATATCAACTAAGCCACAAGGAGATGAGTACTCTCTTGATATAGAACATACTATAGGTTCTAACCGCGTATAGAAATTACCTACATACGAATTCTAAGAACAACAAATAAACAATGCGAGAGCATAACACATAAAACACATATACACAGAGATTTCCCCTGGATCCCAAAAGCGGGACTACCATCTTGATTCTTCATTATGTTCTTTTCAATGTCACAATACATATTTATACATGCTGAAGCATCTAATACCATGGACTAAAAACCATTGCATCCAAAACCATGGACCAAAAACCGTTACATCCAAAAGCAGGTGCAAAAACCATGCACAAAACCATTTGTAGGTCCGCCCAACCTAATATAGGGTCCAAAAAAAAATTCCCCGTGGCACTGCCCTGGACCCCGTAGAAGGGGCCTACCCACCCCCCTCAAACGCCTTGTGTCCCCCCCACTGCACAATCAGCGCAACGAAGGGGGGGCTCCCCCCCCCTCTAACTCCCCGGTTAACTACGTAGGCTAGTCGTGGAAATAATATAACACAACCCAACACATGCACTGAGAAGTCTAAAGGAAAAATCAAAAAGTTGTAAGGAAGATAAGAACAGGATAATTTTGTCATAGGAAAGACTTTCCAGAGCTTAGAAAAATAAACTAGGAGTTAATGTAGTTAGCCTTAAGAGCTTATCGTATTTGCAGAGATGGGGACAAAAATGCATTAGTCATGGAAATGACGAAAGGAATAATGGGGCATATGGTACCAAGTCTTGATCTGGATACAAGTTGGGTAGGGATGAGATAGTCGTAGGTGGCAGATGGTTGTATACACCTAACAAGAGAGGTAGTTCTTATGGGTTTTATTCTAGTTCGGGTTCCAAGAGACATGATTTTCAACATCGCCATCATCCTTATAGGAGGAATGAGAAGAAATACTTTGCATATGAGTTCAAGAAATCAAACCCTCCTATATTTGATGGAGAGATGAAGAAATTGGAAGATGTAGAACCATGGTTGCTTGGGAAGAAGAAGCTATTTGAATTACATGATTATATAGAGTATATGAAATCAAATGTAACTATTTTCATTGTTAAGGTAAAAGTAGATATATGGTGGGAATATTTGAAGCGTGTCAGAGTCATCAAGGTAGAAGCATTGATTTGACATGAATGTAAAGGACTCTTCAAGAAAAATTACTTGTCTAAGATACTATGATGGAAAGGCTAAGCATTTCTATGAGATTAAGATGGGTTCTATGATAGATGAAGCATACACAACTACATTTCTAGGGTTTTTAAGGTATGTGCCTTATCTTAAGGATGCCAGGGCAAAGGTAAAAATTTTCATTAGGGGGATACCATTAGAATTCAAGGATCAGATTGAGTACGATGAGCCTTGGCCACTAGAGGAAGTCATTGGGAAATTGAAGCATTTTTATGAGTATTCAAAGAATATGTCCATGCCTAAGCATGACTAGAAATGGAATGAGAAGGACATAGGAAAATGGCCTCAGAATTAGGGAAGAGCTCAAAATGTAGGTGAGAAATAAATGTGGTTCCTTACAGGAAGTTTATTGTAGTTGAGAAGGAACATGGGTCTTAGCATAGAGAGTAGCAAAATAATGGTAGTAGAAGGGAAACATTACAGTCTTGGATTTGTGGCAAGGATGATCACAAGAAGAATTTTCCATTGTACCAGGGTGGCAAGCCACATATCTGTAGTGAAGAGGATGCGCAGATAGTTAGGGATGTTGGTTAGAGAATTTCTCAGATATATGTAACACATGATAATAAGAAGACGGATCATCAAGCATACATTATTACGATGGAAGGTAAGCTCCGTGATTGAATTTTTTCCATTTTAATTGATCCTAGACATAATTATAGTTATGTTAGTCATGACCTCGTGGATAAGTGTGGAACGAATAAAGAAGTGCATGTATAGTCTTGTTTGGTGCAGCTAGCTATAGGGACCAAGAAAACATTTCATAATTAGGTGGGAGTTTGTGCATTTGAGCTAAATGGGATGCCTACAAGAACACATACAAATGTGCTTTATTTCGGTTCATATAGTATGGTTTTCGGAATGGATTGGCTACTTACTAAGAGGACCAAGGTATAATTCTATGAGAATGTTATGGAGTGCTTGGATGATGATGGAGAGAAGAGAATCTTGCATGAAAATAATAAACATATGTTGGTGAGAATGGTTACAACTATGCAGGAAAAGCACCATTGTAGGAAAGGATGTGTATTGTTTGTAATTCATATTTGTAGTGACAAAGGGAAGGAAATTGAGGATGATGAGGTCCTAAAGAGGTATCTGGTTTTGTAGCATGTTCAGGATGTGTTTCCAGCAGATATTTCAGAGTTTCCTCCTCATAGGGAAGTGGATTTCTCTATTGAGTTGGTAGTAAGAACAAAAACATGATAAAAGTAACCTTACAAAATGAGTACATTAGAGATGGTGAAGTTGAATTTATAAATTAAGGATATGCTTGATAAGCGATACATACAAGAAAGTGTGTCACTTGGTGTGCATCAGTTTTGTTTGTGAAGAAGAAGGACGATACTATTAGGTTGTGCATTGATTATAGACAAATGAACAAAGTAACTATCGAGAATAGGTATACATTATCGCAGATCGATGACTTGGTTGATCATATGAAGGGAGTAGATTAATTTTCAAATATCTATTTGATATGAGGATATCATTAGGTGTGCATCAACGAAGAATATATTTTCAAGACCAAATTTCATATTACATATGGGAATTATGAGTTTTTGATAGTTCCCTTTGGTCTTACTAATTCTCCAACTACTTTCATGTGTTTGATGAAAAATGTGTTGTGGCCTTATTTGGACAATTTTGTGATAGTGTTCATTGATGATATATTGGTATATCTAGGAATGAGGAAGAGAAGGAAGAGCACCCGGAAACAATATTAGGATTCCTAACGGTGCATTAATTGTATACCAAGCTTAGAAAGTGCAATTTATTTTAGATTAAAATTCATTATTTGGGGGCTGTTGTTTCCAAGGAAGGTATAGTAGTGGACCGAGAAATGATCAAAGATATCATGCAGTGGCCATTTCTTAGGAATGTGGATGAGGTCACATTATTCATTTGAATATCACATTATTACAGGAGGTTCATCAGGAAATTCTCATAGATTACCTATTATGTTACATATTTGTAGAGAAAAGGGAGGAAGTTTGAATGAACTGAGGACTGTGCAGTTAGTTTTATGTAGTTGAAGCATTTTCTTACAATTTCTCTAGTTTGGAAGATTTCATATCTAGATAAAGAATTAGTGGTTTGTACAGATGCTGGAAAGAAAGGACTTGGTGGAGTCCTAATGCATGAAGGAATGGTGGTGTTTTACCTATGTAGATAATTCTAGGTTAGGAATTATCCTAGAGCATCTAAAATGTTTGGTTGGTTTTTAATTTTTTTTGGATGGCCAAAGCTCTAAACTATTTGAATAGGTACAATCCTTAATTGCTTATGATTAAATATAAGGGATGATTATTCACCTCAAAACAATAATTTATCTTTGATTTTGATGTGTAAGGTTGAAACTTTAGAAAATATATGATCTTTTAAACGTCAAACAAATTATCTAACCATCATATATAGTTGATGCATGTATAATACCTTTACAACCAAACAATATATATTAAGAAACTTAAGGGATATGAAAATATATGATGTAGAGGAGTTAAATGAAACAAACAATTTAATCAACTAATCTCTGTTATAGCAATAGATTATAACTTCACTGTGTATTTTAGAAAAATTGAAACTCAATATTATCTTGCCTAGAGCTCCCATAAACTTCGAAATATATGCAGATACAGCATAGTGAAGATAATAACGAAGAAACACTTACGGGAACACAATCTATTTTGAAAATGAATCCAGAATCATTTTATTATTTCAGAAATAACTTCGAAGGATACAAGTCTACTCAAACGTATATCACAATATTACAACTGAGATCACATTCCAAACTAAATACATTTACACAATGATATTTTTTTTTTGAAAACACAAATATTTCTAAATATAGAGAAAAAATAGGAAAATAAAATTATTGAAGCTGTCTCGCACTGAATTTTAGGTTATTTTTGATGACTGGGCATAAAAAGATAGTATTTTGTTTTCATTTTTCTAATTATCTGTTCACTTCTTCCTCTAAACTTGCTTCTTGTTGTTGAAAACTTCAAAATTACTACTGTAAAATTATTCGCTAATTCAATGAATGAGTAAACATATTTTCTCCCATATTTCCTCATTTCAAATGATGGCTTTGATCAACTTTCTGTAAGTCTCATCAAATTCAGTGTACTTCTGAAAAGTGGGTCAAAATTCAAACCCTCAATGAAAGCCTTCCCTAAAAAGTTGCTCTAATCTTGGAAAATTTTCCTTTTTATCTGGATATTGAATACAACCTTTCCTAGTATTCTTCAAGAGTAAAAAACCTATCTCCAAGTCCCCTTAAACCTGGTAGTCCATTTTACACATCAAATTTTCTATGAAACTTTTGGAGGCTGGCTTCTAAATTGTGGAATTTGTTTTCAAGTTGCAACATTAAATTCATTTTGATGTGAATCTTTCTAACCTCCAAAAGTGTTTCAATTCTATCCTATATGTCATATTCCTTAAGCTCATCTTTTTTTTTTAAATTAAAATTTATGACTAATGTTGCTACATCTATTGGTTTGTTACCCAATTCTTTCATAACTTCTACTATTATTTCCTTTGATTTTTCTAATAATGTTTCCTGCTCAAGAAAAAATTTAGTTCATGGTTAAAAAAATTTCATGGATTCATTTATGCCTTTCCATATGTTCTCTTTGGACTATGCAAGTGTTTGATCAATTATTGATTCATTTTCCAAACTTTATATTCTTTGAGTCAACCTGTGCCTCTTTTGGATTTCTACCACATATGCATTGTCAATCTTAATTTTCTATTCTTGGAGCTTGTGAAGCTGTGATTTCAATTTTTCAATTTCCTATCCCTCTAATGATAGATCTCCCATGGGCTTGGCTAGATCACTTTTTGAACCAATGGACTATATCTCTTCTATTGTAATAGTTGTTGATGTGGAATCTCGTGCTGTTGAACTACCTGTAATTGGAATTGGTGCTAAAGGAATAACTGTTTCTTGAATTGCTTGTTGTTCTTTCTCCTTTAATGAGTTCTCTACTTTTGTCTCCATCTTTTGAATTTGTGTGTTCCTCTTTGTTTCTCATTATAATTGCCTTAGTTTTAACCTCCGTTTTATCCAAAAGTCACTACCTAAGCCCTATGTTTTACCATTGGAACCTCTTTATTCTTGCACTTCTTCTAACCCTTACACTTGTTCCTGCACTACCTTCCTGATTTCTGTTATTAAGGGTTATATGAGCTTAATTACTAAAAAAGATTAAATAGCCTATTTGCCTTTACAAGTTACATGTTTTCCTTACTAAAGCAATTTGATAAAGTGAAAGTATCAATCGATGTGTAGGATGGGGTTGGTTAAATAATATTATTGTACCATCTGCATTCTTGTACTCATAGTAGTTGGTAGCATCAACAAATATCACCACCAAAGCCCACTATAGTTTATAAATCTGCACACATTCCTTGCCAAAAGATCAGCAACACTCTATTGGGCTCAGAGCATGAGGAAAATACAGGATATGGAGGCCAAGGTTTCAAACGAATACTCCTAATTTAGTCTTTTTCTCAAACAACTAAAAGGCCAAGATTATAATTTTGTTTTGATTTATGTTGCATCCATGAGCCAAATGATATATATTTAATCAAGGTTTCTAGTAGAACTAGGTAGCGATACCCTGGTAAAATTTTAGTTCATATTGTAATTTTTGTGTCGCCATAATTCTGGGCAGGATCCAGTAATCCATGATGTACATTTGTAATTACTGAGTTTAATATGAGTTATGCCAGTTATTTATTCCCTGTTCTAGTATTTCATGTGATGCCTTATTTGATTTGTTTATTTTCCAAATCTTGTAACAGGGAAAAGAGTTGGTTGGCTAGGGCCAGGCCAACCCAGCTCATTCTCCCTCTTTCATAAGGTGGGTTAGACATTTTTAGGTATCCAGGGTTGGAGAAAGAAGTATTTCATTTCTTTTATATAGCTAACATATTTTTGCCTTCTTCATAAACTATGTGACTCAGATCTGAGGTGTGAAGGTGTGGGTGTGTTCATTTACTGAAGATTATAGTAGCATTTCTTTCCTTTGATGAGTAGTTTTCTTTCTGCAAAAGGTGTGTTTTGGTTTACTTGCACCAGTGTGTTTTATTTCTGCAAGTGAGGGTTGCTTCTACCAGTGTATTTATCTTTGTATGTGGATTTATTCTCCTTATGTAATTGTGTTTCATTCATTGGTGTGCAAGTGAATTTTATTTAACTTAAGGTTGATTTGTTTCTCTTCCCCTGACAATTAATGAAATGCTTTCCATATTATGAGGATATGTGATTATGATTATTTTCTTGTGGGCATAGTTCATTTTAAGACTGGAATTTAGTTAAGGAACCTTTGAAATCAAACTTCTTGTTATGAAAACAACTCACAAAAAGATAGAAAAGATAGATCAAAGCCTTAGAAATAAGCCTCTTCAAGGGGGCAACCTCCTTTACATTACACAAATGAACAATTCTTGGATGATACAAATGACAAGACCTCCTTTCTATATATAGAAGTCTAAGGGGTCATAATATAATGAGATCCAACATAACAATAATAACTTAAGGTCACAATAATAATAATAGTGGGCTTCTATGGGCCACAATAATAACAATATGGGGATTACATGGGCAGAACAAAATAATAAGGGGGTTGTGTTATAGACATTTTTGTGCCTTACAACTCCAAGCATGAAATGTCCATAAACCAAGGGCTCCTAAGTCCCTAAAAGTTTTGCTCTAACCCCTAAAGGAACAAGGTCAACAGATTACAGCTTCTCCCAGAAGTTCTCCACCTGAAACTGCTTAGAATAAGTCAAAACAGGATCATTTCAGCTGCTCCACTAGCTAGGTGCATTGCATAGCACCTAAATACACTGGCTAAGTGCATTGCAAAGCACCTACATACACTGGGAGGGTGCGTTGGGCAAGAAATGACAAATTGCAGTGTCATTCCGTGAGGTGGAGAGATAATGGAAGCTTCCAGAATCTTCTCCAATGACACTTGCCTCAGTGAATTCGACCAGGGATGAGTAAGAGGCCTTCAGTCTCCAAGTGGAAGCAAGAACTGACAGAAAGAAGACACTAATCAAACCACAAGCTGACTCATCCTCCTTACACATATCTATATATGGATCCCTCATCCCAGAGATCTGGAGGCTGGAATTTTACATATTGTAAGGAATTGCTGTTGGTTTTTGAGACAAACATCAGAGTATTGGGTGATCTATGCTTTGTTTGAGGTGAAGAGGGGGTTTTCTTTGCTGGCAGGTTGATGCTGGGTCAGGAACCACCGGTTGTAACTCTTCCTGGATCTTTTCTTGTTTATCAATAAAAAATATTTGAGTTTTTCCTCCATGCTTTCGTATCATTGATGCTTGTTACATTTCTATGGTTAACTTAAATATGATCCTAAGTTGTTTATGAATATAGATCCATGTCTTTGTATAGTGTTCTTCTTCTTCTGTGATCTTACAGGTACTTCATGAAGTCGGGCAAGTAAGGGAGCAGGTAGCTGGAGACTATCAAAGAAGAGAGGGATTGGATCAAAGGACTAGCGCAAGACACAGGTTGGTTCTCTCTATTCCTCTCTATCTATAGTTCATAAAGGAAATACAAAAGTAGTTTTTCTCTGTTTTTTTCTAAGGTAACTGTCACACCTTAGTGCGATAGAGCAGTTCTAAATAGACACTTTTCCCTGTAACAAAATGGCGACTCTGCTGGGGACCGTGTCTAATTAGTTTGTTTGTGTATCTCTTTGTTGTTTGTTTCATAAACTTATAAGTAGCATTCGAACTGCATTTGCCATAACAAATGCAAAGTAGACATCTGCTGCTTCAATCCATTCACTGGATCTGTTTATGATTTGAACAACTGATTCATAAACTATCTGATTGCCCTTGTGATAGCTCTTAGATCCTCCTTAGATCTACCCCTGATTGTTGAGTTACTGATTGCTTTTACTCGGCCAAAAAACCAAAGACTGAACTGCAAACTGTGACCCAGAACCCAGATAGATTCTCATTTCTGCCCCAGCACAGGTACTGTTAAGAGATCCTGAATTTCAACGCACTTCCTGAAAGGGAAACCTACGCTGCATTTCAGTTTCTCTGTGTTACAGGTGCGCTGATCAGGCTAACCCTGTGCAGTTGTGGTTCTTGTGCTTCATTCTTTCCAGTTCTGTCTTTGAATTTTGCTGCCTATGATCAGTATATGTCTGTTTAAAACCCCTTTTCCTTGTTGTTATTCCACCTCCTTTTTACAAAAGAACTGTAGATGTTTTGGTGTGTTTGTTGAGTCGTTTACAGTTTTCCATTGCAAAAGTAGAAGAATCGTATTGTCGTCCTTTGATTTAGATTTGTCGCAAGTGTCGATTTCGATCAGAGGAGAAAGTTTGATTGTTGTTGACGGTCGATTATATTGTTACTATTGCCTTTGGTCTGAATTTGTGATTTTCTAGTGTCAAGAACAAGTGTTCATTTCAAAATCGCTAGGTGTCGTAATCATCTCTGTGTTTTGATTTCGAAAAAGAGCTTGTTTATATTTTTCGCTTGAAAAGAAATTCAGATTTGTGCATCAACTTTCTTTTTAGCATCAATATTAAGAAAGTCGAAAACAAATACATGCATGTGCATTTGCATATAGACAGTCTGTTTGGCTTGATTTATGAAAGTGCATTTACAGTGTGCTCTTTGCTCTTTGTGAAAAGATTGTGTCTTTCTTTTCCTCTAGTAGCTAGGATTTTCATTGGACAAAAGAGATAAAAGTTTGTTTATCATCTTTAGATTGCATTTTAGTAATTACATCTACATCTCGTGGTGAACCGAAGAGGCAAACATCATAAGCAAGATCAACTTAAAATAAATTCAATGAATCTAACAACGCTTTGGAACTTAACGCACAACATTTAGAGGTCTAGGCTAGAGACCTATTCCGGCGTCGTAAAGCCTGGTAACTGTTGTCCTCACTGATGGTTGGGTGATTCCTCCACTTTGAGACGATAAGTGCCAGTACGGACTTGTGCTCCCACGTACAGTCGAGTATATTTTGGGAGACCCCTATAGGCTTAAATCCTTTATCCATAGGAAGCCGTGTCTGCCGCCCTATCGATCGCAATGCACTAAACATAGCATTCGGGAAGATTGACTGTCGTACCATAAAAAGTATTCTGCAGTTTTGCAATTGGTTTGGTACTCCCTCTACCTAGACCTCCAGAGCAGTCCCTTTCGTTCCTTTTCAGACTCTTTAACGGAAAAGGTCCATCTGAGCACTTCTCACTTTAGGCTCATTAAAAATCGAAGGAGACTAGAGTCATCTTTTGTTTTTTCTCGACTCTTAAAAACTGAAAAAAGAAGTTGTGTCAAAGCGTCTAAAATTTATTTTAAGCAGAATATTCATTACCCTTTCCTACATTGATCTTGGGTTGAGAAAATGGAGTCTACCAACCAAGGAATTCCCTTTGGAGGAAATCCTAGTCCCTTCTCTTCTTGGGGAGATGTTGGTGCGCCCCATATGGCCACATTGTCGCTTCCAGGACTGACAATTGGTTTACCTGTATGGCTCTTCTCAACCTCTGTCGTTCAGAACACCACTATTCCTGAACAATCGAATCAGCAATTAGACGAATCCAGAGTTACCCACCAACCTTCTACTTCCTCTAATTCTTCCTCTCCTCCTTCCTCTTCGCTTGAAGGGGTTGGTAAAGCCAAAATTCAAGTTCCTAAGGAGAAGAAATAAAAGTAGAAGAAAGAGAAGAAGAAGAAGGAGCCAAAGGTGAATGGGGGCAAATGAGTGTCGTCTAACGAAAATCCACACACTCCACCGACCAGGCCTAAATCGCCATGTGTCATTTGCAAAGGAGACCACTTTTACAGAGATTGTCCTTATATCCCTCGGATCTTAAGGGACTGTTCTCCTCATTTGCACAACTCGGTGTCGTAAACCTCTGATGATCATGTTGAAAGTACACCGTCAACTAGTGAAAGTGAAGCCCCAGGAAAAAAAGGAAATTATAGATTTCCTTGTAAACTATGTGAAGGCGATCATGCTGTTCACCGTTGTCCCTTCTTAGACGAAGCTAAAAGAGTTTTGGATGATCGTCCGGTTTCACCGTTACGACTTCCTCCTGGATATAAAAAACTCTTGCCGAATCCGTCACTAGTCAAAAATCCGGCTGACCCACTCAGGTGGTCGGCCGAAGCATCTATCATTGAAGATGAACCATCTGAATCCATACCATACGAAAGTCAAAAGGTCAAGGTGGCAGTTGACCCGGTCTTGCCTTCAGAAGTTCCATCTTCAGATGATACAATCACTGAAGAGAACAAGGATGACACCGTCCAAATTCTTTTCATAAGCATAGACTCCAACGAACATAGGGGAAATTTACCCGTTCCTTTATCGCAGGAAGGAAGTTTGTCATAGTCATACG
This sequence comes from Pinus tabuliformis, assembly GCA_031772625.1. NCBI lineage: Eukaryota > Viridiplantae > Streptophyta > Pinopsida > Pinales > Pinaceae > Pinus > Pinus tabuliformis. The sequence continues at coordinate 774,416,590 of CM062809.1, forward strand.
CGACCGTCTATTCGGTCCCACCCCCAAGCAACCTAGTTGTCTCCTTCGATTGGAATCAACTAGGCAGACCCCGTTTACCAGCTAGTGTACCATTTCGAATTTTTGTTCAAATATATAGAATGGTTATGGCTGGTACCATCATAGATGAGGGGGCTTCTGTGAGTATCCTTTCCTCAACTGCCTAGAAAGTGCTTGGTTTGCCATCGCTTTTGCCTGAGATGAGAAATTTGATAGGCTTTGATAAAGGAACCAGTCGACCGTTAAGGATCCTTCCCAATGTACCCATAATATTGAGAGGGAAAACCATTCATATGAATGTAATGGTAGTTCAAGGACCCCTGGATTACAATCTACTCCTTGGACGAGACTATATTTATTGCATGGGAGAAATTGTCTCCTCACTCTTTAGAGTAATGTGTTTTCCGCACGAAGAAAGAGTGGTCAAGCTCGTGGACCAGCTTTCATTCCCCGGATCATACAGAGCAAATAGTCATATACCATCCCTGAATGGTATTTTCACGCAAGAAATGTCTCAATCTCCAGTCTGTCCTCCCGATGGGCGCGAGTGATTTGGAGGGATATGACTGAAACCCAGGGGGCATGCACCCTAGTCTACTTCGGCAGGAAAACTTCAGGTATAGGGTAGGTTTCCGCGGGAGAATATGACTAGTCTGTACCCCGTCCATGAGTTGAGAAGAGGGTTATTCTAGAACAAGATTCTCTTGTCAAAGTTATGTGAGTTGGCGGGTATCGTCGCTCACCTTTGTTTGTTTCGGTAGACATCGCTGGAGAAGTGTTTTGTTTGTGTTATGAATAGAAAAAACTTTGGCTAACCTGTAAGAGGTAGGCCTCTCTCAGTAAAACGAATGTTTTGGTGGAAAGAAGTAGGGGTAACCTTGAAACTCTATTTTATACCTGGGGGCATGCAAACCTTTTGGAGTGCAAGCAAAGAGCGATGATTTATCTGTTTTTTGGATTGATCGTTTCCTAACTTGCATAAAGAAAGGATGTGGGGCAAAACTCTAAAAGTTGTTGTTTTATATGAGACATTCTTATCACACGACTGGATTGATCGAGCAGTTTTAGCACATAGTTCAAGCTCGTTAAAAAATAAACATAAGACATGAGCAAATGTTTCCACCCACGTTTAAGCTCATTAAAAAATGAACTATTCCCCGGTAAATAACCACCGTGAATGAAGTACTTCAGCCGTTAAAGCCTTGGTTGTGTTTGCACCGTCACCTCCACTTTTTCATTGGCCGATCATTCACCTCCATTTGATTGTTTACCCATTTTGAGGAATAGCTGCGAAGAGTGATTTCACTAGCCATCCTTGTGACACTACCATGATTGGAAAATTCCAAACCTTACCTGGAATCAGCTGCTACCCGTTCTATCACTCGTTCCTCAAAAGACGAGTCTCCTTTAAGCTCTTTTCGAATGACTCGTAAAATATGAAAAGATTGCCGAGCCATTGGCCTATCCAACTCGTTAAAGGGACGGGAAGTGTTATCCCTCCTCTAGATTTTAATCTTTTTGGACCTGAGGGATTATTACACAAAAAGATCGAGCGCTTGTTTTGTTCGGCTCGTTAAAGCTATCGAAAATTCATCACTTCTGTATTGTTTTATACTTTTTCGGACTTAAGGGATTAGATGACGAAAAAGGAATTTTGGAGTTACCTTTACGTACCTTTTCAGACTCTCTAAAATTGAAAAGGACCGAGTTATCTTTGGCGTTAAACTCGTTAAAAAGATTAATAGCGACAAACTTGTCTTTAGACGAGAACGAGTTTCACTATCGCTAGGCTCGTTAAAACATAGCGATGGGTTTGCCCGAAGGGAAAATTATAGAACAACCATATGTTATCCTCCTCAAGCTTGACAAAAATAAAGAGGTATTGGTCAGCAATGATTGGGGAAAAATTGGGAAGAAAACTCAAAGAATCTTTATTGGTAGCAAGTCGCTCTTGAACATGACACTTCCACTCCGTGCCCGAGTCGGGTTGGTTGTTTCATTCACCAGTCACATCACCATGGTCACACCATACCATCCACATTTGGGGTTAATTCTACCAATCCATCACATCAGTGTCGCCGACATGTTCAAGAGAAGTCATCTAGAGAAGCCACCTGTGTCTCACCCACTACCATACATTATACTCCATTCTTTCATGACCACCACCTTGAACCGTATATCATCAGATCGTTTTCACCTCCATCAAAATCATTTGCTCCGTTCCGTGTCATTGATGTGGGATTCATTAAGGCCCTCCTATGACGGATCACTTCTTGTCGACATCAGCTCATTATCCAAGAAGTTGATCTAGGAACACCCCATTCAGTACTTTGAAGCTTGCATGCCTTAATGGCAAGTTTCTCACTTCCGGCGACAGGTTTACATCAATGGACTTCGACCGAAAGATTTTACGTGGTGTTCGATGTCAAGTCCTTTATTCACACCACGTGAATTGTACTGCAGTACCTTGAGGGTCATTATCATTATCGGTGATTCCTCTCGCGCTTGTTAACAGTTTACATCATTGACTGGTAATCAAGCGATGTCTTTCCATGTTTGACTTCAGAACATTTCTCACATGGATCGACTTGTACTTCGAGTAAAGATCGGACGAGATTGAAGACCCCGGATCTAGTTTCATCCATCCGGGCTGCGATATATATTCAGGGAAATAAAGACATTAAATGTACAAGCATTGCAGCACAGATAATCATCCTACCAAAAGGATGATGGCTCTATCAGAATCATCAGTCTATGCTCGGACGATTGTCTGTCCTATGTACATAAAAATGAATTTATAAAGCTGAACATGGGAATGCCCGCCTCAGCTAGATCATGAAAACAGTATGAAGATAATGTATTGTATTGTATCTTATTACAGGTCTCCTCCCAGCATTGAAAGAACTTCGTTTCCTCATAATAAAGCATTTCACCCGACACCAAAAGGTTAACGGCCTCATACTTTAGGGGGCAACTGTTATAGACATTTTTGTGCCTTACAACTCCAAGCATGAAATGTCCATAAACCAAGGGCTCCTAAGTCCCTAAAAGTGTTGTTCTAACCCCTAAAGGAACAAGGTCAACAAATTACAGCTTCTCCCAGAAGTTCTCCACCTGAAACTGCTTAGAATAAGTCAAAACATGATCATTTCAGCTGCTCCACTAGCTAGGTGCGTAGCATAGCACCTAAATACACTGGCTAAGTGCGTTGCAAAGCACCTAAATACACTGTGAGGGTGCATTGGGCGAGAAATGACAAATGGCAGTGTCATTCCGCGAGGTGGAGAGACAATGGAAGCTTCCAGAATCTTCTCCAATGACACTTGCCTCACTGAATTCGACCAAGGATGAGTAATAGGCCTTCAGTCTCCAAGTGGAAGCAAGAACTGACAGAGAGAAGACACTAATCAAACCACAAGCTGACTCATCCTCCTTACACATATCTATATATGGATCCCTCATCTCAGAGATCTGGATGCTGGAATTTTACATATTGTAAGGAATTGCTGTTGGTTTTTGAGACAAACATCAGAGTATTGGGTGATCTATGCTTTGTTTGAGGTGAAGAGGGGGTTTTCTTTGCTGGGAGGTTGATGTTGGGTCAGGAACCACCGGTTGTAACTCTTCCTAGATCTTTTCTTGTTTATCAATAAAAACTATTTGAGTTTTTCCTCCATCTGATCCTAAGTTGTTTATGAATATAGATCCATGTCTTTGTATAGTGTTCTTCTTCTTCTATGATCTTACAGGTACTTTGTGAAGCCGGGCAAGTAAGGGAGCAGGTAGCTGGAGACTATCAAAGAAGAGAGGGATTGGATCAAAGGACTAGTGCAAGACACAGGTTGGTTCTCTCTATTCCTCTCTATCTATAGTTCATAAAGGAAATACAAAAGTAGTTTTTCTCTGTTTGTCTCTAAGGTAACTGTCACACCTTAGTGGGATAGAGCAGTTCTAAATAGACACTTTTCCCTGTAACAGGTTGTAATAATAACAATAATGGGTTACACTAGTAGTATAGGGAAATAAGATGCCCCTCTCCTTTAAAAAGTGTTGTCCTCAATGTTTGAGTAGTTCTTGATGCTTCTATATAAAATTCTTGTTCTCCCATGTGGAATCTTCAGCAGATAAGTTATTCCACTTAATGATATACTATGAAATTGATCGATTTCGTAGTTGTCGGGTTCTTGTTTCTGTGACTGCTCCAAGTTCCAATATGATTTTTCCTTCCTCGTCAAGTTCTGGCAACATTGTTTGAACTTGGATCTTCTGCAATTTTTGAATGAGTGGCCACACTTCTTCATTGTTCTTCCATTCATCCCTTGGTTCATTTATCCAATCCGGTTGGATAATAGAAATAGCACAAAACAATGCTTCCACATAGTCATCCTTTCTTGAGAGTGCATCTGCAACAACATTTTTCTTCCCTTTTTGTAGATGATTTCAAAGTCATAACCCAACATATTTGTGACCCATTTTTTCTATTCTTTTGAAGATAATATTTGTTCTAAGAAGTATTTAAGACTATCATTATCCATTTTTACATTGAAGTGTCTTCCCATTATGTAAGGTCACCATTTCTTAAGTGCATGTAGTATTGCCAATATTTCCTTCTCATACATAGCTTTCTTGAGATGTAGCCGTAAAATACCCAATTGCCTACATCAAAACTTCTTTCACTGCGATGTTGATCTGCCTATTGTTTCATTTATTCTTCACCAAAGTGGAATTATCCTTTAAAATTTAGATAACTTGTAGTTGATGGTCGATGTGATCTTTCACTTCTTGGATCTTTTTCTTCTTGATATGTCCTTCTATCTCGAGAGTTTGAGGAGTGGTAATTATTGTCAATGCTTTACAAGATATGGTTAGATTAATTTCTTCTTTTTCTCGGGTTGGTTTCTCATGTATATCCTCTTCTTTTGGCGTTTCTTGACCCTTTTCTTCCTACTCTTCACAATCAATGTAAAATAATTTCTTCCTCAGCACACTTGTGACCTTTAATGTATTTGTTATCACAATACTAATGAAGCCGTTTTTCTCTTTTTTCTTCCAATTGTTGTGGTTTCAGCCTTGTAGGTTGTGGAAGGCTAGGACAAGCAACACTTCCATCTTTATAGTTGTGAGGGGTAGCCTTCCTTGTTGCCATAATTTTTCTTTCCACTTTTCTTGCCAACCTGAATGCATTCTCCAATGAATTAGGTTCCCAAAGATGAACCTTATGTTGAGTGTTATCCTTTAAAGTCCCTATGAAGACATCAATCCTCTACTTCTCTAGAATATCATTTTCCCTTATATTCAATTTTTGGAAGTCCTCAATGTGCTCTACGATTGAACACTTTTTTTTGAGATTTATCAATTGGCTAAGGAAGGTGTTTCTCTTTGTATCCTCATAATGTGCTATCATTTCCTCCGTGAAAATTGACCAAGTAACAAGTTATTTACGAGAACAAAGCCTTTTATACCAAAAAAATTGATCCAGTTCTAGATATGAAGATGTAATACGTAGCTTTTGTAATAGTTGTACCTCATGTAGATCAAAATATTGCTCTATGTGTAGTATCCAGTTTACCAGATTCTTTCCAACAAACTTGCTCATATCTCCTTTTCTTCATTTTAGGAGCTTGACATTGAAATGATTATAACTCTATAATTTCATATCTCCATGTTCTGAAATTACATTCTACAGTAGCCCTCTGAGCCCTCTTTCTAAACCTGCAAGTTTGATTAATATTGGATTATGCAAGGAAACGTTATGTCAAATCTCCCACGATGACTTGATTAAAGACTAGTTTAGTAGAGCGAACATGTACGAAGAGCCAAGTGTCACTGTTTGAACCTTGGGACCTGAAAATGATATACATAAAATCACAGTCCATCCTATTTTTGTAAGTTCTTAAGAAATTTCAATATGATGCTCAGAGCAAAAGTTATGAGGCTTTTCCCAAGGTCACCTATTTATAATGTAATTCAGGATTCTGCAAAAGCCCTAAATTCCTCACATTTTATATCCGAAAATATAGCAAGACAAGATCTAATGTTCAGACCCGACATTCACCATAATTTCGGCTCAAATGGGTATTAATTTCAGAGTGTAAAGATTCGTAGAAAAAAAATTATAGCGAAAATTCCACGATGACCTGTTTGAGGGGAAATTTAGGAGCTTACAAAATCCCTAACTTCTTCAGATCATATCTCCAAAAATATAGCTAGACAAGGTCTAAAATTTAGATTTGAGGTTCAAATGATCTCAGCTCAAATGGGTTTTTTATTTATCTTCTAAAATTTGGTAGCGAAATATTTATAGCTAAAATTCCACAATGACCTCTTTGGAGCATCGAAACCATAGAATCCAAAGCTCTGATACCAAATATTATGAAACCAGCTCAAAAAAAGATAGGAAACATAGATCAACACCTTAGAAATAAGCCTCTTCGAGGGGGAAACCTCCTTTACATTACAAAAATGAACAATTCTTTGATGATACAAATGACAAGACCTCCTTTCTAAATATAGGAGTCTAAGGGGTCATAATATAATCAGAGGTGACATAACAATAATAATAATAATAATAATAATAATAATAATAATAATAGTGGGCTTCTATGGGGTACAATAATAACAATATGGGGACTACATGGGCACAAAAATATAATAAGGGGGTTGTACTAATAACAGTAAGGGGTTACACTAGTAGGATAGGGACCTATTGCCTCTATTTTGTAAAAGTACAGAACTGGTTAATATCACGACAGTCGTCTAGGAAAGAAGAGATGCTTCGTATTTAGAGTAAATGATCATTTTCACATGAAGAAGCTCTTTGTTACAGTAGATACTTCCTCTGACTTTTGAAGTACTTTTCACTTTCGAATGAATGATTAGATAAGGAATATTTCGATTATATACAATTATTTCTTTGCTTTGGTTTGCATTGCAAGTTAATTTCTAGTTAGCACATTTTACATTTCATGCAAGTGGACTGAAAGCTCAGTATAGGAACACTGACTTATTAGTACATGAATATTTGTTTTGATACAGGAATCGATTGTTGGCATTATGATACAAGTGTTGTCCTTGATGGCAACTCACTCAGAGGTATGATACAGGTGATGGTATCTCAATCAGAGGACAGATCTTAGTACAGCAGGTCAAGAGAGAGATATACGCAGGTTCATCGTGACCAAGCTGCGTATACACGCGGGTTAGCGGAACAAAAGGTGCGTATACGTACACACGCGGTTTCAGAGAAGGAAAGGCACGTACATGTTGGAAACCATGGTTTTGGTCCGTGGTATTTGGTCCATGGTATTTTGGTATTAGTCCATGGTATTTGGTCTGAAGTGTCGACCCCAGGTAGTGGGTCCAAGGTATTGGTTCAACATGGTTTTGGACCATGGTATTGAGAGAAGCCTAAACCTATATAAGGAGAAGATCATTAGGCCAAGAAGATGAAGAGAGCAACTGATGAATATCTGATGAAGTGTGAGATCCAGATGCTGGTTATGGGTTGGTGATGCCTTGCTTGATCTGAACCAAGGTTGCACTCATGTGGACGATGATGAACAATGGAACGGGATCTTAAGGCTTAGAATGATTATCATTATATGGTTTGATTATGGATAGACTAGATCTATTGATGCATGTTTATTGTATGAATATTATGATCTGGGTATGACTTATGTCTGGAATAGCTGCAAAGTTATGAGTAAATATTTGCAAATCTGTACGCGGGTTGGCTTTGGTAAAAGCGTGTATGTACGTGGGTTTGGTTCATCATAGTAGCATATGCATTATATTTTAAGTAGCGGTTGGATTTGGTTATTTTCGTAGAGTTCTGCGTCTGTTATGTGTTCTGGTGACTGTGTAGTTGACAGGGTTTCAGTGTTTCAGTATTGGGTGATTCAGAGATCGGTGATGCAGGTGTAATTGATGGATGTCTTATAGTGGTGATTATTTTGTATTTATGGATCCATTATGAAAAGTGGTCCTTGGATGATCGTAGAGTTCAGTAGGCCGGCACCTACGTACTGGTAAACATATTGGCCAGTACAAGAGCCAGGGGGTTGTAGCTCCCTTCCAGGAGCAGCTGGAAAATGAGAGAAGGATGGAGCCTTCAGTAGGCCAGCGCCTACGTACTAGTAAATGGACCGGCTAGTACAAGAGATAAGAAGGTTGTAGCCTTCGGCAAGTAGAAGCCTGCATACTGGTATAAGACTGCGCTAGTACTATTGTAAAAGAAGTTTCTTATTAAAGGAAGATAGAGACGAATTGCAGCAGGTGGTTTTCACCCACATTGGGTTTCCACCTTATATCATGGTGTTCATGTGTGCTTCTTATATGTGATGATCTATTCTGTTTTACTGCACCTATTTACTGTTCATATGGTTAATAATGTTCTGATGCATTCACTGAAGATGAACTAACCGAATCATAAGTTTATTGGATGTACGCTAGTTGCATTAATCACAGTTGCATATATACGCGAGTATCCTTAACTTATGTAGCGTATATGAATCTGAGTATGAAAATGAAAATATTATAGATTTGCTAATAATGATTCACCCCCCCTCTCAGTATTATTTCCAACATCGATACCCTAGTACAAGAACAGAGAACCCTTGTACAGCAACCGAGAATTCTTGTATGAAAGGAAAAATACTTAGTGGAGGAACAGAACATACTTCCAGTACAAGAACATCGTTTTAGTACATGAATATCATTGTAGTGAAGGAACTCTGTTGTAGTACACGAACGATGATTTAGATGAGGAAGGAGAGCTTGTATCAAAGACAAATGCACTTCACAACCTAATTATTTCTTCATCTTATGACTGCACTAATATTTAGTCTCATATATCTTTTTTTCTTTCTTCCATTGGTCATGATTGTTTATGTTGATTTGAAGTTATTTTCATTGAGTTTCTTCAAATTTATTTCCTTTTGATTTTGGTACCAGAATTCTTTTGGTATTATTCACTTTCTAATTCTTTGATTCTAAAAATGTAATTAAGGAAGACATGAACATATTTGGTGAAAATATATACCATTAATCTTGGAATTTCTTGTGCTACGCCTCTAAGCTCATGTAGCCTTCGGTTGACAACTAAGTGTTGAAGGAGTTTGATGAACTACAACACCAGCACCCAACATTTTGGTGCCATTGTCGATGAGGCAGTTAAGATTGGTAAGAACTTTCTGATTTTCATGTGCAAGTAGGGGTAAGTGTACTATTATTTTCTCTGGAGTGTGCTTCTATTGCTTGAAGGATTTCTTGTTGCTGAATTTTTTTCGCAGCATTTGATTTGATATTTTTTCTTTCCTGTAATTTTAAAAAGGTTTCGTAATTCTTTCGGTTATCATTTAAGATGAATGCCTAAAAATGGTAGGGGTTCGAAACCCAATAAGTGCCAAAGAAACATTGATAAATCTCAAGATTTTTCTCATTGCGGGCCCTTTTTTGCAGGTAGAAAGTCCAAACAAACATAGACTCACCACGTAGGAACAATCCACTTCGATTCTGGAAATAGTAGTTCAGGTGCGACACAACCCAAAAATGGGAAGAAGGAAACTATTGGTAATAAAAATACTAATTTAAAGCATAGTCAACCTTCTGATTTTGTTAGGAGTGGTTCCATTGGAGGTACGAAAATGGAAGAAAATGAGGACCATGCGGAAGGGACTATTAAGAATCAGGAAAATGAGGAACAATGCCCCTTTGGGTTTCCAATCGTGAATTCATGAATAGTTGCACAAATGAAGAATATTCAACCGTCATCTCTCCCTTATCTCCATGTTAATATACATGAGGATCCATATTTTTTTTTTTTTGAATTTGATATGATGCAGAAGCTATGATTACTCTACATATGCCTAGAAATTAAAATTATTTCCTCTAACTGTCGAGGATTTAGCTTTACACTAGTTCATGGGATTAGGAGGAGATACTATAAATTGTTGGGACCAAATGAAGAGAGTATTTTTTACCAAATATCAGGAATATTGTAAGAGTAGAGAAATGTGGGACGAGATCTTCACTATTGTGCAAGGTGATGATGAGACCTTGGAAGATTATTTCGAGAGATTTTTATATATCCTCCAATGGTCAAAACATAAATTTGACATAAGTAATATTACAACCTTCTTCTTACGTTGGCTTAATAAAGATTCTAGACATAATTTGAATGTGTTAGGACTAGGAGATATTGCTCAGAAATATTTTGATCGGCTTTGTGACTTGTGTAGAAAGTTCTCATGGAATCAATATATATTTGGTAGAGGAGGCAGAAGTAGAAATAATAAATTTGGATCTACATATGCTATGATTATTGGTTTGGAAAATAAAATGGAAAACATGAATATTGAAATTATTAATACTTTTATCAAACAAATAGACTCTTTGAAATTTTAGCAGAAATTGGTAGAAGAACAAGAGTCATTGTCTATTTATTGTCCAAAGTGTAGGAAAAAACATATTTTAAGAGAATGTCTTGTTGATGTTAAAGTTTCTAATAAATATGTAATTTTTGCAAAAAAACAATCTACTGAGGAATGCCCCACTATACTAGGATTGAAAGCATCATTTGAAGGAGATCAATCTGAACCTGAGCCATTGCATGACATGGGAGCACGAAGAAATTGGCCTCAAGTAGGTACATGTATGGTTATTGAACCTCCACCACATTGTTTTAGGTATAATGCATCACCATATTAATATTGTAATTCAAATCACTCTCAACCTTGGCAACATGGGAATCACTTTCAATATGCACAACCTCCTCAACCTTGGAAACAAGGATGGAGAGGGTAAAATCACTCTCACTACTCCTATCTTGCACCTATGTAATTGTATCCTACTAAATATACACCTTATCCCATGTCACAACCATATTTACCCTCCTTACCTAAACAAAGTCAACCAATGCCATCATTACTGTTATGAACACCCTTTCGACCACACCATCAACCTGCTCAAATAGTACTGAATCCTAATAATAAAGAAGTACAATTGATTCATTCCATTGGACCACTCCCTTCTCCCATTTATCACACATTTCCAGTTGGGGAGGAAACACCCAATAATTAGAAAGAAAATTTCACTATTCAACCCATTCCCACAGAATTGGAGTTACTATCTTCTTCAAAATAGCCTCCCTATCTAGAGTGGCTAGTTATGCAAAAAAATGACCCCAATTGCGAGTCTAGTCTTGCTTCAAAGCTTAGGAATATTTGCATAAAGGTCCCTTTGCTACAGTCTATTAAATAGATCCCCATTTGTACAAAAATAATTATGGAATTTTATCTTAAGAATCCAGGAAGGAAAATAGAAGAACCTCAGACCATTCAGTATTTTGGAAGAGCAACCTAGTTGATGAAAGGATGTGTAAAAAATGGAGAAATATAATGGTCCTAGAAACTTGGTTTTTCCTAGCCAGATAGGTGATATCCTTGTCCCCCATGTGTTAATAGACTTGGGGGTGGCTATTAATTTTATGACCGAGAAAAACATGGATCAACTTAGTTTAACCCATATCCATCCTACCCCTACTGTGCTTGAACTTGCAGATAGATCTAAAATCAAGCCAGAAGGTGTGTTGGATGATGTGGTTGTTTCAATTGATTTTTGGAAATACCCCAAATAGTTTATTGTGCTTCAACCAAAAAATATTGTTGGTGGACATCCCTTGATTTTGGGATAACCATGGCTTGCCACAGCTGATGCTTATATTGGATGTCGCTATGGTTATATATATATTTCCCATCGAGATGATAGGAAGAAAGTCACATTCTATACACCTGCTAGATCCATTTAGGAGCTTAGAGATACCTTATGGGTAGATTATGACAGTAGCAATGAGGAGACTCAATCTATTTCTTTGATCCATCATCATACTGGGCCTACCCAAGAGGGTGAGTTAAGGGACTTCTTGAACAATCTAGAGACAATGCCAAGTTTTGACATGATTCATCAAATATTTGGTCTATATTTTCAAGAAAGTTATAGTTCTCAACTTCCCTCATCATAGAATCTAGCAACATCTTCTTGTACTCTTGAGCCCGAGACCTTTCTTGTTGAGATTATTCCAGGAAAATCTTTACACATCAACTCAGACCTGGATTCATCCCAATAAAAGAAACCTGTTAGTTTGTTGCAAGACCATCTTGATGCCTTTTCTTGGAGTTATGAGGACATGAAAAGCATACCTCCTAAAACCTTCACTCATCGTATTTACATTCAAGAGGGAGCCCAACCTATTATACAACCCCAAAGGAGCATCAACCCCGTGCTAAGACAAGTTGTGAAAGAAGAATTGCAAAAAATCTTAGACACTAATTTCATTTATCCTATATATTATAACCAATGGGTCTCTCCATTGGTGATAGTCACGAAAAAAGATGGGAGAAGGAGGATTTTCATTGATTAAGTAGAATTGAATAAAGACAATTTTTCCCTTCCTTTAATTGATTGGAAGCTAGATACGCTTACTGGTAAAAGGTACCATTCATTCTTAGATTGCTTTAACCGATATAACCAAATCCAAATCACACCCGAGGATCAAGAAAAAACCACCTGCAAATGCCCATGGGGGACATTTTCCTACCGAGTAGTTCCCTTTTGGTTGTGTAATGCCCCAACTACCTTTAAAAGGAAAGTTTTGGCTATTTTTTTTTACCTTGAATGTGTAGAAATTTGCATGGACGATTTTTCAATATTTGGTGATTCGTTCCAAGAAGCCATCAAAAACATAGAAAATGTGCCCTTGAGTGATAAAAAATTTAGATTAATGTGCAAAGCCAGAGTGGTTCTTATTTATTTGATATCTGACAAAGGTATTAAGGTAGACTCAACTAAAATATAATTTATTTTGCGTATTCCTTCTCCCAAAACACGGAGGGAAGTTAGAGCATTCCTCGGACATGTGATATATTACTGGAGGTTCATTGATAAATTTTATAGGATAAATACTCCCCTTTTCTGATTGTCAGCTAAGGATAGTGAATTCTCTTGGTCCACAATTTGCCAACAATATTTTGAGACATTAAAGGAAAAATTAGTACAAGCACCAATTTTGAGAGGGCCTAATTGGTCCCTTCGATTTCATATCTCCTCTGATGCCTCAAATACTACTATTAGTGTAGCTTTAGGATAGGAAGAGAACTAACAATCCTATGTTATTTACTTCATCAGTAAAAAATTGTCACCTGCCAAGTTAAATTACACATTAACTGAGAAGGATTTTTTAGCCGTAATTTTTTATATTAAAATATTCAAACATTATATTATAGGATATGAAGTTTTTGTACATACTAACCATTTTTCTATAAAATATTTGATAAATAAACCATTGACTCGTGGTAGAGTGACTAGGTGGTTACTTTTGTTACAGGAAGTTAATTATAATATTATTGATAGACTAAACAATATAATGTTGTAGCTAATTACCTTTCTAGATTGAATAATCCTGGTGAAGTAATTCTTGTTGATGATGATTTCCGTGATGAACATATTTTTGTTGTGTCAGGAAAATCTCGTGGTTTGCTGACATAGATAATTATTTAGTCACTAGAAAAACACCACCTCACTTATTCGCTCATGAAAAGAGGAATATCATACAAAAAATCACTTCATATTCTTGTATCCAAGGGGACCTCCTTTACACTAGGCCAAATCTCATTATTTGTAGATGTGTAAGAGATGAGGAAGTGTTAGAAATTCTGAAATCTTCCCATGATGAACTTTGTGGGGGCCATTTCGTTGACAAGAGAACTGCATATAAGGTATTATGAGCTGGCTATTTTTGGCCTTCCTTGTTTAAGGATGCCAGAAAATATGTCAAGTGATGTGACAGATGTCAGTGAATGGGTGAGAATGTCCAATACAATGAAATGCCTTTATGTCCTTAGGCTATGATTGAGACCTTTGAAAAATAGACTATTGATTTTGTAGGACCTATAAATCCAACATATTTGAATAAAAAACATATCTTGGTTTGAATAGATTTTGTTATAAGGTGGGTAGAGGCTAAAGCTGCTTCTTTTGCTACTGAAAAAGTTGTTGAATTTTTGTTTAATGAAATTTTTACTAGATTTTGTGTTTCTAGAGAGATTGTTATTGATAATGGACCACATTTTGTTTCTAATCTGGTTTAGGGTGTTATGGATCAATATAAAATTTGGCAGAGGAAATCTATACTATATAACCCACAAGCAAATGGCTAGGTGGAGTCTACCAACAAGCTGATCAAATCCATCCTTACCAAAACAATAAATATGCATAGAAAGGATTGGGCTAGCAGGTTTCCTAAAGCCTTATGGACTTATCGAACCACCTGGAGGAAGAGCATGAGGAATAGACCATATAAGCTGGTATACGGGAAATAAGTCCTTTTATCGATTGAGTTCCATATAAAAAGTTTTCAAACTACAGTCCAATTGGGGTTAGACACCTCAGAGGCATAACAACAATGTCTATTGTCGTTAAATGAGTTGGATTAATTCCGAAGAGATGTTGTTCATGTTTTCGTTCAACAATAACACAAGAAATAGCATGACAAGTTGATCAGAAAAAGGTAGTTCCAACCAGGTTATTGGGTACTCCTTTATGACTCTAAATTTAAACAATTTAAAGAAAAATTACATACATTCTAGATGGGACCTTATGAAGTGATTAAATTTTATGAAAATGGGGCAGTACAAGTTAAAACTATTGATGGGAGAGAACTTGTATTCCTTGTGAACAAACATAGACTTAAAGTTATTTTGAGCCCCTCACAAAGGAAGATTTTATGCAACAAGTACAACAACGATCTGAACTAGAGATGGTAGGTGGCTGTGCGAACCTATTGTAAATATTATTCTTCCTTTTCCAAAAATAAAATAAAATAAAAATAAAATCCAAAAAAATGACAAAAATTAAAAAGAAAAATGAAGCTTTTGCCTATGGTTGTTAAAATCAGTTCACTGAGATGATCACAGAAGGATCAGTGGGTTTTTAAGTTTCTTTGTGCAAAAGCATGATTAAGACCTAATCCCTTATCCATGTTCGAGACAACTGACACTGAAAGTATTATGCAAGAAATAGTTAATTCCTACACAAGTTATTTTGGTTCAACACTATTTGGTAGAATTTCGAGTGAAAATATGCCTTTCTTCTCATTCCTTTTTCACAGATTTCCCTCTACAATTTTTTTTTCTCCTATTGATATTGACCATCACTTTCTTAAAAAGGAATTTTCCCTATCTGTTTTTGTTTTCTCCTTCTTTTCCCTTAAAAATTTTCCCTATCCCTTCCCCTTACGTCCCTCTTAGATTGGTCTCACTCTTGAAATCCCTGATGATTTCCTTCCCATTTTAAAAATTCACCCTTGTCCTTCTTCTTTCTTCCCTCATGAGTGGGATTCTATGGTATGATGAAGTATCAAAAAATCAGATTAGAAAGAGCATGATAGTACGTGGAGCTGGCGAATAAAACTCCTTGGAAACTATAAAAACTTTTTAGATTGAGCCTTTATATTATATTTTTATTAGATAATTTTTTAGATATGTGCAACACTTATGAGTACATCAACACCAATGTTCCCTAATGCAGGAATGTGTATCTCAGTGCAGGGACCTCATAATTCATGGTACAGGGATACGCACTATTGTGGACTTCTGAGTACAAGAATATGTATTTCAGTGTAGGAACATCGATATTCTTGAGTGCGGGAATGAGTATTTTAGTGCAGGAATCAGAGGACTCCTCGGTACAAGAAAATGTGTTGTAGTCTAGGAATGCATGCCTGATACATGAATGAATGCTTAGAATGAGAGATGGTCTAGGAACAATGATTATGTTCAGTACACGAACCTTGTTGCAAGCATAAATGGGCATTATTTTGAATCATAACATGCAATGATGTTTTCTACACTGGATTAAACTTTTTTCTTATCATTACTTAATAGGAAAGACACTGTTAAAGTACAAAGGAATTTTAGATACTAAATCTTAGCTTGATTTAAGTATGCTATGCAGCCTATGCGAAATTGTGATGTGATTAGAAATATGTGTGAAATATTTTCATGATATAACATTCACCCTTGAGCCTATCAATAATTAATGATCAATCTGATACCATATCATACCTTGTGTTGTTTTGATAACAAAACCCTTTCCATGGCCATTTCCTTTACCAATCATGATTACCCTATGTATGTTAGGATCATGCGCGCATTTGCGGCCTTTTCAAGATTGAATTTCTCATAATGAAGGCTTGGTCATTAAAGAGCACTGATACAGGGGCATGTAATTAATTTGGCAATCATGAAATCCATTAGACATATTCTGAAATTTTTTGTTTGGTACTCTTAAGTATCATAAAGAAACAAATGCAATTTTGAGCAGCTATGGCACCTGTTTAGATAGAGGCTTGGTCCATAAAGGAGCTAGAGCTGATGGTGGAGTACACGAAAACTTTATCTTTGTTACAAGAATTGGGATTTCTCCCCTTCTTAATAAAATTTGATGGTTATGATTCAACTGTCATGCTTGAATTTTCTCTCACTTTCAATGGGAGTATAGAGAGAGTAGTGTCCTTGGAATTCGAGGTGTCCAAATAGTCCATATCACAAGCTACGGGGTTAGTAGCTACAGGAGAGGAATGTCTTAAAAAGGAAAATCTTGAGGAAGGATCTTGCGGCTAGTTTTTGATTGAAAAAAATAAAAATGTGGACTCTAAGGTTGGATTGCAAAGGAATGTGATCATAGAAAAGTGGAAGCATCTATTTTACATCTTTCAAAAATTCCTCACCTTTGAGGGGAGGTATTCATTAACCTTCCTATACCATATTCGATTGCTACTTCATTTTGAATTAGATAAGAAGATCAAATTTCTTTATTTCTTGTTAAAATGTTGAGATAAGTTGTCAAAAGGTGTTTAAAAGAGTCAAGAATGTCAAGTCGGGCGTAAACTATGTCATTACGGTTTAATTGCAATTTTAATTAAAAAAGAGTTAGAGGGAAAGGAGACGACTTGGGAGGAGTTTCTGAAAGCATTCCAAGGAGATGTTACAATGAAGAAGTCACAGAAGAATGGAAAAGTTACTAAGGGAAGGCGTGAATGAAAAATGAAGTCATTAACCCCACATACTAGTGAGACCTCGAAGACTAAAATAAAGAAAACCGGGTCCAAGAAGTCAGTGCTTGAGAAAGAGAATGAATCGATAACTGAAACACCTCACCCTTCAAGGACATTAAATAGGAGCTCTATGAAGAAAAGAGGTGCATCCTCAAAAGGAGGCCACGTTGTATCAAGTTATTGTTAGGCAGCGGATCCCCCGCGTAATGGTTTTGGGGCTTAAAGCCCATAATTTTGGGTAATGGTATTATAAAGGCTTCGAAAAGTGCGTGGAGCATGAATTGTAATGAGTCAAGTCAAAGGGTTGTCCGCCCTCAAACAATGTAAGGTAATGTAAAGTGAGTCGGCCTACCCATGGTCTGCAGACCATGGGAATGTATAAATAGAGTGAGGCTCTAAGGGTAGAGGTAAGTTTTCAGATCTGATCTGAAGTGATATGGGCTTTTGAATGCAATATTTTCTCTGAGTCTATAAGTCCATATCTTAGGTCATAGTAGTAGATAGAGGCTCTACAAATGTGTCCGTGGAGGCCTAGTAGAGCCTATAGCTATGTGCGCAGACCCTTGCAGTTGTGTGCACAGGCTAGGAAGTGGATTGTAACTGGAAAAGGAATTAATAAAGATAAGTTTGTTTTGGAATATTGCATATCAGTCTCTATGTACCTGTTATGTGTCTGTTTACATTTTATGATTGTGTGCATGTCTGTTTATGTTGAATGGTAAATTGGGCCCACTTAATTTAGTTCAAGATCTATAATACTAATAAGCACAGTAAAGGGTAAAGAACATTCATGCTCTTCAATTAAGACACACGAAGGTAGTTAGACTGGACAAACAGCTGCGCGGATGTAGTACAGTGCATAGAGTAGGATCATGATCCCTCCAAGACTCATCAAGACATCCCAACGGTGCAGAAACATGGTTCCAGCACTCTCCCATACTACCTCGGGTGAGACCTTAGTCCGCGCTCCGTGGACTGTTGCAGAAAGGGACAGTAGTTTCGGGATTTATCTGGCTAAAGCACTTCTGAACTTGGGTGAGGCCCTAAGAAGCCAACAAATGGTTCCATTGCCGGGACCAGGATCTGCCTAAGGGATGTCTGATTTCGAAACACTAGAACCCTATAAAGAAGGAAATTGAAGATTGGTTGGATCAGAAGCTTCACAAGTTCATAACTTAGGAGAACAGGACTCCACAGATATCTAAGAAGAGGTGGCTGGATCACTAAATATATACAGAAATCAATGAGATCTTCTTCGTGACCTTCTCCTCGAAGCTGTATGATTAGATCGTGAGGTTAGTTGACAGCCAGGCAAGGTACAAGCTCAAGCAATCGATAGTGTGGACTCCAGAGTTAGTACACAGACTAGAGGCATCAGAAGACAAGTTTGCATGGGCTGTGGACCATTGGATTGACCGGATAATAGGAGGGTTTGTACACGATAGACACAACCATGAGCTATAGCAAAGCATAATGACGCTTTCTCAAGGGACTACCTAGTAGCTACATCAAATCCCTGGATACCTAGATTAAGATGTCGTTATGCGAGAAACGGGTTATGAAAATACATTAATGATTGGAACGACACGAAGCAAGAAGATGTAAAAATGGATTGAAGGGTTAGGAAACAGTCCTTTAATTTCACCACCATGAGCGAGTGAGGAAGAGCATATTGGGGCTTCCTTGAGAAGTGCAGTTAGTTTGATAAGGCAATGCATTCTGTAGTTATCACCTCCACTTATTCCATCACCCACTTCATCTACTTCACCTCCATCCTCAACCACCTCACGTCCACTAAACCTGTAGTTTAGCATGGCAAGCACGATCGAGTTACCTGTATTCAAAGGAGTAGGGAACAAAGATCCAAACCAGTTCTGGTTCATGGTAAGAGCAGTGTGGGAAGCACGAGTCACAGATGACAACATTAAGAAGGCTACGTTGGTGAGTGTGTTGCAGGATCACATGTTGACCTGGTATATCAAACAGTCGAATGATCACCCAAATGCAGGAACAGCAGAGATCCAAAATATGTTGAATAGAGAGTTTAGCCAGCCCAAATCAGAGACATAGATGATCAACAAATTTAAAGAGATCATGATGCTTCTAGGTGAAAACCCCTGGGATTTGGATCAGAGGCTGAGGAGTACAATCCACAAGGCTAATATGATGCTAATGGATGTGCAACACTGCGCATGGTTTGTGGCGTCTTTAACACCACACCTAAGGACGACGCTGTCACAATAGAGACTTTCAACCCAAGAAGAAGCATTGGAACTGGCAATGAGGTTGCATGAAACCCCAATACAGGATCCTGAGTTGGGAGTCCAACAGATCCACATGCAACTACAAAACCTATGCTTGGAGATGCAGAGTTTGAAGCAGGATAGGGCACCCCGGCTAGAAGTGCATGAAGAAGTATGCTACATAAAATGTAAAGGCCAGGGCCACGACAAGGATCACTATCCAGTATTCACAAACTATTTGGCAGGAGGGGGACTAATGTCGTTGAGACCATAGGAACAGGTAGGGCTAAGTGCGGTACCCACACTCTCGTGCACGATCTGTCAGGTGGGAGGAAAGCACACGACAGACAATTGTCACTCGTTACAGAAGTATAGACAGACTCCGCAGTAGATGTTTTGCAATTTTTGTAGATCGGTGGGCCACGATGAGCATACTTGTCGCAACTACAAGTTAATGATAGAGTGGACCCCATTATATAAGATGTAGACGGAAACGTGAGGCCTTGATCCAACCGTGGGAATGGTGCACACTGGATTTCAAGGGCGAAGGCAAGGATAAGGAGGAATGGGGCTAGCAAGAGGCCGTGAACCACTAATCTGTTACAATTGTGGGGGATCAGGACACTACGCCTGTGATTGTACCAACCTAACAAGAATATCTTGTTCATAATCTGAGCAGTTAGATCATGAAATGGTAGATTTTCCTACGCTGATTGCATAGATGCGCAATAAAGGGGTACTACAGTCTACTCCAACTCAGAATATCCAAATGATGAGGTCTGAACCATGCGAGGAAGACCGCAACATGAACATGATGCTCAGAATCGACGAGACCACAGGGGAGACAAGGGGAGGCAGCCCGAGGAAGATACATGGGTGTGCAAGGCTCCTACAAAGGAACCTGAGGTTGACCTGGAACACACAAGGGAGATGTTTATGGAAGCCAAGAAGAGCTTCACAGAGGCCTCTACTTCAGGTAGTAAGGATCAACCAGAGCTATGAATGGATCCTTCTATGCTTACTCCTATTTTAAAGACATGCATGAAGCTGCTATGCCACAATAAGGTAATTAAAGGATTGCAAGAGGTGATCAATAGGTGCGTAGGATCAGGCGAACTGTGCGTAAACCAGAAACTGGGCAAGCATGCATTACGCACTGGGAGGGAAATGAGATTGGCGGTACAGATTGGTGAATATAAGATGGATCAGGTAATCCTAGACTTGGGTTCGAACATGAATGTGTTACCAAAGTAGACATGGGAATGCATTGGCAAGACTGTGTTACAGTGGTCTCCTATTCAATTATGGATGGTGAACCAACAAAAGATCTTGCCCATGGAAAGATTGCAAGGGGTAACAATAGATGGACTTTGAGGTAATATAGATTGTGGATGATAGTAAGCCTTACCCTGCATTGCTAGGAATAGAGTAGGCCACAGATATGAATGGAGTCATCAACCTGAAGAAGCGGAAGATGATTTTCGAGAAAAAGTCCCTACGCATAGTAGTTCCACTAGATCCAGCCGAAGGAGCACGCTACACTGAACATGTGTCTGACGATGACAGTGAAGATGAGTTGGATTGCATTTACCAGATAACGGTGCAAGACCAAGATCGAGTGAACCCAACTAAAGATGGGAGAATCTCATGGGAGCGTGACTATTCCTGTACTTTCGATTCGACTGAAGGAAGAGAACGCTGGCAGAACCAGTTGCACGAAGTAACAATGCTGAATTGCAACATGATTATTAGATCACTGCGGCACATGACGACTGAAGCAACGAAACTGCTAACAGATGATGGGGTAACAAATGTGGAGGAATGCTTAGACCAATGTGAAAGAGTGGTATTGGAATAGTAGCAGTAGAGTGCACTAGAACGGGCATTGCACACGACACCCGCACGATGGGGGAATATACATCAAAAGAATATGGGGAACTAATGTGAAGGTAGAAGATGGATGTGCTTACAATCTAGAAGTCCCTAGCGATGAATGCGATTCGAGCAGCCAGGACGCCGCAGTTTGCATGGCCACTTGTGTCGATGCATGCAGATGTGTGCTGTGCAAGCACCTCCCAGACTATGGATCGAACATCAGGGAATGCGACACATGCCACAAAAATTTCACGTCAACACCTTCACAAAGCTATGACCCCACTGACATTTAGTCTCAGATATCTGCTTTTCTTTCCTTAATTGATGAGGATTGTTTATGCTAATTTGAAGGCCCTTTCATTGAGTTTTTTCAAGGTATTTTCCTTTTGATTCTCACACCAAAATTCTATTCATATTATTTTCTCTATAATTTATTGATTCTGTAAATGTAATTAGGGAAGATAGGAACAAATTTGGTGAAAGTATATACCACTAATCTTGGAATTTATTGTGCTATGCCTCGAAGCTTACATAGCCCCATGTTGATAATTAATGCTTGAAAGAGTTTTATAAACTTCAACTCCACCACCCAACACTCTTTTTCCTTATCTAGTTCACCAATCTCTTTAGTCTGGGTATCTACAGTAGTTGGAAGTTTTAGTTGTTTTATCAATGCCCAAATGTGAGCATTTTTCCTCTTAATCATTTCCTCGACAACCTTAACATTGCGGGGGTCATATCCCAATTTAATTATGAGATCCTCCAAATATTTTATCTTAGTATTAGTTGCTAGAGAGGAAATATTTTCCATCTTTAGGTGGGACTGAATATTACTCAATGAAACTTGGAACATAGGTTTTTCAATGGCTGATCTAGTTAAAATTGAATAGATCATTTCCCCAACTTGGTTATGTAAATCAATTTGGTCAATAGGATGAATCTCCTTTGCATCAAAGGAAAATATTGATTTCTTATAGTCTTCAAAAGTCATGGGAAATTTTATTTTAGGTTTAAGGAATACCATTTGTATCAACGATTTTTCATTGTCAAAGGAAGAAATTAATCTACTATGAGAAGTGAAAGTTTGTTTCCAGAATCCTGCATAAGTGGTAGCCTTCAATGCTTCATTTTTCCTTTTGATTTCCTTGTACCTAGCAAAAATTCTTGGTTCATTTTGACAATGGGCTAATTTTCCTATTTGCAATGTTTCCAATGGCTCTTGAGAATTTGAAGATGTTGGTGACCCTCTAGAAATTTCTTTAATTCGAGGAAAAGTAGTAACATGAGGGCTTATCATGACTAGTGTATTCTGTGTGATTTCTTATCGGAAGGAGTCCTCAAGAGGACTCTTTTTCTTCTCCTTGTACATCACAAACTTTATTTGCTAAATTTCTAAAATAAATGGGAAATAGTTTCCCTTACTCTCCTTGCATGTTTTTCTTACGGAACTGGAATGTAAGATGTTATAGGAAAAAAAATCTTCTCTTCTGATTCTTGCAATGACTTCTCTTTCCACTCCTCTTGATTCATATACTTCTTAATCTCTAGTATAGGAGTGTGAGCATAAGGAGTAGTTTTTTTTTTCTACCCTTAGCATGGAAATGATCCCCAAGGGATCATAAGACCAGGAAAAACTCAGTTTAAGTTTCATTTCCATTAGGATAAGATCTCCCTCCTTTCTTATTGTTTTAGTATTGCAGATGAAAGGTCCAATTTGAGTTTTTATTTTAAGTTGGAACCTTTTCCTAGCTGACATAAAGTGTAGCTCATCCATATTTATCATATGCCTCATGTATTCTAGTGCAAAAATTCTGATAGGTACAAACTTTGGCAACATGTATGGAGGAAGCTCACAACCATACACACTAATCTCTATATAGTTTTGGTATAGATACCAATATCTTGTCTTTGTTTGTTCACTAATATGAAAAATCCTTTTCATTTTAGTAGAAATTGTAGGCATTAGATCATTATTTTAAAAAATAAACTATGTATAAAAATTGATCTATGTAGTCACTGAAAGAGAATTCATCTGTATTTTTCCTAACGAGTGAGATCCAATGAATGATATATTGTGGGTTTCTGAGTTCATCTAACTTTTGCAATGGAATTGAAAACTTGTATGATTGATAGAACAAAATTAAATATACAAGGATTGATGCATGTTTGAAGGCCCCTACTCTAGAAAAATTATTGAATTGGCCAGGGATAGTTTGTGCTAAGAATTCACTGTAATTGATTATAATAGAAGGTTTCTCCTACTTAGAAAATACTGAAAAAACACTAGGATAATGTCATCAACCCATTGGTCAGATTGATAACCTATCAAATAGGAAATTAGTGAAATAATTTGTTTGGTCATTTATGGAAACATTGAAGCTCAATAAGGTGTATTAGTTCTAGGTAATTCTACATCTCTAGGTGGAAAAATCTCAAAAATCGTAGCTTGTTGAGGGAAGGTAAGATTTTTGTAGATCTCCATGAGGGATTCTACAAAAAAAATATGTGATGGAGTTGAGGATTGAATCTGTAACATTTTAGAAATGGATTGGTCTATAAATGTAAACATAATATCATTATTCTATGCAACCACGACCCCTTTGGCTCAAAATATACCTAAAATGACACCATGATACAAATTCGGGGAAGGGGTGACTATGGGGGAATATGAATTGAGGTAGGAAAGAATCCCATAGACTCAATTGATCACTGAGGTCTACGAATTTATGTTTTATCCAGTTATGTAACTCATACAAATAAAATTCACATCATGTCTTTAAAATCTTATACTCTTGGTCTACTAATGGAAAATTATCCAGGTCTATCAAAGGTGGTAGCATGGGGTTTTCCATAATAATTTTGGATTTTTCCTTTAAAGAAGACATTGGAAAGAATATGACAGGAAATGAGGGTTACTAGGTAATTGGTCAACTTGTAGGTAATGTATGCTGGGGAATTCTGCTAATGTTGTACTAGAGTTTGGTACAAAACTTTCATTAACAAAATGCGTAAATGTGCAATAAGCATACTACGCATTTATAATCAATGAGGGTAATTAATTGTTTGTGCATTTCATATGGGATCGGGCTATTTATGGATGGAACAACTCTAATTAGGTAACAATTTTATAATCATGTAACAAGTAGCTAACATGTGGTAGCAGCAGAGTGCATACGACGAGAGCAAAAATGCTCAAAATGGGTGGAGGTTGTTTAGTCAAAGTAACTGGAAGATTTTTTGGGGGGGTCATGGTAATTGGTTTACGGGGGGGGGTGTTCAAACTACCTTCGCACATGACATGTTGGAAATCTAAAGCAGCTTTTCACAACCCCCACTCAGTTAAATGTTGGAGACCTTGGGGGTGGGAAAACTGCCTTCTCCACCGTTGATCAGGTGGAGAAGATGATGGTCATTATTTATTGCACCCACAATATCACAAGTGACCAAATAATTTCTCATATTTAATCTTTACTAAATACATATAAAAATCAATTCAATCAAATAACAAAAGCTTTTGGCTTTACAAAATTTAACATTCTAAGTCTGATAGTGTCATTGAAATGTGCATCACTAATTTATTATTTTTCTATGGATTCCATGGTTTTTTATCAATATTTTTTATTTTTTTGTCCCTTTTATTCTTTCCTTTCTTTCTTTTTCTTTATATATATATTTTTTCTTTTTTCTTTCTTTCATTTTCTTCCTTTTTTCATTTTTTGACATATAAATGTAAAAATGTAGAATAATGTTACTACATCTGCTTGACCTGGGGACTACTTTTCACTTTGAGATTAAGAGAAAATGCATATCCATGTGCCTTGTCCTCATGATATGGAGTCCTTACTGTGAAAATCACACATGCCATGAAAATGTAAATAAAACCAGAAATGTACAACAAACTAGGGTTTCAATCAACTTCAGTACTGAATATAGTGCTTTAGACACTAGCCATTGACATACAATGTAGAGTATGCTCCTCCAGGTTCTTCAAAATGAAAGTATTTTTTCCTTTAACCTAAATAAGGTTGAATGGCCCCAGCTAGAGATTATCAAAATTACCATGTTTTAGCTTTTCTTGTCTTTGGGCATGCCATTTAAAAATTAAATCTCCTTCTCTAAAATCTATTTCTTTGGATTTCCTATCAAACAAAATTTTCATTTTGTTCTAATATTGATGAACTTTGCATTGAAATTCATCTCTATCTTTGTTTAATTCTATGATTTGATTGTTGTAAAAATTTCATGATACGGAAAGCTAACATTGTAGGAAGAATAGCCTCAGTGCCATAGACAAGATGAAAAGGGGATTTACCTGTTGCTCTTTTGGGTGAAATTCCGTTGGCCCAAACTGCATACTTGAGATGACCACACTAGTTTCTCTTATGATCTGCAAGTACCTTTTTTATTAGTTTTACCAAAATCTTATTAAATGAGTCTGATAGTCCATTTCCTTGAGGGTTGTATGGAGTATAATTATGCAATGGGATCTTATATTTCTAGAACAATTATTTCATTTTAACACTACTAAATTCCTGTGCATTATCTGTGACTATCTACCAAGGACATCCAAATCTAGATAATATATTTCCCTCAATAAATTTAATGAGAGCAATATCAATAGCATTTTTCACCAGGATAACTTCTACCCACTTTGTAAAGTAATATGTGGCACTTCAGATCGATCTGTGTTGATGACTAGATGTTGCATGTATCTCTCGAATGAAATCTAGTCCCCATTGTAAGAAAGGTGTTTAAATCAAAACTAAAACAAGGGGGGGTGATGCTAATCTTTGTTTACGAACAGAATTCGGACATGGAATGAAACTTATGACTTTTTCTCCAACCTATGAAAGCAACTTTGGCCAATAGAAAACTCCTCTCAAAATCTTGTATCTTGTTGCTCTTGAAGCCTAATGACTCCTATGTATTCCTTCTTGAAACTCATATATAAATCCTTTTCTTTCACTCTCGTCAACCATAGAAGTGAGATATTTAATGGATATTTCCAATAAAGGTTTTCATTGATAATGCAATACTTCATAGCCTTTAATCTAAGAGTTATGGATTGATTTTTGTGAAACCAAGAGGATATTCAATTTCACAAAGAAATTTTACAATATCAACATACCATCTAGATAACAAGGACTTTTCCTGAATATGAAGTGGAAGAGGAGATGGATTTGTAGAGAAAGAAGGTTCTTGGGGGTTCTTCTCTGTAGAACTAGAGGAAGGTTCTTATGGATTTTTCACTCATGATACCTACACAATGGTGCTTATTCCTAGAACTTTACAATTAGATTCAACCAATAACTTGGCTAAACAATGTCCTTTTACCAACTTACTGGATTTGATGTCTAGATCAAATTCAAGAATTTTATCTATCCATCTCCCTCTCCTACCATCGGTATCAGGTTCGGTCAAAAGAGTTTTGAAAACATTGTTCGGGACATGGGCATGTTGGGATGGGGTCCCGTGGGTTAGTTTGGGGTCAGTTAACTTAAATTTTGTATAGAGTTTTTTAAAAGATGTAAAGCCTCTGTATTAAGTGGAAGAAGAACACTTAGATGAATAAGAGTCAAATGGGCTTAGCCCCCTATTTTGGGTAAAGTTTTGAGTCGGCTTTGAGATTCACCCATGGTCTGTGGGCCATGGCATTGTATTGCAAAGTCTGTAAATAGTTGAGTCTTAGCGAGTCTTAGAAACAAGTTAAGAAAGAAGTTTGATAGAAAATTGAGGAAATTTAAGAGTTTTTGTGTCTTGGGCAAGAGCTAAGGCATGAAGGCTCTACTTCCTATGCTTAGATAGAGAAGGGAAGGCTGATGCAGTTGAGTGCGTAGGAGGCCAAGGTAGAGTTCGCAACTAATTGAGCAGATCCCTGCAGTTGTGTGCATAGGGTAAGAAGAGTCTATAATCAGTGAATTGAAGATCAATAAAAACAATTTCCGAAATAATTACTGAGTATTACATTTGTATTTGTTTATATTATTGTTTGCCAATGAATAACATGTATTATGACATAATGATTGAATGCTACGTGAATTAACTAAATCTATATTAATAATGTATGAAATGAATGCTTAGCCACTTCCACGAAGTTTCAAATCATTTCTCTTATGTTTCTTGGTGAATGAAGTAGATATACGTGAACTCCAATATAGGGTTAATTTTTTATGGACATACGTAGGTAAATCGACTATTTAAGGTCCGTAAGGACTGATCGTGGACCATCGTGAAGGTCTGAAGGACGCTTTACTAAGTTACAGTAACAAGCCCTAGAAGTCTAGTGATCTATGTGGAGGTAGATTAGAGGTTATGAACGATATCACACTACTGTTTGGATGCAGAAACTAGGTTCTTGCATCCCCCAATACTACTTCGGGTGAGATTGTAGCCTACACTATGTAGGTTGTTTCCAAAAGGGCCACAATTATAGGTTTTTGTTGGTTGGTATAACTAACTCTGTACTTGGGTTAGGGCCGCCTAAGCCAACAAATGGTTTTATTGCTGGGACCAGGATCTGCTTAAAGAGATGTGTGACGTCGCATCATTGGAATATGACCAAGAAAGAAATTGAAAAGTAGTTGGATCAAAAGATTCATGACTTCACGGCTCAAGAAAACATTAATCCATTCCTATAAAAGGAGGATTGGCTGAACAAATATATGTATATAGAGATACACAAAATCTTCTTCTACACCTTCCCAATTGAGCTATATGAGTGATTAGATAGAATGACAGACAATCAAGGAAGGTGGAAGCTTGATAGTCCTATATTGTGGACTGCAGAATTGCTGCAATAAATGGAATCCTCTAAAAACAATATTGTGAGGGTTTTCAATCATTGGATAGATTGAATTCTGGGAGGATTTGTTACAGAATTTGCAGTTGACACTTCAGTCAGCTATAGCGAAGCAGAGTGAAGATTCTTTAGGGGACCGTCAGGTAAGTATTTAAGGTCATTAAATACTTGGATTAAAATGATATTATGTAAAAAGTTAGTATACCTATATGTTCAAAGCTACGCAAAGTGGAAGATTCTTTCGAAATCATGTAGAATCAGGACTAGAGTATAGCCCATTGATTGAACCTCTGTCAAGTGACGACGAAAGGGCATTACAAACTACGCCATGAAGGAAGTGAAGATCTAGAGAAGTTTTGGTTTGTTGCAAATGTTGTATGGACAACAAAACAAATTACCGATGATAATATAAATAAGGCACAGCTGGTTACCGCCTTGTAGGATCACACACTAACCTGGTACATTAAATATTGCGCTGACAATCATCATGCATCACTAACAACAAATCTAATAACTTTGAACAAAGTGTTTAGTAAGCCTAAATCTAACTTTCAGTCGGTGATTGAATTTGAAGAGATTATGATGAAGGTTGAGGAGACACCTCGGGACATTGACCAGAGGTTGAAGTGTTAGATCAGACCGGCTAACATGCAAATATTAGATAGCTAGAATTGCGACTGGTTTACTGCGCCACTTTTTCCCCATTTGAGAATTTCTCTCTCACAACAAGAGATAGCAACACAGGCAGAAAGCCTTGGAGATCGTGATGAGGCTACATGCATCACCTATTCAGGAAACGAACCTAGGGTTGCAGCAGATCCACTCATAGTTAGCAAGCCTACATGTAGAATTACAATGTTTGAAGAAAGACAAGGAGACTAAGCCAGACATGCGGGAAAAAGTTTGGTGTTTGAAGTGCAAGGGCCATGGGCAAGATAAACATCATTGTCCTATGTTCATGAATTATATTACGGGGTGGGGGGGGGAATTCACCTGAAGCCAAAAGCCCCAGTAGGGCCGAGAACTTGGGATGTGCTATGGTGTACCATTTTTCAAGTTACTGGGAAACATGCGATGGATAACTACCACTTCCTTTAGAAGTTTGTTCAAACACCTCAACAATTCTATAATTTCTGTAAATCTGTGCACCAAAATGTCTGCCATTGTAGAAGATATGAGTTGATGATGGAAAGAACCCCTACTTATCATATGCAAGTAGAAACTCGACCTCTAGATCAAGGCACAGGAGCAGCACGTGGAGGTTTCGAGGGACGAGGGCAAGGCCATGGAGGAGGACCTAGCTGAGTTTGTGGTCAAATTATTTGGTACAACTGCGAACAACCAAGGACCTTTGCGTGAGATTGCCCAAATCCTACACACCTTTCGTGTTAATACTATAGATAGTTCGACCATGGCATAGAAGAATGTTCGGTGTTAATAGATAATATGAAAGAGAAGAAACTGCAGCCCCAATAGCCCCAGTAGCCTATGCAAATTTACAAATGGTGAGGACTAAGTCCCTCGAGGAGGATCTGAGCATTAATATTGTCCTCAGAAGTGGTATGAGGACTCGTGCAGATAAGAGTAAGAAGCCGGAAGAAGATGGATGGCTTCGCAAATATCCTGAGAAGCAAGCTACCTTTCACCTTAATCGTGTAAAGGAAACATTCATGGAAGCCAAGAAAAGCTTCATTTAGACCTCTACCTCAGGAAGGCAGGATAAGACACAAGAT
Source organism: Pinus tabuliformis (assembly GCA_031772625.1). Taxonomy (NCBI): domain Eukaryota; kingdom Viridiplantae; phylum Streptophyta; class Pinopsida; order Pinales; family Pinaceae; genus Pinus; species Pinus tabuliformis. The sequence continues at coordinate 774,446,368 of CM062809.1, forward strand.
ATCAACACGACATAAGAAGTCTATCCTTCCATATTCACTAAATTTTTTGAGACCTGCATAAAGTTACTGCATGACAGAAAGGATGTGGAAGGATTGTAGGACTTGATAGAAAAGTGTGCCAACAAGGAAAAGACTCCTTCAGAGCAGCGCACGATTAGAAATATCGGTAAGCACAAGGCATAGACAAGATGTGAGATGTGGCTAAAAGCATAGATAGGTGATTATCAAATGGACCAGGTCATTTTGGATTTTGGATTTGATGTGAATGACCTACCAAAGAAGACATGGGAAAGGATGGGGAGACCTGCACTGTAGTGACCTTTGATTCAACTAAGGATGGTGAATCAACAGAAAATCATCCCCATGGAACTATTATATGCAGTAACAGTTGATATTTAGGGTGCGAGTGTGGTAGCAGACTTTGAAGTTATAGAAATTGTCAATCATAGTAATCCCTAACCTGTGATCCTAGGAATCAACTGGGAAATTGATATGAATGGAGTCATTAATCTGAAGAAGAGCACAATTTCGTTTGAAAGAAAGTTGCTTAGGGTTATAGTGTCACTAGATCCTGCAGAAGGGGCACACTATACTAAGCCAGTCTGCGATTATGTGGAAAGTGACGATGAGCTGGATCAAATCTATAAGATAATAGCACGAGATCAGGATTGGATCAATCCAATGGTAGATGGATGGATTGCATGGGACCAAGAGAGTTCTTGCACTTCTGATTCAGATGAGGAATTAGAGCATTGGCAAAACCACTTACATGAAGTTTCTACATTACGATGCAATATGATGATGAAGTCATTGCATTGTGTTTCATCGGAGGTAATAAAGTTACCTTTTTATGATGGTTTGAATGATGTAGATATGTTTTTAGAAGAATTTGAGAGTGAAGTCCCTCAGGACTACTGCTTCCAAGCCTTGGAGTTGGTTTTGTGCTCTACATCTACACGATGGTGGGGTACGCATAAGGATATTTTTGCTAGATGATGAGATTACATGAGAATGATGAAGCTACGGTTTGGGCATGCTAATACCAGAATGACAATAAGTACAATGGAAGGGATGATCGCCGCGATCACCTAGAATACTAGACTAAGCCATGGGGAACAAAACTATAATTAGAGTGGGTACACATCTTTTGTCATACCTTGGATACAATCCCCATGAACTGGTATCTTGAAATGGAGCTCCACCATGGAACTGCAGAATGGGATCTATTGAAGGAAGGCTTCGTATTGACTTTCATCTTTGAAGATGGATTTGCAAGCATCAATGAAACACTGCAAGAAATTAAAGTGGTTATCTTCCAAACATGAAAGGAACCTATAGAATGGACATAATCTTCCTGAAGCACCTAGCTGCACCATGTGTTGAAATGCTATAATGTGACCACTAAAGAGGAGGAAGACCCAAGGAATATCAATATTTGGGACACAATTTGGCATCATGATGTTGAGGGCCCACAATTAGAGAACCTAGCCATCTCTGCACATTTGAAAACAACGCAAGAAAACATTGGTAGTGAAGAAGAACTAAAGTTTGTAAAGGTTAGAGATTACTGGGATGATGTTATAGTAGATAAATTTGTTGAATTACTTCGCGAATAATAGTATCTCTTCCCTGTTATGTTTTCAAACATAAAGGGCATAATTGGTGATTTGGGCGTTATGAAGATGACATTGAAGCCAGATGCGAAGCTTGTTAAATAGAGGCCTCATCCCCTTAACCCTAATTATAAGGATAAGGTTCGCCAAGAGTTGGATAAAATGTTGGAGGTTGGCATCATAGAACATGTTGAAGAGTCTGATTGGGTGAGCCTAATGGTGGTCCAAGAGAAGAAGCAAAAGGGCGAAATAAGGATTTGCGTAGATCTGTGGAAGCTTGAAGATGCCTGTGTTCATGATCCATTTCTGATGTCATTTACAGATGAAGTGTTAGATAATTTCAGATGACAAGAGGCCTATTCCTTTTCTGATGGGTTTTTCAGGTATCATCAAATTAAGATTTTCTCATAGGATAGAAGAAAAACCAACTTTGCGACAAAGTGGGTTGATTTCAATACACTGTTATGCTATTTAGATTGAATAATACAGTTGCAATATTTTCACGTGTAGTCATATCAGAGTTCAAAGAATTCATTCATAAGTTCTTGGAAGTGTACTTTATGACTAGATGATGTTTGGCTTGGTGAAGCACCATGTAGCAATTTTGTACCTTATGTTGGATACATGTGGAAGGTATCAGATAACACTGAATTTGAAAAAATGTATATTTTGGTTTCCTTTTAGGATCTTGCTAGGTCATGTCGTGTCCAAACAAGGATTCATGGTGGACCCTACAAATATTTCAGTGATTGCCAACTTGGAGGCCCCTAGGAACATCAAACAGCTGCAGGCAACACTAGCACACATGGGCTACTATAGAAAATTCATCAAAGCTTATGCTCAAATTACCATGTCCATGGAAAAACTGCTAAAGAATGATGCAACATTCTATTGGGATGAAGAATGTTGGTGTAGCTTAGACATATTGAAAGAAATGATGGTGATTGCACCAATCCTAGTATTTCCTAATTGGAAAAAGAAGTTTCATGTGCATGTGGATGATTCTTGCATTGCGCTGGGTGTAGTGCTCACATAGGTAGGTGGAGGAGAAATAGACCATCCCATATCCTTCGCGAGTAGGAAGTTATAAAAGTCAAAGAAAAATTATTCAACAATAGATATATAAAGATCATTTTGCCTTAAAACACCTGGTCAACAAGCCTGTGTTGGGGGGGAACATTTGCAAATTGTTGTTATTGTTTCAAGAGTATGACGTTGAAGTCATTATGACGCTAGGAAGGTTGAATGTCGGACCTGACCATCTGTTGTTAATTGAAACAGGTGAGCAACCCAGCAATTTGGAATAAGGGTTTCCCGCTGTGCAACTCTTTGCAGTACGTGTAGTTGATAGGCATTTTTCCCGAGGTATATACCAATCAGCAGAAGAAAGAATTGGTCATGCGTGCAGCCAATTTTTCGCTAATTGAGGGACATTTGTACAAAGTGAGTGCAGATGAGATATTATGGAGATACATGCCAAACTTTGAGCATGATAGTATCCTCGCCGAGGCTAATGGAGGAGCCGCGAGAGGCCATTATGTAGGTAAAGAAACTCCACAAAATATTTTGCGTGCAAGTTTATGGTGGCCAACTTTGCACAAGGATTCCAAAGCATATTGTAAGGCTTATGATTCCTCTCAAAGGACTGGAAGACCATCGCAAAGGGATGAGCTACCACTATATCTCTATAGGCATTTGAGAAGTTGACAATTGATTTTATTAGACCAATTCAGCCACTTGGAAAGAAAATGGGCGTGCGCTACATTATCATAGTGAGGAAATATTTAACTAGGTGGGTGGAGGTGTAGCCAGTAAAGGATTGTATAGGGGTTATGAAAGAAAAAATATTGTTTGGGCATGTCTTAACATGGTTTAGATGCCTGAACATTTTGATGAGTGGCAGGGCTACACACTTTGTGAATGAAACAATTAGCGCAATGATAGAGGAATTCTAGGTCTACCATCAGAAGAGTACACCATATCATCGGCATGTAAATAGGACAGTCGAAAATTTTTAAAAAAAATTGGAGAACATGCTGACAAAGATATGTAACGCTCAACGAAATGATTCAGATTTCTATGTACCTGCAGTGTTATGGGCCTATAAGACAACCTGTAAGAAGTTTACGGGACAAACACCATTCAGATTGGTCTATGGCATCGAAGCAGTGATGCCGATGGAACACATTGTGCCTAGTCTGCGCATAGCAGGTTTAACGATATGGTGGATCTCGAGGCCATGGAAGAATGGATTGTGCAACTTATGGAGCTAGAGAAGGATTGATTTTTGGCAGGATTCCACCAACAAGTACAAAAGGAATGTGAAAAAGAATGGAACAATCACAATATTAAGCTTCGCACATTTAACGTAAATGATATTGTGTTGTTATGATTGTAAGTTCACTAAATTTACGAGTAAATTCTAGATGCATTGGCTAGGTCCCTATTTTGTCAAGGAAATCATAGATGGTGGTGCAGTTCAGATTGCGAAGCTAGATGTGGGGTACTTACTGGGAAAAGTAAATGGTAGCAAGTTAAATCTATATACGAGGGATCATGCACAATGACTATATGGCAACATAATAATCTTAGTACTCCACGCAGTTGCAAGGGAGCATGGGACTATAAACTACACTACCCGGCTTGGATGACTAGGTAGCGAGTAGGCTACGTGATGAATTCTAAGGACGCACCAGATGACACTGTGGTCAGGACATTCCACGCGATGGAAAGGTGCCATGCAACCCAGCGAGAAAATGACCGCTGGAGTTACTATTCATGATGGGATGGAAGGAAAGCGGTTAAGAGGAGCGAGGAAGGGGAAATTAAGGAAAAAATATTTAAATATCTACTGTGAAAGTGGCATTTATTATCAAAATTTGTGGGGATCGATCAAATTTGAATTCAAATCCCCCTATTAATTGAGCATGTTGGTCTAGTAGAGAAGACTTTGCATTCTGAGAATTTTTGGAGCCTTTTGTTGTCTGACGCAAATGAGGCAAGCATTCTGGGAATAATTTCAATTGCTAGCGAACTGTTCTCGAGCAGCTCGAGAGTTATTTATGGAAAGAATGACTACGACTAACCCCGTCAAAGCCCTAAGTTCAGTAGTCATTGTATTTGACGTGCCAGGTATGGACGTATCTAGTATGGAGACTATGCTTATTGTTACTATGGCTCCGAGATCACCTAAGACAAAATAAATGGTGGCAAAAGAAAAGAAGCCCGCCATGAAAGAAAAGCAACTAGCCGAGAACAAAAAAAAAAAATCTAGTGCCAGTGTGAATTTCACGAAGATAGCATACAGAGACACAACCGAAGCAGAAGAGGAACAATTCCAGGGTATCGAGGATGTCAATGTAGAAGGGGTGGAACCTCTGATGAGGTTGTTGGAGTATATCCCTTCATGGAAGGGAAAAACTAAAGTAATGAAGGACCCTGATTCAAAGAAATTTTCAATTTTGACACCTTTACTGCCCGAGCAAGTCGAGTTCGAAGGTCCTCGGTTAGCACGCACTCTATTGCTTAAGATGGAGGACTGGGAGATTGCAGATCAGGACAAATTCCTGCATATGGTTACCCATAAGTATATGAGAAAAATATACTATGATGACACAAGAGTTACTCAGCTAGAACCTATGAAGTGGGTCCATGACGTTGAGTAGTTATGGCTGTTGAATATGTTATTAGTACCGCACTATCACTGCTCCCCTATCAATTTTGTCTATGTGCACCAGCTCCTCAAACTGGTACACGATGGGATTCTATGGCTTGGGTAGCCTATTCTAATAATTGATATGCTGATCCACAGGGTAGCGAAGTTGCCCCACAACGTAGCTGACCCCGCCAAGGAATTTGCAGGAAAAATAGGGGAGAAGGAGCTAGCTAATAAGATGAAAAAGGAGTATGGTCTCGTGAAGAAGTCATGAGGATACTCCATTCTATGCATACAAGACCAGGCAGTCCAGTTCGCTTCTCAGATCCTCATGGGGAAGATCATGAGAAAGTGTTGCGCGGATGAAGTTTTGGTGCTAGTTGTATCACCTGCTACACAATGCATGAAGGGCATGCAATATAATTGGTTGAGGTATATCTGCCAAGACTTCCTTGCGAATCAGATAGAATCCCAAGACGATAACAAAACCTTTCATTACTTCTAGATTTTGGTCTCAATTGTCTTAGTTGCATGGAGGTTACTGGAGGATATTTAGTTTCCTCCCCACAAGGACGAATTCACTAAGGCCACGAGGTTCAGCTCACTCTGGTCCTCAAAGGATGTGACACACATTATAGAAATGAAGATTTTATGGGTCCTAATGTAGATGGACCTTCAAATGGTAATCAGTCAGTGGCCAAGGTTATCCCCAACCTTGTTTGGGTAGTTAACAACCTATGCAGAGTTCAAGGATCATTTTCACAAGATGGAGTCCAAGACGGATGTGTAGGAAGTCGTAGGGCATTAGCTGCCAAAGTGGCACGATCGTACAATGTTGGAGGTGGGAACCAACAAAGGTGAAGAGAGCTCTGGTGTGTAGAAGCAAAAGGAAGTCACTCAGAAGGCTGCACGCACATTTGCCAAGGATAATCATAAGGAGGTTACTAAGGCAGCTACAAAGCAGGAATGAATAGAGGAAGAGTGCACTACTAAACCACAGGCAAACAAGGAATAGGGATGCAGAGGAGAGTGAGAAGTCTTTACACATGACACTGATGAATGAGAGATTTCAAAGCATGGAGGAGGAGGTGGTGAGGAGCAGAGCACACAATTCATTCTAAAAAAACGTGGGTAAGAATAGACGAGTGGCTAAAGAAACAAGAAAAATTCTAATAAATAGACACATGTCGATCCAATGGTTTTGATCGAAGGCGATCTCGACGAGATCAGAGATAATGTGAGGGATACAACAACATAGGTGATGCAATAGTTTGAATAACACTACATGCAGATGCTAGGGAGCATACAAAAGGATATGTGTGATTTGAAGATCCAGGCAAACATAATTTAGGTGGATTTTGAAAAGGTAAGTGGTGCACAAGAAATCCTGATGCAGGGCCGCAACACTATTGTAAAGAATGAATGGCCTCTAGGTCTTAGATTCTTTTCTTCGAGAGGGGTCAGTCCGCATGGAGTCAGATGAAGATCATGCAGTGCTTCACACAGTAAAATAAATGGGACTAAACCTTGCCGCACTCCCGCTCGAATCGCTTCATGCACTACATCATTGAGTCTCTGATGAGCTAAAGATTGGAGAAAAATGTGCACTCACTATGGCCAATGACTTTAAACTTAATAACGAGCAGCACTTCACAAAAAAAACTCAGGAATTGAAGGATTGAGAGGAGTTACAGACACAGTGCCATAACTTGGTCACAACAACTAAGCAGGCCTACAAGATCATGCTTGAGCTGAATATACCCAAAGATGCAAAAGCCTCTGCTAATGTGAGGAAATTGGTTGCTCGACTGCACACATAAAATTAAAAGGTTGATAAGGTGACTTGTGATCTTCGAATGAAAATAATTGAGCTACAGTTGAAGTTACATCTAACCACATCACCAAAGTTTCAAGAACAAAGAGGTGCAACAATGAAATAATCCATGGCTCTGTTAGATGTCATAGTGCAAGGTTGCGACTCACCCTTCATTTAGGTAATAGGCCTATGGGACACATTATAGGAGGATCCTACGTTATAGCAGTTGGACACAGAAATTAGGGAAGTGGAGCAACAGTATGATTAGATCAATACAATAGTATGGATGTTAGTACAAATCTAGCACTTTGCATGGTTACAGGAACGAAAGGAAAAATTGGTGTAGATCGAGGAGTTGCAAAAAAAAGAGTGCTTGCACAGAGCTCGACCTGAGCCTTGGATAGATGAGGCATGCTAGTTTTCACAAAACGTTCATGAGAGGTTGAAGGAAATGCATCAGACGTAGAGGACTATGAAATTGGAAGTAGAGAGCCCCACCATAGAGAAATTGGTCTAGGAAGTCCAACAAGAAGCATAATAGAGCACCGTAGAGCTTCAGTTGTTGACCAAGGCATTCCGCGAGCTACGCCAGAAAGTGGAACAACTAGTTGAGTGACTCGAGGGTGAGTCATGATATTTGTGTTGGGGGTGTATTGGTATGGGGTTCCCTATGTAAGTTTGCGGTTAGTTAACCCAAATTTTGTATACATTTTTGTAAAAGATGTAAAGTCTCTGCGATATGTGGAAGCAGAGTGCGTAGATCAGTAAGAGTCATAGTGGCTTAGTCCCCTATTTTGGGTAAAGTTTTGAGTCATTTTTTACATTCATCCATGGTCCACAGACCATGGCATTGTATGGTAAATTCTATAAATAGTTGAGTCTTAGCGAGTCATAGAAACAAGTTAAGAAAGAAATTTGATAGAAAATTGAGGACATTGAAGAGTTTTCATGTCTTAGGCAACAACTAAGTCAAGAAGGCTCTGCTTTGCTGTGCTTAGATAGAGAATGGAAGGCTCCTACTTCTAAGCGCACATGAGGCCTAGGTAGAGTCCAGAACTAAGTGCATGAACCATTGTAGCTGTGTGCACAGAGTAAGAAGAGTCTGTAAACAGTGAATTAGAGCATTGCGAGAACCACTTACATCAAGTGTCTACATTACGATGCAATACGATGACAAATTCGCTGTACTATGTTTCGTCAGAGGTAATAAAGTTACCTTATTATGATGGTTTGAGTGACGTAGATATGTTTTTAGCTGAATTTGAGCATGAAGTCCCTGAGGACTACCACTTTCAAGCCTTGGAGTTGGCACTGCATGGTACACCTACACGATTGTTGGGTACGCATAAGGATAGTTTTGCTAGATGACGAGATTACAGGAGAATGATGAAGCTATGGTTTTGGCATGCTAACACCATAATGACTAAGAAGTACAATGGAAGGGATGATGGATGAGATCACCTGGAAAGCTGGACTAAGGCACGGGGAACAAAACCGTAACCAGAATGGGTACACATCTTTTTTCATACCTCAGATACAATCCCCATGAACTGGTATCTCGAAATGGAGCTCTGCCATGGCACTGTAGAATGAGATGTATTGACGGAAGGTTTCTTATTGACTTTCAGCTTTGAGGATGAATTTGCAAGCATCGATGAAACACTGCAAGAAATTAAAGTGGTTATCTTCAGAACACCAAAGAAACCTACGGAATGGACATAATCTTACTGAAGCACCCAGCTACACCACATGTTGGAATGCTATAATGTGACCGCTAAAGAGGAGGAAGAAGACCCAAGGAATATCAATATTTTGGAGACAGAAGGGTATCGCGAATTCGAAGGCCCACAATTAGAGAACCCAACCATCTTTGCACCTTTGAAAATGAAGCAAGAAAACATTGGCAGTGAAGAAGAACTAAAGTTCGTGAAGATTGGAGATTATTGGGATGATGTTACAATAGATAAAGTTGTTGAATTACTTCACGAATACCAGGATCTTTTCCCCGCTAAGTTTTAGGACATAAAGGGCATAATTGGTGATTTTGGCATTATGAAGATGACATTGAAGCTAGATGTGAAGCTTGTTAAATAGAGGCCTTATTCCCTTAACCCTAAGTATAAGGAAAAGGTTTGTCAAGAGTTGGATAAAATGTTGGAGGCTAGCATCATAGAACCTGTTGAAGGGTTCGATTCGGTGAGCCTAACGGTGGTCCAAGAGAGGGAGCAAAAGGGAGAAATAAAGATTTGCATAGATCTTGCGAAGCTTAATGATGCCTCTATTCATGATCCATTTCCAATGTCATTTACAGATGAAGTGTCAGATAATGTCGAATGACAAGAGGCCTATTCCTTTTTTGATGGTTTTTTCAGTTATCATCAAATTAAGATTTCCCTAGAGGATAGAAGCAAACATAACTTTGTGACAATGTGGGGTTTCTTTCAGTACATTGTTATGCCGTTTCGATTGAATAACACACCTGCAATATTTTCTCGCATAGTCATATCAACGTTCAAAGAATTCGTTCATAAGTTCTTGGAAGTGTACATTGATGACTAGATGGCGTCTGGCTTGGTGAAGCACCATGTAGAAATTTTGCACCTTATGTTGGATACATGTCAAAGGTATCAGATAGCACTGGATTTGAAAAAAATTATATTCTGGGTTCTTTTTGGGATCTTGCTAGGTCATGTCATGTGTAAACAAGGATTCATGGTGGACCCTACAAAGATTGCAGTGATTGTAAACTTGGAGGCCCCTAGGAACATCAAACAACTACGGGCGACACTGGGACACATGGGCTACTTTAGAAATTTCATTAAAGCTTATGCTCGAATTACCGCACCCATGGAAAAACTGCTAAAGAACGATGCGACATTCTGTTGGGATGAAGAATGCTAGTGTAGCTTAGACGTATTGAAATAAAATATGGTAATTGCATCAATATTGGTATTTTCTGATTGGAAAAAAAAATTTCATGTGCATGTGGATGATTCTTGCATTGTGCTAGTTGTAGTGTGCTAGTTCCAGTCTTCACAGCCTATCATGAGGGATCAACATGAGCTCTTACTAGGTTTGGTTTGGTTAGATATTTTGCACATGATATTTAGCACAAAACATATAAAAAATGTGTCCACCAGAAGAAGCTCGGAAAAATATTTCCAAGCGTATATCACACTTCTATAATAGTTTTTGGATCATAAGATATGATCGAAATGAATGATTGATTCTTAGTTATGCATGTTTTGAGGTCAGCTGCTGCACACAGGGACAAGTTTACTACAAAATCAATTTGGATAGGAATTTTACAAAAGTGAAAGAGGTTTTTTCCATCGCATACCAAATAACAAAAACCTCCTTCAGTTTATGCACATGTGCTACTGTGTGGGAGATATGTAGTGATATTTGGAGCCTGCATTAAAACAAAGCAAATTTTTCATTTATTTTACTGTTTTAGTCATTTTAGTGCGGTGCCATTTTACAACAGATGGAAAGTAATTTTCAAAAACCCAAGGAGGTTTTTATTAATCACGAGGCATATAAGAAAAACCTCTTTCAGTTTATTCACAGGTGTCTTGAATTTGGATATGTGACTATATGTTTAGAGCTCATTTTCATAGATTTAAATTTTTAATGATTTTCTGTTTTAAAGATGATTTTGTGGCACAAATTGTGAGCAACTAGAAATGAATTTCCAAAATTTGAGAGTAGTTTTTCTCCAACATGATCTTCTATACAAAAATATCTTTCATTTTTGTAATAAGTTCTATGGTTCAGGAGATACAAGTTCATCTTCAACACCTATTTTCAGAAATTGGGTCCAAGTTTAATGTAATTGATTCTATTTTGAAGAAGATGGTTGAGCTCAATTCCCTTAGAACAAGGATGAGAAAATGTATATATTTTATGAATTTCATAGTGTATAGGTTTTAATTTTTGCAACATGAAGAAGCATTTGGACTGTGTAAAGTTTTATTGAATATCATAATAAAGCAGTTTTTGCCCTTTAGGCCTGGGATTCATCACGGTGCTTAAATGTTTAGTATGTTTTTTCTCCTGTAAATCATTTACACATTACGTTTTTCTCCTTTGTTTCAGAATTATCCAAGTGATATGTTAGGAATTCATCCATAATGATGCTCCTTTCATGATGATTTTGCTATTAGTTGTAATGGTAGTCTTAGCAGAATTCATTCGTTGCTAGATGCCCTGTTGAGCAACTTTGTTATTCTCTTTAATCTAAAGTTGCTGTTGCAGATCCATCCTTTGTTTGATGCCTACAGAGCAGGATTTCTCCCCTATGCTACTCACAATCACAATCTTTATCTGGCTGAACATGGCACTTAATTTACCCCAAGTTTGCTGACAAAAACTAGCATCGACTGCATAGCCCAATCATCCTTTCTTTTGTTGTTTCGACCCAAAACTTTCAAACAAAATCCCCGCCCTCTATACCTAGTCTAAAATCCATATTAAATTCAGTCATCTCAACTGAGATTGACAAGGAGATACCCCTCTCCCGACATGGTAGGGCTAGCTACCATGTTAAGCGTGGTTTGTGGTTATGATAGGATTGCCTCCATTCAGCCTGAGGTCAATGTAGGCTCTAACATAGTGGCGACCATACTGGGGAAGAGGTGATAGATCTTCTCTAGGAAAGATCATTCAATTTGCAGATCTGATTGCTGATGGTGGACAATAGTTAGACACATATGAAGCCTAAAATCATCTACCCGATGACTCCAATGTTCAAGATCCTGAGCTTCGACTTCACTACCAAAGAATCTAGTTTTCATAATGTTGATGGTAATCACCGATGACAGGGTATGTGGAAAATCCATTATCTAGTGAAATGTTAATGATTTTAAGGGATGAGATAGCAAAATTTCAGATTGATCAGAGTTTTTTAACATCATTGTTTCTTAGCTTGAAATCCAGCTGACTCACACCTGAGAATAAATATTGTTTTCTTGGCTTAGTGGTTGAAAGACTGGAAAATGAAATTGAATTATTGGATGTTCAAATTAAGTCAGATGAATTCCAAGACCCTAAACAATTCTTGGAAACTCTCCCTCCCCCCAAAGAACAAAAGATAAGGCTGCCCTTGGATGGTTGGACTGAAGGATGTTATGATTTACAGTGAGGATGTGACAATCTCCAAACAAGAGCATATGTTAATGAGCTGGGGCAACAGATAGAATCTAGTTTCTATGATACAATAGCAGCATATATGGAATATATTTTTAAGTTGAAAGAAAAACCAGGTTGCCTTTTACAAAGCCAGTGGTACTATGGGTATATATTGTTGGTAGGATTTCCAACTATGCTCTGGTTCAAACAATATCAAACAACATCATCATTGTCATAGTTTCTTGAATGGTTGGTTTGGCATTATAGCATTACTTGATATTTTGATTTTCCATCAGAGTAGGGTAGATTTGTAAATAGATAAGCTGCCAAGAGTAGCATGTCAGTTTCTGGTATTTGTTTATGTACAGGTTGCAGTATGTGTATGATTGGATTGGTATGAGTTGTTTTGAGTTTGCATCTATTTGACCGTATTGCCCAATGGATGAGGCACTTGGTATATAGTGTTCTTGACACCTCCAAGGAGCTACCATCCCCAATAAGGCCGATGTTAGTTCCAGTCTTCGCAGCTTGTCACCAGGGATTAACATGAGCTCTTACTAGGTTTGGCTTGGTTAGATGTTTTGCACATGATATTCAACACAAAACATGTCACAAGTGTGTCCATCAAAAGAGTCTCAAAAAAATATTTCCAACGGTATATCACACTCCTGTAACTGGTTTCTGGATCATAGGATATGATGGAAATGAATGATTGGTTCTTGGTTCTGCATATTTTGAGGTCAGTTGCTGCACACAGGGACAAGTTTACTACAAAATCAGTTTGGATAGGAATTTTACAAAAAATGAAAGAGGTTTTTTTCCATCTCATACCAAATAAAAAAAAAATCCTTCAGTTTATGCACAGGTGCTATTATGTGGGAGATATGCAGTGATATTTGGAGCCTACATTATAGGAAAGAAAAATTTTCATTTATTTTACTGTTTTAGTCATTTTAGTACGGTGCTAGTTTACAATAGATGGAAAGTATTTTTGAAAAACCCAAGGAGCTTTTTGTTAATCACGAGTCATATAACAAAAATATCTTTCATTTTATTCACAGGTATCGTGAATTTAGATATGTGACTAGATCTTCACAGCTCATTTTCACAGATTTAAATTTTTAATGATTTTTTGTTTTAGAGATAATTTTGTGGCACAGACTACGAGCATCTTGAAACGAATTTCAAAAATTTGAGAGATAATTTTCTCCAACCTGATCTTATCTACAAAATCCTTTTTCAGTTTTGTAACAGGTGCTATGGTTTAGGAGATATGAGTTCATCTTCAACACCTATTTTCAGAAATTCAGTCCACGTTTAATGTAACTGATTCTATTTTGAAGAAGATGGTTGAGCTCAATTCCCTTAGTAGAGGGATGAGAAAATGTATATATTTTATGAATTTCATAGTGTAGAGGTTCGATTTTTGCAATAGGAAGAAGCATTTGGATTGTCTAAGGTTTCATTGAATATCATAATAAAGTCGTTTTTTCCCTTTAGGCCTGGGATTCATCACGGTGCTTAAATGTTCAGTATGTTTTTTCTCCTATAATTCATTTACACATTATGTTTTTCTCCTTTGTTTCAAAATTATCCAAGTGATATGTTAGGAATTCATCCATAATGATGCTCCTTTCATGATGATTTTGCTGCTAGTTGTAATGGTAGTCTTAGCAGAATTCATCCATTACTAGATGTTCTGTTGAGCAACCTCATTATTCTCTTTCATCTAAAGTTGTTGTTACAGATCCATCCTTTGTTCGATTCCTGCAGGGCAGTAGGATTTCTCCCCTATGCTACTTACATTCACAGTATTTATCTGGCTAAACATGGAACTTAATTTGCCTGAAGTTTTCGGGCAGAAACTGGCATCGACTCCATAGCCTAATCATCCCTTCTTTTGTTGTTTCAACCCAAAACCTTCAAAAAAAATCCCTGCACTCTATACCTATTCTAAAATCCATATTCAATTCAATCATCTCAATTGAGATTGACAAGGAGAGAGCCCTCTCCCGTCCTGGTAGGGCTAGCTAGCAGGTTAAGCGTGGTTTGTGGTTATCCTAGGATTTCCTCCCTTCAGCCTGAGGTCAATATAAAATCTAACATAGTGCTCACATAGGCAGGTGGAGGAGAAATAGACCATCCCATAGCCTTTGCAAGTATGAAGTTATAAAAGGCCGAGAAAAATTATTCAACAATAAAGCATGAAGGGTTGGCCATTGTCTATGTGCTGCAAAAATTTAGGCATTATCTATTGGGAGGACATTTCAAGATATATAAAGATCATTTTTGCCTTAAAATACCTGGTCAACAAGCCTGTGTTGAGGGGAAACATTTGCATATTATTGTTATTATTTCAAAAGTATGATGTTGAAGTCATTGTGAAGCTGGGAAGGTTGAATGTTGGACCTGACCATCTATCGTTCATTGAAACAGGCGAGGAACCCAATAATTTGGAAGAAGGGTTTCCCAATGTGCAACTCTTTGTAGTACGTGTAGCTGATTACCATTTTGCCCGAGGGATATACCAATCAATAGAAGAAAGAATTAATCGTGCGCGCAGCCAACTTTTCACTAATTGTGGGGTATTTGTACAAAATGGGTGTAGATGATATATTGCAGAGATAGGTGCCAAAATTTGAGCATGATAGTATCCTCACTGAGGCTAATGGAGGAGCCCCAGGAGGCCATTATCCAGGTATGGAAACTGCACAGAAGATTTTGCGCGCAGGTTTATGGTGGCAAACTTTGCCCAAGGATTCCAAAGCATAGTGTAAGGTGTGCGATTCCTGTCAAAGGACTGGAAGACCATCGCAAACAAATGAGCTACCGCTACATCCTCAGGTATCTCTGCAAGTATTTGAGAAGTGGGCAATTGATTTTATTAGACCAATTCAGCCACTTGGAAAGAAAACAGGCACATGCTACATTATCATAGTGACGAAATATTTAACCAGGTGAGTAGAGGCATAGCCAGTAAAGGATTGTACAAGGGATATAATAGAAAAATTCTGGTTTAAACATGTCTTAATGAGGTTTGGATTCCCTAAGGCTTTGATGAGTGATGGGGTTATGCACTTTCTGAATGAAACAATTAGTGCACTGACAGAGGAATTCCAGGTCTACCATCAAAGGATTACACCATATCATCGGCAGGCTAATGGGACAGTCGAAGCTTTTGAAAAAAAAGGAGAACGTGCTGACAAATACATGTAACACACATCAGAATGATTGACATTTTCATGTACCTGCAGTGTTATGGGCCTATAAGACAACTTGTAAGAAGTTGGTAGGAAAAACACCATTCAGATTGGTCTATGGCATCCAAGCAGTGATGTTGATGGAACACATTGTGCCTAGTCTGTGCATAGTGGCTTTAACGATATGGTGGATCACAAGGCCGTGGAAGAACAGTTTGTGCAACTCATGGAGCTAGAGGAGGATCGATTTTTGGTAGGATTCCAGCAACAAGTATAAAAGGAACACGAAAAAGCATGGAATGATCACCATATCAAGCTTCGCACATTTAAGGTAAAGGATATTGTGTTGTTATGATAGTAAGTTTACTAAATTTATGGGTAAATTCCAGATGCATTGGCTAGGTCCCTACATTGTCAAGGAAATCATAGATGGTGGTGTAGTTGAGCTTGCGAAGCTGGATGGGGAGTACTTCTTGGGAAAAGTAAATGGCAGTAGGTTGAAGCTATATACGGTGGATCATGCATAAGGACTATATGGAAGCATGATAATATGAGTACTCCAGGAAGTTTCAAGGGAGCGCAGGAATGTAAACTACATTGCTCGGCTTGGATGACTAGGTACCGAGTAGGCTACGCGAAGAATTCTGAGGATGCACCAGATGACGTTGCACTCAGGATGTTGCGGGCGAGGGAAAGGTACCATGCATCCCAGTAGAAAATGACTGTTGGAGTTACTATTCATGATGGGGATGGAAGGAATGTTGTTAGGAGGAGCGGGGAGGGGGCAATCCAGGAAAAAGTATTTAAAGATATACCATCAAAGCAACATTTATTATCAGAATATGGGGGGAATGGTCAAATTTGAATTTAAATCCCCCTATAAATTGAGCATGTTGGTCTAGTAGAGAAGACTTTTCATTTTGAGAATTTCTGGAGCCTTTTGCTGTCTAACCCATATGAGCCAAGCATTTTGGGAATAATTTCAATCACTAGTGAACTGTTCTTGAGTAGCTTGAGAGTTATTTATGAAAAGAATGACTACCACTAACCCCGCCGAAGCCCTTAGTTCAGAAGTCATTGTATCTGACATGCTAGGTTTGGATGTATCTCGTATGGAGACTACACTTATTGTTCCTATGGCTTCGAGGTCGCCTAGGCCAAAAAAAATGGTGGAAAAAGAAAAGAAGCCTTCCATGAAAGAAAAGTAACTAGCTAAGAAGGAAAAAGAAAAAAAAATCTAGTGCGAGTGTGAATTTCACTAAGAAAGCATATAGAGACACAACCAAAGAAGAAAAAGAACAAGCAACAAGAAAAAGTAGTGGACCTAGAAGAGGAACAATTCCAGGGTATCAAGGATGTCGATATAGAAGCAGTGGAACCTCTCATGAGGTTGTTGGAGTATATCCCTTCACAAAAGGTATAAAACTAAAGTAACAAAGGATCTTGATTGACAGAAATTTTTAATTTTGACAACTTTGTTGCCTGATTAGGTCGCATTCGAAGGTCATTAGTTAGCGCGCTTTCTATTGCTTAAGATGGAGGACTGGGACATCATGGATCAAGACAAATTCCTACCTATGGTGACCCATAAGTATACGAGAAAAATATACTATGATGACAAAGGAGTTACTGAGTTAGATCTTATGAAGTGGGTCCATGAACTTGAGTAGTTAGGGTTGTTGAATATGTTATTATCATTGCACTATCACTGCTCCCCTATCAATATGGTTTATGCACGCCAACTCATTGCACTGGTACATGATGGGATTCTATGGCTTGGGCAACCTATTCCAATAATTGGTATGCTGATCCACAGGGTAGCAAAGTTACCCCACAAAGGAGTGGACCCCACCAAGGAATTTACAGGAAAAATAGGGGAGAAGCAGCTAGCTGATAAGATGAAAAAATGAGTATGGTCACGTGAAGAACTCGTGAGGATAGTCCACTCTATCCATACAATACCAGGCAGTCCAGTTCGCTCCCCGGATCCTTGTGTGGAAGGTCATGAGAAAGTGTCATATGGATGAAGTTTCAGTGCCAGTTGTATCACTTGATACACAATGCATGAAGGGCATGCAATATAATTGGTTGAGGTATCTCTGTGAGGAGTTCCTTGCGAACCACACAGAATCCCAAGATGATAACAAAACCTTTCATTACGTCTTGTTTCTGCTCTCAATTGTCTTAGTTGCATGGAGGTTACTAGAGGATAGTCAATTTCCTCCCCACAAGGATGAATTGACTAAGGCCATAAGGTTCACCTAGCTCTAGTCCTTAAAGGATGTGATGCACATTATACAAATGAAGCTTTTATGGGTCCTAATGGAGATGGACCTTCGAATGGTAATAAATCAGTGGCCGAGGTTGTCCCCAACATTATTTGTGTAGTTAATAGCCTATGCAGAGTTCAAGGATGATTTTCACAAGACAGATTCAAAGACAGATGTGTAGGAAGTTGTAGGGTATTGGCTGCTAGAGTGGCGTGATCGTACAATGCTGGAGGTTGGAACTAGAAAAGGTGTAGAGAGCTCTGCTATGCAAAAGAAGAAGGATGTTGTTCAGAAAGCTGCACGCACATTGGCCAAGCAGAATCAGACAGAGGCTACTAAGGCAGCTACAGAGTAGGAATGAATAGGGGAAGAGTGTACTGCTAAACCACAGGTAGACAAGGAACAGAGATGAAGAGGAGAGTGAGAAGTCTTCTATGCACCACACTAACAAATGAGAAATTTCATAAAAGGGGGGAGGAGGTGGCGAGGAGCAGAGCACACCATTTATTCTAAAGAAACGCGGGCAAGAATAGATGGGTGGCCAAAGGAAGAAGCAAAAGTCTAATAAACAAACACATCTCGATCCAATGATTTTGATCAAAGGCGATCTCGATGAGATCAGAGATAAAATGTGGGATACAACAATAAAGATTCTACAACAGTTCGAAAAACACTACGTGGAGATGCTAGGGAGAATTCAAAAGGATTTGTGTGAGATTTAGATCCAAGCAAACCTAATTAAGGTGGATGTTAGAAAAGTGAGCGGTGCACAAGCGATCCTAATGCAGGGCTGCAACACTGTTGTAGAGAATGAATCACATCTAGGTCTAAGAGTCTTTTATTTTCTAGAGCGGTCGATCCACGTGGAGTCAGATGAGGATCATCGAGTGGTCCACACAGTAAAACAAATGGGACTAAACCTTGACGCACTACCACTCGAATATCTTCATGCACTACATCAGGGGGTCTCCGATGTGCTAAAGATTGGAGAAAAATGTGCACTCACTGTGGCCAGTGAGTTTAAAGTTAATAATGAGCATCTCTTCACAAAACAAATTCAAGAATTGAAGCGTCAGGAGGAGTTACACAAACAGTGCTAGAACTTGGTCACAACAATTGAGTAGGCCTGCAAGACCCTACTGAGCTGAATATACCCGAAGATGCAGAAGCCTCTGGTAAAGTGAGGAAATTGGTTTCTCGAGTGCACACGTAAAAATAAAAGCTTGATAAGGTGACTTCTGATCTTCGAATAAAAATAATTGAGCTGTAGTTGAAGTTTCATCTAACCACATCGCCAAAGGTAGGAGAAAAAAAATGTGCGGCGATGAAATAATCCATGGCTCAGTTAGATTTCACAGTGCAAGGTTGCTACTCACTCTTCATTCAGGTAATGGGCCTAAGGATATATTACAGGAGGATCCTACGATGTAGCAGTTGAACATAAAATCAGGGAGGTGCAACAGTAGTACGATAGTCTGGATGTTAGTGCCAATTTAGCACTTCGTGCGTTTGTAGGAACAAA
Source organism: Pinus tabuliformis (assembly GCA_031772625.1). NCBI lineage: Eukaryota > Viridiplantae > Streptophyta > Pinopsida > Pinales > Pinaceae > Pinus > Pinus tabuliformis. The sequence continues at coordinate 774,465,574 of CM062809.1, forward strand.
AGGAAAAATTGATGCAGATTGAAGAGTTGCAGAAAAACAGTGCATGCGCAGAGCCTGACCTGAGCCTTGGATAGAGGAAGCACACCAGTTTTCACAGAAAATTCATGAGAAGCTGAAGGAAATCCAATAGACACAAAGGACTATGAAATTGGAAGTAGAGGGCCCCACCAGAGAGAAATTGGTCTAGGAAGTCCAACAAGAAGCATAACAGAGCACTGTAGAGCTTGAGGCGTTGACTAGGGAATTCCACGAACTCTGCTAGAAAGTGGAACAACTAGCCGAGTGACTTGAGGATGAGTCACAATCTTTATGTTAGGGGCCTATTGGGATGGGGTCCCCTATGTAAGTTTGGGGTTAGTTAACCCAAATTTGGTATACAGTTTTGTAAAAGATGTAAAGTCTCTGCGACATGTGGAATCAGAGTGCGTAGATGAATAAGAGTCATAGTGGCTTAGTCCTGCGTTTTGGGTAAAGTTTTGAATCATTTTCTAGATTCACCCATTGTCCACGGACCATGGCATTGTATGGAAAATTCTATAAATAGTTGAGTCTTAGCGAGTCTTAGAAACAAGTTAAGAAAGAAGTTTGATAGAAATTGAGTACATTGAAAAGTTTTCATGTCTTGGGCATCATCTAAGGCAAGAAAGCTCTGCTTTTTTGCTCTTAGATAGAGAATGGAAGGCTCTTGCATCTGAATGCACATGAGGCCTAGGTAGACTCTGTAACTAAGTGCATGAACCCTTGTAGCTATGTGCACAGAGTAAGAAGAGTCTGTAATCAATGAATTGAAGATCAATAAAGATAGTTTTCCAAATAATGATTGACCTCTATGCAAATTTACTGAATCTAACTTCATAATGTATGAAATGAATGCTCAGCCACTTCCACAAAGTTTCGAATAATTTATCTTATGTTTTCTAACAAATGAATTAGATCTACGCAACCTCCAATCTAGCGTTAATTTTTTATGGTTGTATGTAGGTAAATCAATTGTTTAAGGTCTGGAAGGACTTATTGTGGACCTTCGTAAAGGTTTGAAGGAAACTTTTTTGAGTCACAATAACAAGCCCTAGAAGGCTATCAATCTTAGCGGAGGGATATCCAAGGCGCTGAAGGTCATCACACTAGTCTTTGGATGTGGAAATTTGTTTCTTGCATCCCCCAATATTGTGTTGGGTTACACTGAAGCCTGCACTACGTGGGTTGTTTCCAAAAGGGCCAGTAGTGTAGGTTTTTGTTAGTTGGCATAACCAACTCTGAACCTGGGTGAGGACCCCCTAGGCCAATCGGGCAGTAATAGGGGATTGAAGGACATACGTTCTGAAAGATTTTAGAATTTGTACAAGGACAACAGGTTGTTTTTCAATGATATCATATCTTAGCTCTGCACCTCTCATAACTTTACTAAAGAAGGCAATTGGCTAGTCATCTTAGTCATCATTCTTTTGCACTAAAACAATAGCTAAAGTGGTGTCAAAGGTAAAAGAGAAAATGTTGAAGGGTTATGTGTAATAAGGCCTAGCTAGTATCGTGGCTTCAGAAATTACCTTTTCCATTTGTGTAAATGCATAACTAGCCCACACTTTCCATTTAATCTCATGATCTTTCTTTAACATATCAATAATAACTTTAATAATTTCAGCATAGTTTGGTATAAATCTCTTGAGAAAATTAATCTTTCCTAGAAAATCTTGAAATTCCTTTTTATTTCGGGGGAGACGATTTACTTTAATTGCTCAGACTCATTTTGGATCAATTACCACTCCTTTTGAGATGATGTGGCCAAGTAAATTTCCTTCTTTTATGGCAAACAATTTTTTTTTGGGGTTGAGAGAGACTCAGAATTTTCTGCACTTGTCAAAAACCTTTCTCAAGTTCTCTAAGTTCTTTTCATCAAAGTTTGAAAACATAGTTAGATCATCGAGATAAATAACAATAAAATTATTTATTTTACTAACAAAATCTCAATCCATTTCTCTTTGAAATGTTTCTTCTACATTTGTTAAGCCAAATGGTATCGTAGCATACATGAATGTACCCCAGGGAGTTGTGAATGTTATTTCTTCTCTATCTTCTCGAGCTACCAAAATCTAGTTTTATCGAGAGAAACCATCTAGCATGGGATTTCTATTAGAACATGAAACTCTTTGCAATAATTGATCCCTTTTGGGCAATAAATAATTTTCTTTTAAGGATGATTTGTTCAGATTCCTAAAATCCAAACAAAATCGAATTTCACCATTCCTTTTTCTTACAGTGACTAAATTTTCAATTGGCTTAGAAAATCTAAGAGGAAAAATAATCTTAACATCCATCAATTTCTTTAGTTCTTTCTCTATGGTTGGAAGAAAAATTAGATTAATTATTCTTAGTTTCTATTGAAGTGATTTGGCTTCTGGTTTTAAAGCGATCTTATGCTCAATACGATTTGTATCATATGTTTTGAGCTCATCATAGGACCAGGAAAATACAAATTTGTAATGCTTTAAGAGATGTATATACTTGTCTTTTATATCCTTGGGTAAGGGTGCTAAAATTTTCACATTCTTAATTTCTTCATGAGTTCTAATGTTACAATCTTCTACATCTTCTTGTTGTGTGCTTAATAATGAAGTTTGAAAACACCATTATGATAAAAAAAGCTTTCAAGATGAATTGGACCCTTGGGATTGTAATTGTTTGGAAATTGGAGGATACCATGATCAACAATCTTGTTATTCAATTGTGAGGATTCATTTTCATGAGTTGATTGATCATCATTAATTTCTTCTTCTTTAATTTTCAAAGCTAAAAAGTCATCAATTTCCTATAGGAAACTCTTCAATTGTTAATCATCTTCAAACACTTTCCATTGTTTAATAATGTCAGTGATTGTAGGCCTATATTTTACCTGAATTTCATATTGGAGTTTCAATGGATTAGGAATTTTAAAGGAGCTCAAAGAAATTGCTAAAGAGTCTGCACAAATTTTATCATCTCTTAGGATTGTTGTGATGTTAAAATCATGGAAATAGTTTTCTAGAGAACACCATACCTCATTTCAGTAAGATTTATGCCTAGGGTATTTTGATTGGCATATATTCCTTAATTGTTTCACAATTAATTCTGCATCACTAAAAATACTTAAAATTTGAACTTTTAGACTTTTAGCTAACTCAAGGCCTAGAAGTAGGGCTTCATATTCTACTACATTATTAGTAACATTGAAGTCTAACTTAAAGGATTGGGTTATGTTTTCTTTATCTGGATAAATAAACACAACTCTTTATCAATCCCATCTTTAGAGAAACCCCCATCAAAGTACAACTTCTACACATCTGTTTTTATACATTTAGGTTTCTTCACAATCTTTTCAACACTAACATGGGAATTTTTGAGATCATTAGATGAGAATGTGACGCATCCAAAATCTTGATCAACAACATAAATCAGATAATTTATTACTTGATAAGGTCTACAAACAGTGTTAACAAATCTTACCTCTATGTATAACTTAAGATGTTCACCTCCATACATAGGGATAGTAGCATAAGACATATCGATTTGTAGATTCCCCCATAATTTGGCACAACATGACCTTGATAACATCATTGCAAATTTGGGAGGGATATATGTGACTACAATGTCTAGTACTAAACTTGTTATGGGGATTTTTGCTGAAGTTACAATGCCTAGGTATTTTATCAGTCTGCGACAAGGAAATTTCCGGGAGCCAAAGGTGATAAATCATGGTAAGGTATGGTAATTTATAATTTCAATTGATCCATGATTACCTTGGGCATCAAATTGTGAGATTCCACAGAGCCTAACATACAACTGTATATAAGAAATTCATGAACTTTCAGAGTGAAATAAAATGGAGGAACGTTCTCATCAATCATGTTATAACTAGCACAAAAAACCACTCATGGTTTTTCATCCTATAAAACGATTAAACCCCCCTTAGAATCTATACTCGATGATTGGATCCACTTTGATACTTGGTTTTTGTATCCTAGAATTTTGGAAATTTGAGACAGTGGAATAGGGATTTTGACTCTCTCTAACTCTTTTTCTACATTGAAAATTGTTGGAACAAATTTTTCAAAAGTATTATGTTCATTGGCTTGAGTTAATGGTTGAATAATAGTTGTTTGGGTTTCAACAGTTTTTACTGGAGGCTCATTGATTGTAACATTTTTGGCTGGCCTACTAGGGCTTCGTCTAGGCCTTAAATCATACCTTCTATTTAATTCATCTATTAGAAACTCTAAGAAGGCTTGATATTTAGAAACCTATGAAGTTTCTTGATTTTGAATTAAAGCTTGATCATTAGAAACTGGAATTATAGCATTATGTTGTGATTGATCATTGAAATAATTTATGTCATTATTAACTAATGGTCCAGTTTCTTCAAGTTCTTTATCATCAATCATCAACAGTGCTTGAATTTGTAGATCAATGTTGGGTCTTTGTAAGATCTAGGGTTGGAAACGTCTTTTTTACTGAGCCTAAGCTTTATTTGATGTTTGCTAAACTTCTCTAGGTTGCGTTTCAATCATTGAAATCCTATTTGAAATATTTTTGAGTAAGGAAGTGATTTCATCAATTTTGTGATCTTCAATTTTGCTTTTATAAGAAGAACCTCCTTCATCCCTAGATTTCATTTTCCTTTCAGCTTTCTCAACCTTTTCTTTGAGTTTGGCTAAGGTCAATTTATTTTCCTCAACCTAAATAGCATTGGTCTACATGTCTTCTAGGGTTACAAAAGTTGTTTCTCTGAGCATAATTGTGAAGTCATCATCAAATCCTTTAGAGAACATGACTTTTGCAGCAACCACTCATGGTTTATAGTCTAGTGGCATTTTATTTTAAATTTTGTTAAATTGATTTATACAATCAGCCACAATTTCAATAGGATTTCTTTTTAGGTCATCCAATTCAGTGAAATAGTAAAATATATCATTTTTAACACCCCATTGGTTTTTAAAGATAGTAATGAATTCATTCCAGTAAGGGATTGAATTAGCTCGCAATTGTCTAAACCAAATCCTAACATTGCCTTCAAGAGATTGAACCAACAATCCAATTAGACATCTTCAAGCTCTATATTCATGTTATCTGCAAAGTCTAAGAAATTTGCCAGATGATCTTCCGTAGACAAACCAGTTTGACCATCAAATCTTGGTAAGTTCTTCAGATATCCATCTCATAAATTTTTTTGCTCATTGTGAAGAACTAAGGGTGCATAACAAGCCTGAATGATGGGTGGAATACTGACCATTTGATTAGATGAATATGAGTAATATGAGGATGAGATTTGAGAAGATGATGATGATGAAGGGGATGAGGCATGGAAAATTGTAGGGGCTAATATTCATAGCTGGGCTAATTTTCCATGTTTTTCCAATAAAAAGTTTCACCAATTCCCATTTTTTCCTAAAAATGATATGCCCAAATTATATAAGGACAAATTATTTTACCTTAAAAATCACGAAAATTTTATAGGGATTACATAAAATCATTAGAAGTTTGAATATTTTTGCTCAAATATCATCGAGAATTGTATAGTTTACATATTAAAGGTTATTAAGATTCGCCAAGGTTTCTAATATTTAAGATAAATTTCCATCCTTAAAATTCTCCCTGGGATGAGAATGAGCTTTTGGGAGTTGTACGGGGTGAAGATAAGCTGAAAGAATTTATGGAAGCTTTTATTTTTGGTGGTGTTTGTATAACTAATTTCCATTGTTATGAACCAAAATTTCCTTCATTATCAAATAAAGGATTTTTGTAAACATAAAAATTTTCCTCAAAGATAACATAAGTGGACGGGTAAGTGTGAATTAGTAAAGAAATAAAGTCACTAGGTTTTAATTCTAGTAATTTTGGACTAATTCTTTTTCTAATTTAGGAGATTCTCAAAGGGATTCAGGGATCTCATAAGATTGTAATTAATCAACAAGGAGAGCTGACTGCAAATAAAATCCTTTAGATAGAAATTCTAAAACATTTGGTGGTACATCTCATAGCTCAGGAGGAATTGGAATACGTCATAAAGGATTAGTTCCAGAAACAATTTCACATGTATGTATTACAAAAGAAGAAGTAGAGACTTCTAGTCTTTGTCTTGCAGAGGAAATTCTTACCAGTCTCTCAGGATCTAGTAGTGGAGAATAAAGTTGTGGATCTGCGAGAGACCTAGTGTGTCTATGTGAAGCCATTTTAGTTTTTTGGAATCACCAAGTGAATGATTTTAACCTACTAACCCTTTATTCACCGTTAAAATGTAACCTTTAATCATTGTCCCAAGGAAAGTAATTCAAGAATTTCATTCCCTAGAAACGGTGATAGTCTAATGTTGTATTTCTGTAGATAATTCTAGGTTAGGAATTATGGTAGAGAATCTAAAATGTTTTTTCGGTTTTAATGGTTTTTGGATGACCAAAGATCTAAACTGTTTGAATATGTGCAATTCTGAGTTACTTATGACTAAATACAAGGGTTGATTCGTCACCTCTAAGAAATAATTTAGCTTTGATTTAGATGTGTAAGGTTGAAACTTTAGAAACTATATGATTTGTTCAACATGAAACAGATTGTCTAACCATCATATACAATGGGTGCATGTAAAAAAGATTTACAACCAAACAATATATGTTAAGAAACTTAAGGGAAGATGACAATTCATTGATGTAGAGGAGTTAAATCAAACATACAATTTAATCAACTAATATGTGTAATATATTATAACTTCATGGGGGATTTTAGACAAATTGAAACTCAATATTATCTTGCCGAGAGCTCCCAGAAACTTGAAAACATATGCAAAAAATTAGAGTGAAAATAATAACAAAGAAAGACTTACAGGAACACAATCTAATTTGAAAATGAATCCAGAATCCTTCCATTATTTCATAAATAACTTCTAAGGATACAAATATGCTCAAAAGTCTATGAAAATGGTTAAACCTTTTCTAATTATTATTTCTAGGTACTTATACAGAAATATTACATCCAAGATCGGATTCCAAACTCAATATATTTACAAAATAATATATGTTTTGAAACACAGATATTTCTAAATATAGAGAAAAAATAGGTAAAATAAACCCACTTAAGTTGTCTAGCATTGAATTCGAGGCTGCTACTAATGACTCTACCTAAAAATGTTGATGTTTTGTTTTTTTTTCCTGATTATCTGTTCACTTCTTCCTCTAAACCTGCTTGTTGTTGCTAAAAAATTCAAAATTAATGTTGTAAAACCTGTTTTCTAATTCAACTAATGAGTAAACATGTTTTCTCCCATCTTTCCTCATCTAGAATGGTGGCTTTGATTAACTTTTTGTAAGTCTCATCAACTTTAGTGTACTTCTTAAAAGTGGGTTTGACTACAAACAAATGTTTGATTTCATGTTGAATCAACAAGTCAAAAATCAAACCCTCAATGAAAGCCTTCCATGTAATCGTCCCTTCAGCCAATTTTTCTTTGTCTCTGGCCATTGAATACAAGATTCACTAGTATTCTTCATCAGTAATCATCTTATTTTGAATTCCCCTAAAACCTGGCACTCCCTTTTGATACAACACATTAAATTTTTTGTGAAACTTTTGGAGGGTGGCTTCTAAATTGTGGCATGTGTTTTCAAGTTGCAGCATTAAATTCCTTTTAATGTGAATCTTTCTAAACTTGAGAATTATTTCAGTTCTATCATATATGTCATATTCTTCAAGGTCACCTTTTGTTTTTGAATTCAAAATCTTGACTAAGGTTGTTGCATCTCCTAGTTTGTTACTCAATTCTTTCTTAACTTTTGCTATTAATTCCAATGGTTATTCTAATAATGTTTCTTGCTCAAATAAAATTTCAATTAATGGAAACAAATATGTCATGGATTCATTTATGTCTTGCCATATGTTTTCTTTGGCATGTGCAAGTGTTTGAGAAATTGCTGATTCATTTTCCAAAGTTTGTATTCTTTGAATCAACCTGCGACTCTTTTGGATTTATGCCACATATGCATTGTCAATCGTAATTTTATGTTCTTCGAGGTTGTGAAGTTGTGATTTCAATTTCTCAATTTAATGTCCCTTTAATGATAGATCACCCATGGGCTTGTCTAAATCAGTTGTTGAATCAATGGATGGTATCTCTTCTATCATAGTAGTTGTTGAAGTGGAAGCCCCTCCTATTGAAATTCATGTAATTGGAATTATTTCTTGAGTTTCTTAATGTTATTTCTCCCTTAACAGAGTCTCTAATTATGTCTCCATATTTTGTATCTATGTGTTATGTTCAACTATAATTTCGAAGATGTCCTCTTTTCCTTCTCTAGTTCACCAATCTCTTTAGTTTGTGGATCTTCAGTAGTAGGAGGTTTTAATTATTTCCTCAATGCTCGAATGCCAATATTTTTCCTCTTAATCATTTCCTCAACAACTTTAACATTGTTCGGATCATATCCCAATTTCATTACTAGATCCTCCAAATATTTTAGCTTTGTATCCTTTGTTAGAGAAGAAATATTTTCCATCTTTAGCTTGGACTGAATATTACTAATCGAAACCTGAAACCTAGATTTTTCCATGGCTGAACTAGTTAAAATTCCATAGATCATTTCCTAAGCTTGATAATGTCAATCAATATGGTAAATATGATGAATCTCCTTTGCGTCAAAGGAAAATATTGATTTATTCTAGTCTTCAATAGTCTTGGGAAAGGGGATTTTAGGTTCAAGGAATATCATTTTTATCAACCCTTTTTCACTGTTAAAGGAAGAAGGTAATCTGTGCTAAGAAGTTAAAGATTGTTTACATATTTTTGTATAAGTTGTAGCCTTCAATGCTTTATATTTCCTTTTGATTTCCTTTTACCTAGCAAAAATTCTTGGTTTAGTCGAACCATCGGCTAATTATCATATTTGGGATGTTTCCAATCACTCTTGGGAAGTTCAAGATGTTGGTGACCCTGTACAAAGTTCTTTAATTCGAGTAAAAGTAGTAACATGAGGGCCTGTCAGGACTAGTGTAGTCTATGTGTTTTGTTCTGGGAAGGATTCCTCAAGACGATTATTTTTCTTCTTCTTGTGCATCACAAACTCTATTTTCTGAATTTTTTTAACTCAAGGGGAAATAGTTTCCCTTACTCTCTTTGCATGTTTTGGGGAACAAGATTCTGAGATGTTCTAGGACTAAAACTCTGCTCTTCTGCATCCTATAATGTGTTCTCTTGCCAGTCCTCATGATTCATATACTGTTCAATCTTTGATCTAGGAGTATGAGCATAAGGAGTAGTTTTATATTCTACCCTTAGCTTGGAAATGATCCCAAAGGGATCATAAGACAAGGAAAAACTCAGTTTAAATTTCATTTTCTATAGAAGAATATTTGCCTCCTTTGTTGTTGTTATGGCATTACATATGAAAGGTCCAATTTCAGTTTTTATTTTAAATTGGGACTTTTCCTTCGTTGTCACAAAGTGCATCTCATCCAGATTTATCATCTGACTCATGTATTCTAGTGCAAAAATTATGATAGGTAAAAACTTTGGTAACTTTTATGGAGGAAGCTCACACCCATACACTCTAATCATCTGTATATTTTTGGTATAGATGTCAATCTCCTGTCTTTATTTGTCAACTAAGATGAATAATCCTATTAATTTCAAGAGAAATTCTGGGGATTAGATCGCTATTAAGTAAACATGAAATTGTGTACAAAAATTGATCCGTGTAGTCACTAAAAGATAATTCATTTGTATTTTTCCTAACCACTGAGGTTCAATGAACCACACATTGTGGGTTTCCCTATTCGTCTTACCTTTTCACTGGAATTGAAAGCATGTATGACTAATAGAAAAAAAACAAATCTGGAAGGATTGATGCATGTTTGAAGGCCCCTTCTATAGAAAAGTTCTTGAATTGGTCATGGATAGTCTCTGATAAGAATTCACTGTAATTGAAGATAATAGAAGCTTTCTTGTCTTTAGAAAATACTAAGGAAAGCCCTAGGATAATGTCATCAACCCATTGGGCAGATTGCTAACCCAAAAATCAGGAAATTATTGAAATATTTTGTTTGTTCATCTTTGGAAACATTGAAGCTAAGTAAGGTGGGTTAGTTCTAGGTAATTCAACATCTTCAGGTAGAAAAACCTCAAAAATCATAGCTCGTTGAGGGAAATTATGATTTTTTTAGACATCCATGAGGAATTCTATAGAAAAATAATGTAATGGAATTGAGGATTCAATCTTTAATAATTGGCAAATGGATTGGATTGTAACTGTAAACATAACATCATTATTTTGTGCAACAACAACCCTCTAGCTGGGAATATACCTAAAATGACACCATGATACAAATTTGGGGAAGGGGTGAGTCTAGGGGAATATGAATTGAGGTAGCAAAGAATCTCATAGACTCAATTCATCAATGACATCAACGAACTTCTATTTCATCCACTTATGTAGCTCATACAAATCAAATTCACACCGTGTCTTTGAAATCTTGTACTCTTGGACTACTAATGGAAAATGATCTAGATCCTCACAGGTGGGAGCATGGGGTCTTCCTTATTCATTTTGGATTTCCCTTTGAAGAAGACAATGGAAATAATTTCACCGGAAATCAAGGTTACCAGGTAATTGGTCAGCTTGCAAGTTTTGTATGTTGAGTTGTTTTGTTGAGGTCGTACTAGAGCTTTGTACATAGATTTACTTAACATAATGCATAAAGGTGTAATAGGAAACCTTCAGGTCTATTAATAAAGATGGTATTTAACCATTTGTCAATTTGATATGGGCACGAGGTATTTATGGAAAAGACTACTATGCTTCGGTAATAGTTTTATAATCATGCAATGGGCAACGAACAAGTTGTCGCAGTGGAGTGGATACGATGGGCGCAAAAATCGTCAAAATGGGTGAAGGCGATTTCGACAATAGTAGCTAGTGGATTTCGGGGGTGGTGGTAAGTTGTTTACAAAGGGGTGTCTGAACTACCTCTGCACTTGACACGTTGCCAATCTAAAACAACCTTTTGAACCCACCCCCCCACCTAAATGTCAGAGAATCTGAGGGGCGCGAACTGCCTTCCCCACCATTTATCATGAGAAGAAGATCGTGGCCATTGTTTATTACACCCGCGATATTACAAGTGAACAAAATCATTTATCGTATTTCAACTTTATTAAATACATATAACCATCAAATCAATCAAATAACCAAATCTTTTAGCTTTACAAAATTTAACATTCTAATTTTGATAACGACATTTAAATGTGCATTGCTAATTTATTCTTTTTCCAGGGATTTCATTTTTTTAATCAATATTTTTCATTCTTTTATGCCTTTTATTTTTTCCTTTCTTTCTTTTTCTTTATATATATCTACATCTATATATCTATATATATATATATATATATATATATATATATATATATATATATATATATATATATATATATATATATATATATATATATATATATATATATATATATATATATATATATATATATATATATATATATATATATAACTTTTCCTTCTTTCTTTCTCATTCGTTTTTTATTTTTTGACATATAAATGTAAAAATGAAAAATATTGTCACAACAGGTGGTATGCTATGTCTCAAGGAAGTTGAATGAGCAAGAGAATAAATATGTGACTCCTAATATTGAGTTGGAAAATATGATTCGTGCCTTGAATATGTGGAGGCAATATCTTCATGGTAGGAAGTTTATTCTAATGAGTGATCACAGTGGACTAAGGAGCTTGTTTGAAGAACCTAATATAAATGCAAGGCAAGCTAGATGGTTGGCTACCCTTCGTGAGTTTAAAGTTTAGATAAGGTACATCAAAGTTAAGGAGAATAGGGTTAAAGATTCCCTTAGCAGAACAGTGCGGGTGAATCACATTTCAGCAATGAGTTCTTATGCGATAGATTTGGAGGAACGAATCTTAGAGGCATGACAACATGATGACAGGCAGTAATAGTTGAAGCAGAGATTGCAGTAGTAGGGTGAAGGTGATAGGGATGCAAAGTATCACCTCATGGAAAATGGCTTGGTCATATTAAGGAGGAAAATTTATGTGTAGAACAATAGTTAGCTCTTTAAATGTATCTTCAAGGAGTTCCATGTCAAGCCATAATCATGTTGGATATCAGGAGACATTAACAATAATCAAGAAGTTCTATCATTAGCAAAACTTGAAGAAAGAGGTGGTTGAGTTCGTTTTGATATGTTTTGACTATCAACAAGTAAATGTAGTGTGTAAGCATCCAACTATTTTGTTACAACTGATTCCAATTCTAGAGTCGAAATGGGAGGTCATTTCTAGATTTCATTAAAGGTTTACCTAGGACATTGAAGAAACATAAGTCCATCATGGTCATGGTTTATAGGTTAAGTAAGGTAGCTCACTTCATTGAGGTGAATTCTAATAACTCGGTCAGTGAGACAAATCTTATATTCATTAGGGAGATCATGAGATGGCATGGTAATCTGAAGAAGATTATATCAGGCAGAGATGCCAAGTTCACTTCTAGATTTGGGAACAAGTTTTTTGGAGGTTTGGTGATATAGTTTTCTTTTAGTACAACTTATCATCCACAGACAAATGAACATAGAGAGAGGGTCAATAGGATTCTTGAGGACACGTTGAGAATGTATGCCATGCATCAACAGAGGAAGTGGGAGGAATATCTTGCACTAGTAGATTTTTCATATAAGAATGGGTATTAGGAATCCTTGAGGATGAATCCATTTGAGGGTCTTTACGGGCATAGTTGTAATAATCCCATCAGCTCGAGTGATCTAGTGAACAGGGCGCTCATTCCACCAGACATGTTGGCGGAAATCGAGTAGTAGATGAAGGTTATAAAAAGGAATTTGAATGCATCACAAGTGAAGAAAAAGAGTTAGAAATATCAACACAAATAATTCAAGGAGTTTCAGGTTGGGCAATATGTGTATGTGTGCATCAAACCAAGGAGGAGCTCTTTGAGGACGGGATCATGTGTCAAGCTGGCACCTTGGTATTGTGGACCTTTTGATATCCTTGAGAGGATTGGATCAGTGGCCTACGACTTGTACTACAGACAACAATGAAATTCCATGATGTTTTCCACATTTCATTACTTAAGTGATATGTGTAAGATGTTGACCATGTGATTGATTGGTATATATTGTAGGTGGAACTAGAGGGATAATTCCATCCAGAATCTCAATGCATATTGTAGTGGAAACAACTCGTGCTCTAGAACCAATAAATAGATCAACTTAAAGCATAGTGGAAGAACTTTTAGTTTGATGAAGCTACATGGTAGATGGTTGATAAGATGAAGGATTCATATCCTTCATTATTTGTTGGTTCAAGAAAATGAGTTTTTGGTATATGTATCTACATGTATGGCTGTAAATAGTGAAATGAGGTGTGTTATAAAGCTCTAATAAGTGGTATGTTGGTTTGTTTTTCAATAGGATGCCATTGTAAATATTACATAGCTATGTTATAATGATCCATAGGAAGTATGTTTTATTTCCAATGGTTTTGTGGTCATAGGTGTCATAGAACACAAAGGATGGTGTTCCCCTAAGTGGGGTTTAACAACTCCGAGTTAAAGTTTCATGTAATAAAGGATAATAAAGAAAAACTAATAACGCCAAGGTCACAAGACATGTATTTTAACATTAATGTTGGGAAAATACTATAATAGGAATCACTTTTGGTTTATTATTGGTATGGAAATTGGAAAAGACATTGGCAAAGGAGAAGAGGCAATAATTGGAATTTAATTATGAAAATAAAGGAAAATAGGAGAAAAGGAAGGTGAAGAGACACATTTTTGAATGCCAAGGAATATAGAGGAATAATGAAGAAAAAAAGAGACATTAAAGATAAAAAGTTATTAGAGGACCAGTTCACAAATTTTGTCAGTTCACTTTGGCTCCCTCCTTTCATTGTCTCTCACACACTCTTGCAAACTTAGAGTATTCTTGGAGAATTTTGGCATTCACTTGAATTTGGAGAAAGGTTAGCAATAAAGCAAAAGGAAAGGAAAGGAAATCAACGGAAGGTAAGGAGAAGGCTGGATCAATAGTTCCACTAGGAGGATTTTGGTGGTAATAGGCTTCATGTGTGCTTTCCTAGCTAAGGTGTGAATGCATGGTACATGAATTTGTTTATTTGTATTATTCGTTTTCCTTAGCATGGGCTTTTCTTGGTTTGACAGTTGTTTTAGCCCTGACTTTCGATTTGCTCAATAACCATGGTGTGATGGGATTCATTCTCGGTTAAGCTTTGGATTGCCGAAAGGTTTTAGAACACAGTGAGGTGGTATAAAGAAAATTCCAAAGGGTTGGGGCTGGAGATGGTTTTCTCCAAGAAATCCTTCAAAGGTGGTTGCAGATAGGAAAATTCTTCATGATATGGTGAATAAATGTTGAGGCATCAAAGCTTGGTTTGGTTTTGTGCTATAGAAACTAGTTTAGGTAAGATCACGGTAGTTTGAGGGTGGGGGTGGTTTAACCTATAGATTCTATGGTTTTTTCTTTCTTTTTTTATCCCATGGGATCCCAGATTCATGCTTGGAATATGGCGAAGTGTTGATAGGCAGAAAGAACAATTTGGTTGAGCCCAATCTATGTTCAGATGGTACGTGGAAGTCCCTGACTTGGTTGGATTTTCCATATGTTAATAAGAACTATTTTACTATTTTTATCTAAGAGCACTTCTATTTGTTATTATATGGATTCTGTGGTTATTTTCTCATTTTTAATATTCTGGTTGTATGTTGGTTATAAGCATGGTTTTATGATGTAGTCTAGCTATGACTCTTGTTCAATGATTTGATGAGTACTTTAATGGTTAATGAATGCATGGGATAAAAAAAATTGTCGTTACCACTTCAGCGGGACTTAAACCTTCTTCATTATTCTTAGATGAATTTCAAATATTTAAGATCAAATATGCATTCACGAACTGTAACTTACATGTTCACCATATATTTGATGAAATGTATATCATGTTCTATGAAGTGTAGGTGAAATTATTTCATCAAGATTGAATATTTGGAATTTTTATCACTTCAATTATGATTCTAGAAAGTGACAATGTTATAGCTCCAAATGTCACTCTTGAGGTTTGTGATGCTGCACTGATGGCCCAGGGCAACCCCTTCTTCCAGACCTGGTCCAACATTTACAAAACAATGTTTTATTCCCTATACGCGACATTTCCCTAAGCTAAATGTTGGCATTGTGGCACTGATTTAGAGTTATGGGACAGCTGTTGTCCTTGACGGAAACTCACTTTGGTGACAGATCTCAGTAGAGGCTCTCAGAATGAAGGAAAAAGATATATACGTAGGTTCACCTAGATGAAGGCGCGTATGCACGCGGGTTAGACGTTACAAAGGCGCGTATGCGTATACACACACTTTCACGCAAGGACAAGCGCGTATATGTTGGAGAACTTACTTTTGTTCCGTGGTAGTTAGTCCTTGGTATTTGAACCTATGGTTTTGGACCATGGTATCTCGTCAGAAGTGTTGATCCCAAGTATTGGGTCCATGGTATTGTTTTATTATGGTTTTGGACAATGGTATTGTGAAAGGCCTAAGACTATAAAAGAGGAAGGAGATCATTTGGCAAAGGATCATCTGAATTAATTGAATATCTAATAAGTGCTAGATCTGAAATATTGGCGATTGGGGTTATGGCGCAGATCTAGATCTGAATGAAGGAGGAACCTTAGCGAAAAGAGAAGGATAAGTTCTATTGATGGGTCATAATCTTTAGGCTTGAATGAGTGTATCTTTGTATGATGTTGATCTGTTATATGTGGTGCATGCTTGATCTATAAATCTGATAATCTGGGTTAATTAGTGTATGAATATTTGAAAGAGTGAATTATCCTTTATACATCTATACACAGGTTCAGTTAAGCGAAGGCGCATATACACGCTGGTTCAGTGAATAAAAACATCATATACGCAGGTTTCTCCAAACACAGAAGCGTAAGCATACAGGTTTCAAGTTATTGAAGTAGCGTATATCTTTTGAGTTGTGATCTAGCTGCTTCTATTTATTGCTGCAGTGTTCTAGGTTCAGAATTTGGTGTGTGGTTACTGTTACTGTGTTTTGGGTACAACCGTCAGAGAAGTATGTACTTGATTCAGTTCTAATTGGTGAAAAGGAGATTGTTTGATGCATAAATTTTTTGATGATTGATTGATGTTCATGGATCTAGTCTGAAAATTTATGAAACGTGGTCCCAGGAAGGAAGAGAAGGTTGTAGCCTTCTGTAGGCCAGCATCTACGTACTAGTATCTTGGCTAGTGCAACAGCTAAGGGGGTTGTAGCTGCCTTCCAGGAGAAGCTGGAGAACGAGAGAGGGTTGTAGCTCTCTGCAGGTTGTAGCCTACGTACTGGTAAAGGACTACACCAGTACATTGTAAAAAGAAGTTTCTAATTAAAGGAAGATAGATACGAATTGCAGCAGGTGGTTTTCACCCACATTGGCTTTCCACCTTATATCTTGTGTTCTTGTGTGTGATTGTCTTCAGATCTGTTTTACTGTTTGTGGTTCCTGTTTATTTGATTCTAATACACAGGTTAATGATCAACATCTGTAAGATAAATTAAATTATAAGTCTACATTGCATACGCGGGTTTCCTTCTCTGTAGTTGCGTATATATGCGGTTTTATCTAACTGAAGTAGCGTATATGATCTGGGTTTAAAAAAGAAAATAAGTGACTTGATAATACTGATTCACCCCCCCTCTCAGTATTAATTCCAACAATTGGTATCAGAGCAGGTTCTTCTAAAGAAGCTTGATTGCTTGAAGGAAGATCCATCATCATGAGCAACTATGAGAGAGAAGCATCAATTAGGCCACCAATTTTCGATGCGACCAACTTTGTCTATTGGAAGGTAAGAGTTACAGCCTATCTTCAATCTCTTGGTATAGAAGTCTGGGATATCATAGATACAGGGTACACTTTTCCTTCAGCATCTCCTACAGTTCCGGCTGGTAAGAAGTAGTATGAAACAAATGCAAAGGCTATCAATGCTCTATTAGGATGTCTATCTCAATCAGAATTCGTCAAGGTTATGCAGTATAAATCTGCAAAAGAAATATGGGACATTGTTCTGAGCTATGAAGGAGATGAACAAGTAAAAAAAGAAAAAATTCAAACACTCAGAATTCAGTATGAAAATCTCAGAATGCACAATGATGAAACTGTGGCTAACTATTTCCTTCGTGTAGATGAGATTGTTAATTGTATGAAAAACTTGGGTGAAGAAATAAAAGAGGCTGTTGTTGTTGAAAAGGTTCTAAGATCTTTGTCCCCTAGGTTTGAATCTAAAGTTTTTGCAATAGAAGAGAAAGAAAATCTACGAAACCTTACCATGTCACAGCTACATGGAATTATAACTACTTATGAAATGAGGAAAGGAGGACCATCAGACAGGAGAGAATCTGCTTTCAAGGCTTCAGGCAAAGGATATTACTATGAGCCAGGACATGTGTCAGAAGAAGAGGAAGAATCAAATTTTGTCAAGAACCTTCAACGGGGTGCTGGAAGATTTAGAGGTAAGTTACCTTTCAAATGCTTTGCTTGTGGAAGAGTCGGTCACTATGCTACCAAATGTCCTCATAAGGATAAGATTGACAAGCGTAAGGAACCTGTTAGATGGAACAAGAAACAGAATGTATATAAGAAAAGTTATTACACTCATGAAGATAGTGATGGAATTTCAAATAGTGACAAAGATGAACAAGGTAATAAATATAAACTTTTAATGGCTTTTGAAGATGATGATTTTGTGGATGCTATAGATGAAGAAAGTCTTTATGAAGAGATTTCTAGACTCAAAATTTGTTTAGAAGAGAAGAATGTGATCATAGATACTCTACAATTCCAACTTGCTGAAAAGGAAAAACGTCATGAAAAATTAGAATGTGAAATTGTGGGACTGAGAAAAGAGATTGAGAAAACAAAAGCTCTTAATCTTAGATTTTCTAAAGGATCTGACACGTTAGATGAGATTATCAAGTTGCAGCGCTCTCCACTAATTAAGACAGGTCTAGGATATAATGAAGAAACAACTCAAGCACAGAAACCATCTACCTCCAGGAGTTATCTTGATGCTGCAAGAAGAAGTGAATAAATACCCAATAAAAATCACCAGGTAAATCGGGAGCAATATACTTTAAGGACAAATAGAAGCTACAACCAGCCACAGGTAAAACCTTCTCAATTTTCCTCAAGAATGGATGTCTATAGGAACTACAATCATCTGGCTGGTAGATTTGATAATCACAGGAGTTTCTTCAATGGCCAATGTTATTCTTGTCATAACCTTGGTCACAAAGCAGCTCAATGTGTTGCCTATAAGACAATCATGACTAGAGAAGCTCATAAACAGCGGAGTATGTCTGGGATCACGAAAATGACTTACAACAACTTCTCTGCTCTTGAAAATGAAATAGAATGTTCTATTTGTAACAATTTCGGTCATGAAGATTCTGAATGCAGGAGCACGTTTCAACGGACAACTAAGAAGGAGCAAGCCTCAAGTGCCAAATCATGGAGAATAAAAGAACCCAAACCAGAAAGATGTGGTATAGCAAAAAATCAATGGTACATCGACAGTGGATGTTCAAAACATATGACAGGTGATAAAGAAAAATTTCAGTCATATAGTGCCTTAGAGAAGGAGAAGAAGGTTTCTTTTGGAAATGACACCCCTGCTCTCGTAAAAGGTAAAGGTTTTGTTGAGTTGAAAGAAAGGGTCAAAGCTGGAAATGTCATGTATGTTGATGGTTTAAAGCATAATCTATTAAGTGTCAGCCAGATGTGTGATCAAGGAACTAAGGTAATATTTCGATCAAATGGATGTAGTGTTCATGATCTTGATACAGGGAAAATAGTGATGAAAGGCATAAGGACTCCAAATAATTTATACATATTCAAAGAAGGACAACATCAATGCTATCTGAGCAAGAATGATGAACAATAGCTATGGCACAGAAGATTGGGCATCTTAGTTTCTCACAAATAAGGAAAGCATGCAAATACTGGGCAGTTCGTGGTCTACCAGACATCAGAATCCCAGACAATACAATATGCAAATCATGTCAGTTTGGTAAGCAAACCAAAACTAACTTCCCTGAGAAGGAAGGATCAGCCAACAAGCCACTTGAACTTGTCCATACTGATGTATGTGGTCCAACTAGCAAAAGGTCACCTCGAGGAGAAGAATACTTTATATTATTCATTGATGATTATTCCAGGATGTGTTGGATAGGACTTATGAAGCACAAAGACGAAGCCTTTGAAAAGTTCAAATCATTCAAAGCCTTGGTGGAGAACGAATCAGATCTCAGAATCAAATCCCTCAGGTCTGATTGAGGAGGAGAATTTACCTCGAATGAATTTTTCGATTTTTGTGAAAAACATGGAATAAGAAGGGAATTCTCTACATCTAGGACTCCTCAGCAAAATGGAGTAGTGGAAAGGATGAACAGAATGGTTCAATAAATGGCTCGTGCAATGCTTGATGAGTCTGGAACTCCCGCAACATTCTGGGGTGAAGCCGCATTTGCTGCAGTTGTTATTCTCAACAGGACAAATGTCCAGGTGAACAGCACTCAAACTCCTCATGAGCTCTGGTATGGTGAGACTCCTTCGGTAAAATATTTCAAAATTTTTGGAAGCATATGCTATATTAAATATAATGATGAAAATCTTGGCAAGTTTGAACCTAGAGCAGATGAAGGCATTCTCGTTGGTTATTCTCCCCATAGCAAAGCATATAAGTGTTACAACAAAAGGCAAGAAGAATAGTTGACAGCATTGATGTAGTGGTTGATGAAGAAGGAAACATTCCTAGGCAAGTGAATTCCAAAGATTTCGAAGATGATGAGAACTATCCTTCAACATCAAATCAGAGCTATGATGAAGAAGAAGCTCAAGAGGCACGAGAAGAACATATAAGGATAGAAGATAAGACTCCATCCAAGTATGTTGAGAAGAATCATCCAAAATCTCAAATTTTGGGGCAAAAAGAGGCAAGTATACAAACAAGAAGAACAATTGCAGAAGCCTCAAGCTATTTGGCTTTGCTCTCCTCCACTGAACCACAAAATGTAAAAGAGGCATGCAAAGATGAATGCTGGGTCAAGGCAATGGATGAAGAACTTGAGCAGATCGAAAAGAATAACACTTGGGAGTTGGTTCCTAGACCAAAAGATAAGAATGTCATAGGGACAAAATGGATCTTTAAAAACAAGTTGAAGGAAAATGGGAAAGTGATTAGAAACAAGGCCAGACTTGTCTATAAAGGGTATGCTCAACAAGAAGGAATAGACTTTGAAGAAACCTTTGCTCCTGTTGCTAGACATGAGGCCATCAGAATGTTCCTTGCTCTCTCTAGCTTTCAGAAGTTCAAAGTATTTCAAATGGACGTGAAATCAGCCTTTCTGAATGCAGACTTAGAAGAAGTAGTGTACATTGAGCAACCAGATGGTTTCATTCCTGGGAATGATCCAAATATTGTATGCAAACTAAAAAAGGCTCTCTGTGGTCTTAAACAGGCTCCAAGGACTTGGTACTACCGTTTGGACAAATATCTTCATCAACAAGGTTTTTCAAAAGGATAAGCAGATAGCAATCTTTATATAAAAATTGAAAATGACAAATTGCTAATACTTGTTGTGTATGTAGATGATATTATCTTTGGCAGAAATGAAGAAGCTATGAGTCAAAGCTTTGCCTTGGTGATGCAGAAAGAATTAGAAATGTCTTTGCTTGGAGAACTGACATATTTTCTTGGATTGCGAATCCAACAAAATGAAGGTGGTATCTTTTTGTCTCAAACCAAGTATCTCAAGCAGATCTTGAAGAAATATGGCATGGAAGATGCAAAACCCGTATGTACCCCTATGGTTACAGGATGCAGCCTTAGTGCAAATGATGAATCAGCAGCAGTGCATCAACCAACCTATAGATCCATGATTGGAAGTCTGCTTTATCTGACAGGTACCCGACCAGACATCATGCATGCAGTAGGAATGGTTGGAAGATTTCAGGAAAATCCAAAGGAAACTCATCTTCAAGCAGTGAAGAGAATTTTCAAGTATCTTCAAGGAACTCAAAACTATGGCTTATGGTATCCTAGAGATACAGATCTCACTCTTCATGCTTATACAAATGCAAATTGGGCTGGAAGCGTGGATGACAGAAAGAGCACAAGTGGTGGTGCATTCTTTATGGGTTCCAGATTAGTATCTTGGTTCAGGAAGAAACAGAGTTTGGTTGCTTTATCTACAGCTAAAGCGGAATATGTGGCTACTGCATCTTGCTGCACTCAACTCCTTTGGATGATGCAAACCTTGCAGGATTTTCAAATCACTTGTAGACCACCTATCTCCATCTTATGTGATAATACAAGTGCAATTAGCATTTCAAAGAACCCAGTCATGCATTCAAAGACCAAGCACATACCTATCAAATATCATTTTCTCCGGGAACAAGTGCTAGAACAAAAGCTCAAGTTGGAATATGTTCCCTCTAAGGAACAAGTTGCTGATATAATCACCAAACGACTTCCCAGGGAAATTTTTGAATACCTCAGACAGAAGTTGGGAGTAGTTGATGCATCATCTTGCTGTTAAAACTTGTCTGTTTTAGAGAAAAATGGGTGTACGCGAGTTGCCTGAGGAGGATCCACGTACATACGCCAGTTTGTACAGAGACAGTCGCGTATATGTAGGCTTGATGGATATCAGTAGGGACAGGCTCTGGTTGAAGATAGTCATATATGGGTCTGACAGAGACCATCTGGCACAGGTTCAGGTGGAGTGGATAAACTTCTAAAGATGCATTGTTGGCATTATCTTAGAAGCTTTTGGTTCTAGTTCATAGCTGTTGTTGGTTTCAGGTGGAACAAAGGCAGAGGGAGAACAGAAGGAAATCTTAGTTGCTGATCTGAATGGTGGTTGACAGATGCTGCTGATATCAGTTATTGGTGACTTTCATAAGTCTTTCTCTAGATATTTTGTCTCTGTGTCATGTATCTCTTTTGTGGTGTGAAGGTCATGTAACGGCCTATTTTAGTTTCCCCACTATGCCTGGGATGAAGATGTAATGTACTTGGTTTTCATATGTAAATCTCTTATGTATCCCCACTTGGTTGGGTGAAGGATGTATGTATTGAGTCTTTTGGTGATAGGAAGGTCCTTTATGATGTATAAGTCATGATTCTTCTTGAAGAACATTTTTTTGCAGATCTTGCCTACAGTCAGGGGGAGCATGGTCAGCACAGTAGGGCAGAGATTTTTGCATGTACCCAGGGGGAGCACAACCCTTTGCCCTTGATGACAAAAGGGGAGAATGACTTTGAGGATCTTGGGGTTGCCATCAAGTCAAAATGGGGAGATTGTTGGCATTGTTACATTGATTTAGAGTTATGGCACAGGTGTTGTCCTTGATGGCAACTCACTTTGGTGACAGATCTCAGTACAGGCTCTCAGAATGAAGGAAAACGATATATATGTAGGTTCACCTAGACGAAGGTGCGTATACACGCGGGTTATACGTTACAAAGGTGCGTATTTGTATACACGCACTTTCACGCAAGGAAAAGCGCGTATATGTTGGAGAACTTACTTTTGGTCCATGGTAGTTAGTCCTTGGTATTTGAGCCTATGGTTTTGGACCATAGTATCTCGTCAGAAGTGTTGATCCAAAGTATTGGGTCCATGGTATTGTTTTATTATGGTTTTGGACCATGGTATTGTGAAAGGCCTAAGACTATAAAAGAGGAAGGAGATAATTTGGCAAAGGATCATCTAAATTAATTGAATATCTAATAAGTGCTAGATCTGAAATATTGGCGATTGGGGTTATGGTGCAGATCTGGATCTGAATGAAGGAGGAACCTTAGCGCAAAGAGAAGGATAAGTTATATTGATGTGTCATAACCATTAGGCTTGAATGATAGTATCTTTGTATGATTTTGATCTGTTATATGTGGCTCATGCTTGATCTATAAATCTGATAATCTGGGTTAATTAGTGTCTGAATATTTGAAAGAGTGAATTATCCTTTATAGATCTGTATGTAGGTTCAGTGAAGCAAAGGCACGTATACACGTTGGTTCAGTGAATAATAACATCGTATACGCAGGTTTCTCCAAACACAGAAGCGTATGCACGCAGGTTTCAAGTTATTGATGTAGCGTATATCTTTTGAGTTGTGATCTAGCTGCTTCTATTTATTGCTGCAGTGTTCTGGGTTCAGAATTTGGTGTGTGGTTACTGTTACTGTGTTTTGGGTACAGCCGTCAGAGAAGTATCTACATGATTCAGTTCTAATTGGTGAAAAGGAGATTGTTTGATGAGGAAATTTTTTGATGATTGATTGATGTTCATAGATCCAGTCTGAAAATTTATGAAACATGGTCCCTGGAAGGAAGGGAAGGTTGTAGCCTTCTATAGGCCAGCACCTACATACTAGTATCTTGGCTAGTGCAAGAGCTAAGGGGGTTGTAGCTCCCTTTCAGGAGAAGCTGGAGAACGAGAGAGGGTTGTAGCTCTCTGCAGGTTGCAGCCTGCGTACTGGTAAAGGACTGCACCAGTACATTGTAAAAAGAAGTTTCTAATTAAAGGAAGATAGAGACGAATTGCAGCAAGTGGTTTTCACCCACATTGGATTTCCACCTTATATCTTGTGTTCTTGTGTGTGATTGACTTCAGATCTATTTTACTATTTCTGGTTACTGTTTATTTGATTCTAATACACAGATTAATGATCAACATCTGTAAGATAAATTAAATTATAAGTCTGCATTGCATACGAGGATTTCCTTCTCTGTAGTTGCGTATATACGCGGTTTTATCTAACTAAAGTAGTGTATATGATCTGGGTTTAAAAAAGAAAATAAGTTCCTTCATAATACTGATTCACCCCCCCCTCAGTATTATTTCCAACAATTGGTATCAGAGCAGGTCCTTCTGAAGAAGCTTGATCGCTTGAAGGAAGATCCATCATCATGAGCAGCCATGAGAGAGAAGCATCAATCAGGCCACCAATTTTTGATGGGACCAACTTCATCTATTGGAAGGTAAGAGTTATAGCCTATCTTGAATCTCTTGGTACAGAAGTTTGGGATATCATAGATATAGGGTACACTTTTCCTTCGGCAAATCCTATAGATCTGGCTGGTAAGAAGTAATATGAAACAAATGCAAAGGCTGTCAATACTCTATTAGGATGTCTATCTCAATCAGAATTCGTCAAGGTTATGCGGTATAAATCCGCAAAATAAATATGGGACAAGATTTTTCTGAGCTATGAAGGAGATGAACAGGTAAAACGAGCAAAACTTCAAACCCTCAGAATTCAGTATGAAAATCTCAGAATGCACAATGATGAAAGTGTGGCTAACTATTTCCTTCGTGTAGATGAGATTGTTAATTGTATGAAAAACTTGGGTGAAGAAATAAAAAGAGGCTGTTGTGGTTGAAAAGGTTCTAAGATCTTTGTCCCCTAGGTTTGAATCTAAAGTTTCTGCAATAGAAGAAAAATAGAATGTACGAAACCTTAACATGTCACAGCTGTACGGAATTCTGACTGCTTATGAAATGAGGAAAGGAGGACCTTCAGACAGGAGAGAAGCTTCTTTCAAGGCTTCAGGGAAAGGAGATTACTATGAGTTAGGACACGTGTCAGAAAAAGAGAAAGAATCAAATTTTGTCAAGAACCTTCAACGGGGTGCTGGAAGATTCAGAGGTAAGTTACCTTTCAAATGCTTTGCTTGTGGAAGAGTCGGTCACTATGCTGCCAAATGTCCTCATAAGGATAAGATTGATAAGGGTAAGGAACATGTTAGATGGAACAAGAAACAAAATGTAAATAAGAAGAGCTATTACACTCATGAAGATAGTGATGGACTTTCAAATAGTGACGAAGATGAACAAGGTAATAAATATAATCTTTTAATGTCTTTTGAGGATGATGATTTTGTGGATGCTATAGATGAAGAAAGTCTTTATGAAGAGATTTCTAGACTCAAAATTTGTTTAGAAGAGAAGAATGTGATCATAGATACTCTACAATTTCAACTTGCTGAAAAGGAAAAACATCATGAAAAATTAGAATGTGAAATTGTGGGACTGAGAAAAGAGATTGAGAAAACAAAAGCTCTTAATATTATATTTGCTAAAGGATCTGACACATTAGATGAGATTATCAAGGTGTAGCGCTCTCCACTAATTAAGACAAGTTTGGGATATAATGAATAAACAACTCAAGTGCAGAAACCATCTACCTCCAAGAGTTATCTTGATGCTGAAAGAAGAAGTGAACAGAGACCCAATGGAAATCACCAGGTAAATCGGGGGCAATCTACTTTAAGGACAAACAAAAGCTACAACTAGCCATAGGTAAAACCTTCTCAATTTTCCTGAAGAATGGATGTCAATAGGAACTACAATCATTTGGCTGGTAGATTTGATAATCATAGGAGTTTCTTCAATGGCCAATCTTTTTCTTCTCATAACTTTGGTCACAAAGCAGTTGAATGTGTTGCCTATAAGACAATCATGACTAGAGAAGCTCATAAACAGAGGAGTATGACTAGGATCATGAAAAGGACTTACAACAACTTCTCTGCTCTTGAAAATGAAATAGAATGTTCTATTTGTAACAATTTCGGTCATGAAGATTCTGAATGCAGGAGCAGGTTTCGACAGACAACTCAGAAGGAGCAAGCCTCAAGTGCCAAATCATGGAGAATAAAAGAACTCCAACAAGAAAGATGTGGTATATCCTAATATGTGGAAGGGTAGGAAAATCAATGGTACATCGACAGTGGATGTTCAAAACATATGACAGGTTATAAAGAAAAACTTCAGTCATATAGTGCCTTAGAGAAGGAGAAGAAGGTTTCTTTTGGAAATGACATCCCTACTCTCATAAAAGGTAAAGGTTCTGTTCAGTTGAAAGAAAGGGTCAAAGCTCGAAATGTCATGTATGTTGATGGCTTAAAGCATAATCTAGTAAGTGTCAGCCAGATGTGTGATCAAGGAACTGAGGTAATATTTCGATCAAATGGATGTATTGTTCGTGATCTTGATACAGGAAAAACAGTGATCAAAGGTGTAAGGACTCCAAATAATTTATACATATTCAAAGAAGGACAACATCAATGCTATCTAAGCAAGGATGATGAACATTGGCTATGGCACAGAAGATTGGGGCATCTTAGTTTCCCACAGATAAGGAAAGGATGAGAATACCAGGCAGTTCGTGGTCTTCCAGACATCAGAATCCCAGACAATACAATATGCAAATCATGTCAGTTTGGTAAGCAAACTAGAACTAACTTCCCTGAGAAGGAAGGATCAGCCAACAGGCTGCTTGAACTTGTCCATACTGATGTATGTGGTCTAACTAGGAAAAGGTCACCTCGAGGAGAAGAATACTTTATATTATTCATTGATGACTATTCTAGGATGTGTTGGATAGGACTTATGAAGCATAAAGACAAAGCCTTTGAAAAGTTCAAATCATTCAAAGCCTTGGTGGAGAACAAATCAGATCTTAGAATCAAATGCCTCAGGTCTGATCGAGGAGGAGAATTTACCTCGAATGAGTTTTTCGATTTTTGTGAAGAACATGGAATAAGAAGGGAATTCTCTACAACTAGGACTCCTCAGCAAAATGGAGTAGTGGAAAGGATGAAGAAAACGGTTCAACAAATGGCTCGTGCAATGCTTGATGAGTCTGGAACTCCCGCAACTTTCTAGGGTGAAGCCACATTTGTTGTAGTTGTTATTCTGAACAAGACAAATGTCCGGGTGAACAGCACTCAAACTCCTCATGAGCTCTGGTATGGTGAGACTCCTTCGGTAAAATATTTCAAAATTTTTGGAAGTAAATGCTATATTAAAAATAATGATGAAAATCTTGGCAAGTTTGAACCTAGAGCAGATGAAGGCATCCTCCTTGGTTATTCTCCCCACAGCAAAGCATATAAGTGTTACGACAAAAGACTTAGAAGAATTGTTGACAGCATTGATGTAGTGGTTGATGAAGAAGGAAACATTCCTAGGCAAGTGAATTCCGAAGATTTTGAAGATGATGAGGACTATCCTTCTACATCAAATCAGAACTATGATGAAGAAGAAGCTCAAGAGGCACCAGAAGAACAAATAAGGATAGAAGATAAGACTCCATCTAGGTACGTTGAGAAGAATCATCCAGAATCTCAAATTTTGGGGCAAAAAGAGGTAGGTATACAAACAAGAAGAACAATTGCAGAAGCCTCAAGCTATTTGGCTTTTCTCTCCTCCACTGAACCACAAAATGTAAAAGAGGCATGCAAAGATGAATGCTGGGTCAAGGCAATGGATGAAGAACTTGAGCAGATCGAAAAGAATAACACTTGGGAGTTGGTTCCTAGACCAATAGATAAGAATGTCATAGGGGCAAAATGGATCTTTAAAAAAAAGTTGAATGAAAATGGGGAAGTGATTAGAAACAAGGCCAGACTTGTCTGTAAAGGGTATGCTCAACAAGAAGGAATAGACTTTGAAGAAACCTTTGCTCCTGTTGCTAGAATTGAGGCCATCAGAATGTTCCTTTCTCTCTCTAGCTTTCAAAAGTTCAAAGTATTTCAAATGGACGTGAAATCAGCCTTTCTGAATGGAGACTTAGAAGAAGAAGTGTACATTGAGCAACCAGATGGTTTCATTATTAGGAATGATCCAAATCTTGTATGAAGACTAAAAAAGGCTCTCTATGGTCTTAAACAGGCTCCAAGGGCTTGGTACTACTGTTTGGACAAATATCTTCATGAACAAGGTTTTTCAAAAGGATCAGCAGATAGCAATCTTTATATAAAAATTGAAAATGACAAATTGCTGATACTGGTTGTGTATGTAGATGATATTATCTTTGGCAGCAATGAAGAAGCTATGAGTAAAATATTTGCCTTGGTGATGCAGAAAGAATTCGAAATATCTTTGCTTGGAGAACTGACATATTTTCGTGGATTGCAAATCCAACAAAATGAAGGCGGTATCTTTTTGTCTCAAACCAAGTATCTCAAGAAGATCTTGAAGAAATATGGCATGGAAGATGCAAAACCAGTATGTACCCCTATGGTTACAGGATGTAGCCTCAGTTCAAATGATGAATTAGCAACAGTGCATCAACCAACCTATAGATCCGTGATTGGAAGTCTACTTTATCGGACAGGTACCTGACCAGACATCATGCATGTAGTAGGAATGGTTGGAAGATTTCAGGAAAATCCAAAGGAAACATATCTTCAGGCAGTGAAGAGAATTTTCAAGTATCTTCAAGGAACTCAAAACTATGGCTTATGGTATCCTAGAGATACAGATCTCACTCTTCATGCTTATACAAATGAAGATTGGGATGGAAATGTGGATGACAGAAAGAGCACAAGTGGTGGTGCATTCTTTATGGGTTCCAGATTAGTATCTTGGTTCAGCAAGAAACAGAGTTCGATTGCTTTATCTACAGCTGAGGCGGAATATGTGGCTGCTGCATCTTGGTGCACTCAACTCCTTTGGATGATGAAAACCTTGCAATATTTTCAAATCACCTGTACACCACCTATCTCCATCTTATGTGATAATACAAGTGCAATCAACATTTCAAAGAACCCAGTCATGCATTCAAAGACCAAGCACATACCTATCAAATATCATTTTCTCTGGGAACAAGTGCTGGAACAAAAGGTCAAGCTGGAGTATGTTCCCTCTAAGGAACAAGTTTCTGATATAATCACCAAAGCACTGCCGAGGGAAACTTTTGAATACCTCAAACAGAAGGTGGGAGTAGTTGATGCATCATCTTGCTGTCAAAACTTGTCTGTTTCAGAGAAAAATGGGTGTACACGAGTTGCCTGAGGAGGATCTGCGTACATACACCGGTTTGTGTAGAGACAATCGCGTATATGGAGGCTTGATGGATATCAGTAGGGACAGGCTCTGGTTAAAGATAGTCTGATATGGGTCTAAAAGAGACCATCTGGCACAGGTTCAGGGGGAGCGGATAAACTTCTAATGATGCATTGTTGTCATTATCTTATAAGCTTTTGGTTCTAGTTCACAGCTGTTGTTGGTTTCAGGTGGAACAAAGGCAAATGGAGAACAGAAGGAAATCTTAGTTGCTGATCTGAATGGTGGTTGACAGATGCTGCAGATATTAGCTATTGATGACTTTCATAAGTCTTGCTCTAGATATTTCATCTCTATGTCATGTATCTCTTTTGTGGTGTCAAGGTCATGTAACTGCCTATTTTAGTTTCCCCACTATGTCTGGGATGAAGATGTAATGTACTTGGTTGTCATATGTAAATCTCTTATATATCCCCACTTGGTTGGGTGGATGATCCCCACTTGGTTGGGTGAAGGATGTATGTATTGAGTCTTTTGGTGATAGGAAGGTCCTTTATGATGTATAAGTCATGATTCTTCTTGAAGAACATCTTTTTGTAGATCTTGCCTACAGTTGGGGGGAGCATGGTCAGCACAGAAGGGCAGAGATTTCAACATGTACTCAGGGGGAACACAACCCTTTTCCCTTGATGACAAAGGGGGAGAATGACTTTGAGGAT
Source organism: Pinus tabuliformis (assembly GCA_031772625.1). NCBI lineage: Eukaryota > Viridiplantae > Streptophyta > Pinopsida > Pinales > Pinaceae > Pinus > Pinus tabuliformis. Next base: position 774,495,220 of record CM062809.1, read on the forward strand.
CTTGGGGTTGCCATCAAGTCCAAAGGGGGAGATTGTTTGCATTGTGGCACTGATTTAGAGCTATGGCACAGGTGTTGTCCTTGATGGGAACTCACTTTGGTGACAGATCTCAGTACAGGCTCTCAGAATGAAGGAAAAAGATATATATGTAGGCTCACCTAGACGAAGGCGCGTATACACGTGGGTTAGACGTTACAAAGGCGTGTATGCGTATAGATGCACTTTCATGCAAGGAAAAGCACGTATATGTTGGAGAACTTACTTTTCGTCCATGGTAGTTAGTCCTTGGTATTTGAACCTATGGTTTTGGACCATGGTATCTCATCAGAAGTGTTGATCCCAAGTATTGGGTCCATGGTATTGCTTTATTATGGTTTTGGACCATGGTGTTGTGAAAGGCCTAAGACTATAACAGAGGAAGGAGATCATTTGGCAAAGGATCATCTGAATTAATTGAATATCTAATAAGTGGTAGATCTGAAATATTGGTGATTGGGGTTATGGTGCAGATATGGATCTGAATGAAGGAGAAACCTTAGTGCAAAGAGAAGGATAAGTTCTATTGATGGGTCATAATCTTTAGGCTTGAATGATAGAATCTTTGTATGATTTTGATCTGTCATATGTGGCACATGCTTGATCTATAAATCCGATAATCTGGGTTAATTAGTGTCTGAATATTTGAAAGAGTGAATTATCCTTTATACATATATACACAGGTTTAGTGAAGCGAAGGCACGTATACACGCTGGTTCAGTGAATAAAAACAACGTATATGCAGGTTTCTCCAAACACGGAAGCGTAAGCACGCAGGTTTCAAGTTATTGAAGTAGCGTATATATTTTGAGTTGTGATCTAGCTGCTTCTATTTATTGTTGTAGTGTTCTGGGTTCATAATTTGGTGTGTGGTTACTATTACTATGTTTTGGGTACAGTCGTCAGAGAACTATGTACTTGATTCAGTTCTAATTGGTGAAAAGGAGATTGTTTGATGCATAAATTTTTTGATGATTGATTGATGTTCATGGATCTAGTCTGAAAATTTATTAAACGTGGTCCTTGGAAGGAAGAGAAGGTTGTAGCCTTCTATAGGCCAGCACCTACATACTAGTATCTTGGCTAGTGCAAGAGCTAAGGGGGTTGTAGCTCCCTTCTAGGAGAAGCTGGAGAACGAGAGAGGGTTGTAGCTCTCTGTAGGTTGTAGCCTGCGTACTGGTAAAGGACTACACCAATATATTGTAAAAAGAAGTTTCTAATTAAAGGAAGATAGAGACGAATTGCAGCAGGTGGTTTTCACCCACATTGGCTTTCCACCTTATATCTTGTGTTCTTGTGTGTGATTGTCTTCAGATCTGTTTTACTGTTTCTGGTTACTATTTATTTGATTCTAATACATAGATTAATGATAAACATCTGTAAGATAAATTAAATTATAAGTCTGCATTGCATATGGGGGTTTCCTTCTCTGTAGTTGCGTATATACGCGGTTTTATCTAACTGAAGTAGCGTATATGATCTGGGTTTAAAAAATAAAATAATTGACTTGATAATACTGATTCACCCCCACTCTCAGTATTATTTCCAACACTAAACACGTGTGTACGCGGGTCTGTGTATGCCCAACCCACGCATATGCCTTAAAACACTTAAAAAAAATAAATTAAATCTCCTTAATTTCGGGTGGAGATTGTGGGTTTTACCTGTTGATCACCCGTTAGTGCCCGTTGCCCAACTGTTCCCAACGAATTCCCAACTAAAAAGTTACCTTTGTAGAAGTATAAAAAGGCTTCAATGGGAAGGCCTAAGGGAGGAGAGAAGAGAGAGAAAGGCTATTATGCTGAGATTTCCCTGACCAGGTCTAAAGATCCTAGTGCCTCCTGCACTTCCCCCATTTACAGGAAACACTTGTTTCCTTGTGTGATGATGTCTATCTACTACTTGTGATATCATGGAGTAAGTCATGGAAGGATTTTGTTAAAGTCTTGTCTTTGTTCCTGACATAAATCTTCTTCATGTTTACGATATTCATGTTATGATTCATATATGAAAGGTTGTTTAATTGCATAACTAACTACTTCTCACTATACTATGAAGATGATTTCTTTATAATGTTTAGTCCATATACTGTTATACTTTCCGAAATTTATTTTTTTCGCAGGTTGAAGGAGCAAAAGGAACTCCAAGAAGGGCTTGGACCCTGGAAGGATCTTCCCAAATGTAGGACCCCCAGGTACGCCTCTTATCATATAGTTTTCTTATATTAGCATTATGGCTGTATGGAATGTGTGTTTATCTGTATAGACAACCTCTAATCTGCTAGGGTGTCAACCCAAAGGCCCTAGGGGAATTTGTCCCTTAATAGACAAGAAGTTTTGGAAAATGGTCCAGAGACTACCCTAGATTAGTGGCTCAGATATCAAAACCATTGCCACTAAACTTGGAAAATTAGGCCATAGCTACATGGAAGGAGGATTGTTCATGTGGTTGGGGCCTCATAATTGCACTTTTTCATTACTATGCATGTGGTTGGAGGTTAGGCTTGTGAAAAGCCAGTTCCAATCAAACTCTGGTAACTAGTGGTTGCGGATTGATTTATGGGTGATCTAGTGCTACCTTGGGGTTTCATTAAGTTTTCGAATTGTAGGCCCCACTTCCATAAGTTGAACATGGAGGTGGGATCATGTCATAGTAGCATTCAACCAGACAATTACCCTCAGAGCTTGTAAAAGAGGGTAACTATTTGGAGGAGGCATTAAAAGAATGAAAGGGTTTGCACATAAATCCAAGTCCTGACAACCTCAAGTTTTGAAGAGGAGGATTTTTGAACAATTGCATTAGAAGATATAAGAGTGTGGGAAGGAATTATGAGGAAACTATAGGAGGAAATGATTATTATTAAAAAAATAACAACCTCCTTAATGGATGTCTAAAATGATCTCAAGGGAAAAGATTCATTCTTAAAAGAAGCCTTACTTTTATTAGACCACATGTATGAACGGGGCGCAAAGTATCATGATGCACCGGTTGGCGTATCTATAAAGCATAGAATCATTATGGAATGCGACAATGTGGAAGTTAGGATTTCCATACAACCCCAAGATAATTTGTTAAAATATGTGGCTAAAATGTTGTAATTATTCACAACATCATAGCTCACTGGAATCCCTTGATCTCAGAATATAGCTTCCATTGGAGTGCGAGGAATAGTAACAATGGAATAGGAAATATGGAAAGGTATTTATGGTATGATTGATGAAAGAGCTTATGCTATCATGTAGATGTAGTTTAATCCCATAAAATAAGTGATTGAAAAGCACATAGTGGAACCAACGAAGTTGCAATTATTTCTCTTTATGCTTTCCACTCGAGTCAAAAGATATCTAAGAATAGTAATCTCAGATGTTACTAAATGTGAAATCACATTTAAAAGGTCGATATAAAATAAATTCATATCCATTGTGGCTCATTATAAAGTGTGTAATACTCACCCAACTACAAAGTGCTAAGTCGAAGCCTGATTCTCAATTATTATGGTATTAGTGCATTAACGTTCATTATTTATTTTTATCATTTTGAATTTTGATAAATATGTAAAAAAAATTAGAATTAGAATTCAAATTCAAATAGAAATTAAATATGGAGAGAAAATTGAAAATTCACGAGGGAAGTTCAATGGTCATTAGAGGTGAAATGTCACCTAAGTTTGTTAAAAATGTAGCCTTATGGCTAGTTAGAAAGTTTACTTTTAGTTTTGGACTCCTTTTAGAATTAGAAAGGGAGAACTTGCATATTTCCTATGGAGACAAAGTGATAGTATTGTATTTTCACTATGTTATGCAACCAACTCAGAAATGGATAGATAAACTAATTAAAACTATCTTCTTCGAGGGGGACACCCACTTTACATTACATAAATGAAAATTTCTCGGATGATACAAATGATAAGACCTCCTTTTTATATATAGGATTCTAAGGGGTCACAATATAATCAAAGCCTACATAACAATAATAATATAAGGGTGTAACAATAACAACAGTGGGCTTTTGTGGGGCACAACAATAACAATATGGGGGCTATGTGGGCACAAAAATAACAATAAGGGGGATACAATAGTATTTTGGGGACCTAACATTCCTCTCTCCTTCAAAAAAGTGTTGTCCTCAACACTTGATTACTTATATATGTTATTGTATGAAATTGTCATCCCCCCATGTGGATTCTTCAATGGGTAAGTTCTTCTAGTTAATGAGATACTGTCATGTTGATCGATTCCATACCTATTAGGTTTTTGTATCCATGAGTGCTTCAGACTCAAATATGATTTTTCCTTCTTTGTCAAGTTCTATCAACACTCTATGAACTAGAATATTGTCACCTATAACCTTATTTAAGCATGAAACATGAAAAATTGGGTGTACTCGGGAATATGCAAGCAACTCCAATTTGTATGCCATAGTACCAATGTTTGGTAACAACTTGAAAGGACCGAAGTAATTGGATGTTAATTTATTATTCTTCTTAGATTGCTTGAGAGAATTTTCCTATGTATGGTTGTAGCCATAAAACTACGAAGTCCCCTACATGAAAACTTATTTTTCTACGATGTTTATATGCCTTTTGTTTGATTTGATTTTGCACCAGAGTGAGGTTATCCTTTAAGATTTGGAGAACTTGTCGTTGATGCTTGATGTGATATTCCATTGCTTGAACACTGAAATATGATGTGATGAATGGTGGATGATATCCATAAAGAGCTATAAATGGGTCATTTTTGCTATTGTATGGAAGTAATTGTTATACCACCTTTCAGCTAGAGGTAACCACTTGAGCCATTGTGTTTGCTTGTCAGATACAAAGTAATGAAGATATCCTTCCAAACTTTTATTCACTATCTCAGTTTTCCCATCAGATTGAGGATGATAAGATGAGCTATGAGATAATTGAGTACCAATATAAGAGAATAATTCTATCCTAAAATTTCTAGCGAAAATAGGGTTTATGTCACTTACATAAATCTTTGGATTTCCATGATGATTTTGAATTGTTTCCATTAATGCAATAAACAACTATGTTGCCTTTAAAATGATGATATAGCAAACAAAAGTTTGTATTCTTGGTAAGTTTATCAACTACCGCAATGATTGTACTCTTTCCTTCCAATTTTGGTAAACCTATGATAACATCCATTTATACCACCTCCTAATGCTAACTTGGAATGGCTAAAGGTTGTAGTAGACTCTGGGTCTTAACTGTCTCAAGTTTATTTTGTTGGAAAACCAAACATTTTGCCACAAATTTCTGAATATCATATTTAAGGTCATCCAAAAACAATTCTTTATTGACCCTATGGTAAGTTTTTAAAAATCCTGAGTTCCCTCCTAAGATAGAGGTGTTCAATTCGAAAAGAATTTTTTTGTTTGAGTTAGGAATTTGTTGGTTCACTAAGATTACCTTATAAATCAATCTTAATACTACATTACTATGTCAACCTTGGATTCATCTATTTATTTCAAGGTTGTAAACAATGTCTGTGGGATAATAATTAGAGATTGAAATCAATGTAATTAATCCTAACTAATCATTGCAGAAATAAAAAATCACTTAACAACCAATTAACTCTTAGAAATCCAAAATAAGAATTATTCTATAATTCGAAATCAAAAATATAAATCACTTGCAAAATACTTTCAAACAAAGATATTAATCCAATGCCCTAATGCAAAAGAGGAAATCAACATGAATAATAAAATCCACACGCATTAAAGGAGACTATTCAAATCATACTAATTACGAAGAATATTAAAAGATAGAATTAATCGGATAAAGCATATACTAAAAGGGAACAATAATCATATAAAAGCTTACTTTCTGTAAATAAAAATGAGATTAACCGAGCTATAAGATTTAATCTAACTCAATTTGTAGAAGGAACATCGACACAAATCTTGATAATAAAGTGTAAATAACATAATACAAATGAGCAGTGAATCTTCCAATGACTGGGCCCAAAGACTCTAAAAGAAAACTTCTATAGAAACTCAATACATGGATTGAACGGAAAAATTCGAGTCTTTTATTAACTACCAAAATAATTACAAAGTCACTTCAACTCTTTAAAGTCCAATTTGCATTCACAGTCTTACTGGAATTTTACAAATTACAAAAGTTACAAAGTTACTTTCATTTTGACTTACTAGCGTTATATATTCTATGAACTGCTAGCAAAATTAGATCTTATCCTGGGGATAAAAAATCATTAGGATTGCTTGGCTGAAAAGTTGGATTTCCACATGAATCTCTTATTCTCCTTCCACCTTTAGTGTGGTCCACACAATTGTGATAAATGGCATCTTCCATTCTTGGAACTGTCGTCTTATCTAAAACGAACAAAAGTTGTCCAATCTAGTCAACATGCACATAAACAAGTGGAAACTTAGGATTTTGATACTAAAACATGTAATTTTTACAACACTACTTTCTACTTGTCTTTCATGGTCTTTCTTCGAGAATGTTCTCTAGATGACAGCTAATTCATGGAAAACCATATGGTTAATTAAGAAAATGAGGAGGAAAAACATACATTTTTCACTACCCAACGTAGTCCCGAGCTTAACTTTTTTCATGTCCTCATTGATAAGATAATTCATATGCAACTGATTCAGAGAATAGGAAGGATATGTTTCTTCCTTGTAGACGTGAAAACTATTTTTTTTTTTAAGTATTGCAAAGGCTTGACCTTCCTGATGTTCTTATATTTCATAATTACACCGATACCCATTCGGAGGATACCAAATCATAAGGATTTTGTAAAAAAATCCAATCCAAGGAAGAGCCTCACTTAGGACAAGGTTAGGATAACGGGTGAGTCTAGCTGCAGCTACCGTGAAGTGCTTGTAACCAAAGGGTTCTCGATTTCTCACATTGTTGGGAGAGGTTGTCCATATTCTCTTTGCAGCCAGGAGAGCAACTTCTCTAATGTTTTCAAAATATTCCAAACCCAACTTAATAGTGACTGTGTGGATGGGGCCCAAGTTGGACACAACTCCTTCTTTATCCATAAATCTCTTATGATGTACCGAGAGCTCCAGGGGTGTTGTAGTTTCACCTCTTACCCAAAGATCCAATCCACTTTCTCTCCTCTAGGAAATATCATGATCCATAGCCCATTTGAGCTAGTTTTATCAAAGGAGAGGAAAACTTGGAACTAGATATCCCCGAGGAAGGGAATTGGACTTTCATCCCTATCATATTCCAAGAAAAATTTGTGAAAATATAATTCACAAAATAAACGTTTTACATCCTCAGTTTGTGTTGACAACATTTAATAAAATCAGGAGTAGTTTTAAACTCAAAGGCATGACTAGCTCTAATGCCATTAACTTTTAATAGTAAATATTTTTCAAGCAGAAAAAGCGCATAGCTCATAGTAGGTGACCTACAGGCTAGTGCATCTGAATAAACATAACAAATAATTTTGATTTGTTCCACAACTTTCTGATACTGTCCTTGTAGTTCCTCCACTTTATTCCATTCTACTGTAAGGTTGGCATAGGTTTCATCCTCTGTTGTGGTCAAGTCATTAAATGTTTTCAATAACTCTTGATGTTTCTTCAAATACAAAAGTTGTTGTTGATGCGACAATAGTACTTGTTGTAATTCTGCTAGTTGTGTCCTCAATTTTCAAATAATAGGCTCTACTACCAAGGGGGTATAAGGAGTTGCATCCTTAGTTGAATTAGTATTAATACATGTTGCTATTAACTTTGTTTGAATGATTACTTCTGATATCACCACAGGAAAAGAAAGGTATGTTTGAACAACTGATTCTATGGTTGACATACGGACACAATGATTTTTCTACAGATCTGTATGAGTGGATAAATCTAACAGTTCCACAGAAGAACATAAATATGTTTGAGATTCTACAGAACTAGTACATACATCCTTGGTCTAAGTCCCTACCAGACAGGTACTGAATTTTCTCATTTGAATCCCAGTGAAATTAATAGAATTCCAACTCTGGATTCCTATTAATTTCGACTCCATTTCATTCCTATGCCTTTTCCTAAAGTCTCTTAGCCATTTTCTAATTTGCCTATTTTTTCTTGTTAGCTTCATGTTTTCCTTATCCATCAATTCCAACCTATGATCATCTCGCCTCTTTACTCTTACAATAGTTTTCTTTACTGGGAAAGAAGGGCAACCAATAGCATTGTCAAAAATAGCAACAGTTTCAAAATCCTCACGGTCATGTTTGTGTAAGATTGTGTCTCATGAATTGGCTTTTGACTCATCACCATTGTCAGGGTTTGGTTCAAGTAAGGCCCTATCTCTATTATTAGCATTCGTCTCATCATTATTATCAAGGTTTTTTTAGAGTGGTGTTATATCCCGTGAATTAACTCAAGCCTCTTCATTGTTATCAGGGTTTTTCTCAAGCGAGGCTATATCCCTTGAATTAGCCTTAGGCTCCTAGGTTTCAACTGCAAAAAAATCCTTCCCTTCCAATTCTTGCATATCTTTGTCACTTTCAGAAGAGGCTAATGTATCTATATGGTGAGAAATATGAGGAGAAGTTGAGGGAATAGGAGTATCTTCTTGTAAATTCTCAAATTCGCCGAGCTCCTCAAGAGCATTCACAAATTTTCTAAGACTCGAGCCACCTCTTCTTAATAATCCTGGGGAAAAGAAACTTGTTGGTTATCAAGGGATCCATGGAATGGTCCCACCTCATCTATGGCTAAACTAATGCTTCTCTATTGGGAATTTCATGTAGAACATCTTCGTTTAATATGAATAGATATCAAGACAAGGGATTTCCTCTTTCATCCCCTTCTTGGGTCTTGTATCTCCATGGTTTGACATTCTTCCTCAAGCTCAGGTTTTCATGAATTCCATCCAAAGGTATTACATCAATATTATAAAGTTGTCCCAATTTAATTGTAACCGAGTCAATTCCTTGACGAACACTAATTTAATTAGACCATCATGATTAATTGTGGCCTGCGGGTTTTTGGACTTTCTTAGTCTACTCGCAACTTCATGTAATAATGTATTCAGGAAAAATGGAAAATTAATTACTATTTTCTCCTTTAATATGACTAAAAATTTAAGGTGTCGAGGTATTACCACATCATGGCGATCATTGCATGTTATATATTTCTGAATGACTTTTGTTAATTCACACCATGGCTCACTCTGGGATGTAAGACATATACCCTTACCTTTCCACACTAACTCCTCGCTAGGATGTTTGAACAATTATACAAATTCATGAAATACCATGTGCTTTTTGACCAAATTTATTCCTTCTATAGGGAGGCCTGTGACCTCTACCATAATGGCTTCAATTACTACTATGGTCCTGCCTTTGACAATTATGCTCTCATTCTGTAATAATTCTAGAACAACGTCATCGTTAAACCATTGCATCCAAGTAATATATTGTGACCATCCTACACGTTCTAAGATATCTTGGGCTTGAATCGTGATTTGTAATAGTGTAGGCTCACTAGGAACAGAGGTGCCACCCATGTATGGTACTTCCTAAGGAAGATATGTAAACCTGCATGTGCTATTGGATCCCACAAATCTCATAACGAAACAACATAAACTTCATGCGGGAGCATAAATAATAGAAACTAAGTATAGATTCTCGGTAATAATATCCTATCATATCGACATATATGGTGGTTATTCGTTAATCGTGCACCTTCACATTGTAATAATGTATGACCGACCCCCTCTATGCAAAAAAGGGCAACCACGATATGTGAAGAATGTGAATGGGAAAGAGAGCATGTGGCATCATTATTACAACAAAAATTGGTCATAACATTCATGCAATCAGAATTGAATGCAATAAATGCACAGTCGTTCGATTGGTTAGAGAGGATCATGAGAAATAAAGCATACAAAATTTACATCATGGAAAGAGATTTACTTTTTGGAGTATGTGCGATGAAATCTGACGAGCTGATATTTTAAATTCATGACTGTTGACATTGGATGATCGAATAATGCTGAAGTGGTTCATGTAATATACATATGCTACCCATACTAGTTATTAAAGATGTAATCACAAATCAAAGGTGTTTTCTCCCTTTTTATTTAGTAAAGAAGAACTAAGGACATAATAAAAGTTTGGCAACTTCAAAGTATACTTCAATACCATAGACAAAGCTGCTACTACAAGTAGGAACCTATAGCCTCGACAGGATTTCCTTTTAACCCACAAATGAGTCAGTATCCCAAACCGAAAAAATGATTTCTGTTTAGAAAGCACATTGTTCTAGCATGATGACCAGATAGTAACAAAGCCACTCACTGGATCATAACAAAGTGAATCAATCGGCTTGTGATGAGACCTCTTGTCCTTGGACATTTTAGTGTCACAAGGTGATTACCCTGGTGTGGTATCCATAATGGGAATTTCGCTTATGTTAATTTCCTACGATCGTCGTAGGCTACCTAGTGATGGGACCCCCTATCCCTTCTTTTAGCTTAATTTTTTATTGTTGTGTTTCTTCTCTTTTTTGTTTAGAAGTTAGGCGAGGCTCATAAACTCCTTAAGAGTTCGGGATGGTGTAATAAGTAAAAATAATGCCAAGCATAAATATTCCTTAGATTCTCCATCATATTTATTGACAAAATCACCATTTGAATGTGTAATGAAAGAATAACTAGTATGGTGGGGGTAGTTCATCAACGATTTATAACGTATTCGAAAAATAAACATAAGTACGAATATTCATAGATAGTGCATGTCAGATTTAAATATATATATATATATATATATATATATATATATATATATATATATATATATATATATATATATATATATATATATATATATATACACCAAAAAGGCTAAGAATCATGATGATTTATAGATTACCGCTTTTAAAGATTTAGATCGAACTCATAACCGAAAAGAATAATTAGCATGGGATGATAGTAATGAGAACAACAATAATTCATGGCAATGGACCAACAATTTATTATTTATCATTAAAGGGGACACCAAATGTTTCATTTGCAAAGGGGAAAACAATTGCTCATAAGAGAACAACAACTATTTCTTCGTAAATGGAACAACAATTATTTCTTCGAGAAGGGGATAACAACTGTTTCCTTGAGAAGGGGACAACAACTGTTTCTTCAAGAAGGGAAGAAAAACTATTTCTTCCATAAGGGAACAACAGTTGTTTCCTCGAGAAGGGAAAACAAATGTTTCTTCGAGAAGGGAACAAAAACTATTTCTTTGAGAGGGGAAAAAAATATTTCTTTGATGAGGGAACAACAATTGTTTCTTCGAGAAGGGAAAAACTATTTATTTGGAAATGGAACAACCACTATTTCTTCAAAAGGGGAACAAAATTTTTGAGGAAGGAGCTACAACTATGCTTTAAGGGAAAAAAAAATTGATTATAAAAAATGTTTGTATCAAAATTCTAGTGTTCTAAATAAGAAAAAAAATAAAATTTCTCGACCATTTTCAAAATAAAATATGTAAATTATTTACAATTTGAAAAGAATTTATTTTTTTATGAAAATGAAGTTGACGGGTTATCATTCCCTGTAGATATGATTCAGAGAGTAGGATCATTACTTACCTGCCCATAGAAAGATTCCTTTATGAGTGGCTGATAATAAAGTCACAACTGATGTCCATTTACTAGAAAGGGAGCACTAGACCCGTGAATGGTGATTAAAGTTATTATGCTATTGTTAGACACTTATTGAATCACATAAGGGCAAAGCCACCTTGTCTATAGTTTCCTTGGGAATTCCTAAAATCTGGAGGCATAGAGGAGGACCCAATCACCTTTCTGAAATTATTTCTTTTTAATAAGCCTATCATTCCACTTGGCCCTCTGTTGTTGAATAATTGTTGTACGCTGCAGGGCAAGTAAGTGTGCTTCATCTAACTCATTTAATCGATGAATTTGTTGTGTTTAGGCTTTTGTAAGATCCATTCCAACCTCTTAGGATGTCCTAAGAGTATTTATCTTAAATTCTATTGGGAAGATTGGTTCTTTGCAAAAAACATGTTGGTAGGGGGTGTATCTAGTAGTACTGTTCCATGTCGTGCGAAAGACCCATAAGGCTTTTGGAAGTTTAATGGCCCAGTTCCATTGATTTTTTGATAATGTCTTATTCAAGATTACTTCTAAGACTTTTTTAGTGCTCTCTAACTATCCATTTCCCTATGGGTGATACGGAGAGGCAACTAAATGTTTGACATGATGATTTCCTGTGGTGGCTGAAATTTTATGTCCTGTAAACAACGATCCTCCATCGATTATTACCTCCCTTGGTAAGCCATATCATACAAACATTTGAAAAAGGAAATTAATCATTGTTTCTTATGTTGGCCATGGCAAGGCTACTATTTCTACACATTTAGTCACATAGTCCGTGGCAACTAGTATATAGAGATTTTAATTTGATCATGGATTAAAGGTCCCAAAAAAGTTAAGCGCCAATATTTCAAAGGGTTCCACCACCAATTACGGCTACGGTGGTATTTAATCAGCCTAACCAAGATGGTCCATCCTATGGCAACTGTCATAGGCTTGAACATATTTCTTGGCTTCTTTGAATATGGTGGGCTAGCAATAGTCCAACCAAAGGATCTTATGCCCAGTTTTGCAGTTAGCAAAATGTCTGCTATAGGGCTCCTCATGACAGGCTTTGAGGATGTCATAGAACTCATCTTCTCAAATACACCTTTGAATCTTTAAATCAAATCAAGTGTGGAAATGATACCCACCAATCCATGAAAATCAGGCACTGTGTTGGACAACCAACTTCCCTTCCTTGGGCAACATATGGTCTGATCGCTTCCTGAATGCTAGATAATTCACTAGATCTACATACAAAGGTGCTTTAATCGTTATAACAAACATGTGCTCATATGGAAACTCGTCATCTACAGATAAGGGATCATTTGTCTTAGATACCCGAGACAGGAAGTCTACAACAAGATTTTCTTTTCCTGACCAGTCCTTTATGGTGATAACTAATTCCTACAGTAACAAAAACCATCGTGTTACTCACCCATTTTTGATTTGTTTAATTGCCAAGTACCTGATGGCAGAGTGGTCAGTATACAGAAAAAATAGGATATTCTATTATATAATGTCTAAACTTATTGATAACATTTATAGCAACTAAAAATTATTTTTTTATTACTGTGTAATTTAACTTAGCAGGGGTAAGGTTTTTGCTAATCTAATAGAGAGCGTAGGAATTGATGTCCTCTTCTTATCCAAGTACAATGCCTATAGTTGTGTCTAATGCATCTATAGAGATATGGAAAGGTAACTCCCAGTTCAATCCTCGTAATACTAGTGCAGTTGAAATCAACTTCTTCAGATCTGCAAAGGCAACATCACATTTGTCAGACCAATTAAATTCAACATTACCAGTTAAGACATACAAAGGTGCAATAATTTTTGAAAATTTCTCAATAAATATGCGATAGTACCCTTCATATCCAATGAAAGTACATAGCTCAATTTGGGTGTTGGGTGCATAGTGCAAGATTACCTCTACATTCACTGGATCTACCTGTATTCCTCTCGCAGAGATGTAGTATCCCACAACCACACCTTCAATCATCATGATGTGACACTTTACATTTCTTAAGCATAACCTGGTGGCAATGCATCGTTCAAGTACCTTTTCCATATTTTCCAAGCCTTGCTCAAAATAACTTTGAGAGGGGGTGATATCATCCATATAAATTTTAAGTCCTTCTTTGATTAGATCGGGAAAAATGGTCAATATTACTCTTTGAAATGTGGCTGGGGAATTGCATAAACCAAAGGGTAAAATTATGTATACAAAATTACCCCAAGGGTAGGTAAATGTGGTCTTTTCCTAGTATTTAAGGGCGGTCTGGATCCAATTATAGCCACTGAAGCCATTAAGGAAGGAAAAAAATTGTTTCCCTGCTAAGGTGGCAATAACTTGATCAGTGAAAGGAAGAGGGAAATAATGCTTCTGGGTGGCTTTATTCTGTTCTCTATAGTCCACACAGATTATCCATTTCCCATTTTTCTTGGGAACAACTACCAATAGGGAGACCCACTCACTATCTGAGATGGGATAAATAAAAAGTTACATCGAACAACTTTTGCAGTTCCTCTTTCATAATATCTCTTAAGTGAGGATTCAACCTTATCTAGGGATTCCAAATGGTGTGAGAATCCTTCTCAATGTAGATATGATGGGTACAAAGTTGGGGATCTATACCTTTAATTTCTCATTATTTCTAGGAAAAACCTTTTTTAAATTTCTAAAGTACTTGAATAAGCCTTTGTTGTTGATGACTATGCAAGTTACCGTTAATGTTAAACATTTTACCTGGTTCAATTTCAGTTGGCCTGTTGTTATAAACAACAGTCGTGGGTATATGCTAATCATCTACATCCCTCAAGGGATCTCCCTGTTCTTCATTATCGTGGATGGATTTAATACTTGGCATATCATATTATTCATGGAAAGTGGTCTATTAATGAAGTTTTTAATCTCATCATCCTCCTTTTGATTCTTAAATTCAAGAGCTTCTTCCAGGTATCTAGGTGGGTGTAACTGAGTATTTACAATAGGTATACTTGGTTTAGTTGGGGGATACAAAACATGATTCTTCAAAGCATTTCCTTGTGTAATATTCATGCTACTTGCATGACATCATACAGAAGCATCTGTTGTTGCTAACCAAGGTCGACCCAATATCAAAGGATGTGCATCTAGCCTACTTCTTGGGTTGACGACTAGAAAGTCCATAAGATATTCCTAGGAATCGACATAAATAATCGCATCTTGTGAGGTTCCTTTAGGTCTAACTACTAATATATCAGTATGTTCTAGTAAGGTTGAGGTGGGTTCCAAAGTTGTAATGCCTAGAACCCTGCAGGCTTCAATAGTCATAATGTTAATGGCTACTCCAAGATCTACTAGTGTGTTTAGAAAGGTGCAACCTTGTATCTTAACGGTTACTACAAGATTTCCTTGGTCTTCACATTTAATCAATGTCCTTTTACCCAGAGGCAGTTCAAATAAAGTTCCTACCACACGTATTGTTGGTGGGTTTTTAATTTCTTCCCATGCTTCTTCCCACATAATTACTTAAGTTTTTTTTCATAAATTGAGATGTCTTATATGGCTTGGAGGAGAAGAATATTTATACACAAATTTTCCAATTTCGCTAAGTTATCAAAATTAGGATAGAAAACATGCTTAGCTATTTCTAGTTTCTCAAGGAAAGGGGGAGAAGAAATTGTAATCTTATTAGAATTCTGCTCCTCAACTATGTCTTCTCCTTGTTTTATTTTTGTAGCAATCACAGTCGAAGGATTTATTGTGAGTTTTTTTTTTTGTTTTCAGTTTCTTTGCTTTCTTTTGTGGAAATAATGCACCCTGACCATAGCTAAATCTCATTACATTCTATTGGTTCTATGTCATTATCCGAATTCTAAAGGATTTGTACATATTGGGCTGGTCTATGATTAGGATTCAGATTCGTTGAGCTAGAAATTGGGGGCATACTAAGGGCTGAGGGTTCTAAAATGGACCAAGGAATGTGGGTTGAGGTTGAGATCCCACTCCCATAGGTAAATTTTTCATCCCCATAGGGAATTTCCAATTTTGAGGGCAATTTGGGTTTTGTGAAGTGGTAGCAACTCACTCTGAAGGGTAAGGATTACTAGCTGAATTTTAATAGAAGGGGGAAGAGCATTTTGTATTTGGCCAACTAGCTTTTGGGAAGGGTTGTTTGACCAGGGTTACATAGAATACTATTGGAATTTCTATTCAAAGAAGGGTGGCTAACCCTGCCATGTTTTTCCAGCATTTTGCTATTGATTATATTGTGTGGGAAAGAAGAAATAAGGGTTGTTCTTGCTATTTTCATCGTTGTGCCATTAAGTATGATGGCTCTATTCCTTCTTTAACTTCTTTGAACACTGCTTTTAATCTAGGGAGTGATGGACATTGATCTATTTCATGGTCCTTGGTGCATATAGAGCATGTATGAATCATGTCCAAAGAACATTCTCTTTGACTATGCTTCTTTCAGTCACATGGAAAGAATATGGCTAATGTTTGTTGTGCCTTAGCTTGTCTATTCTTGGCATGTAAGACATCTAACTATGTATTCAACGTGCCTAAGATATTTTTCTTGAAATATTCCAAGAGGTTTCGGATCGTTGTTCTTGTCATGCCTCCACTGTGAGGTATGTCTCCTCTAGTCATGGAGTCTCGGCTTCCTAGATCGATGCATGTGCTACCCGATGAATACCTAATACACAGTCAGAAAATTTCGTCATAGTGTTCTCGATAAATGTCACATTTCCCCATCAGATATAAATCTTCTGCCCATTCTTCTTTCATTCCCTTTAAGAAAATGGATTTCAAGACTACTTTTGGTAATGTGGAGTGGGGGGATCTCTGCAAATTATACTGAAATCATTTGATGAATTCTTCTAAAGTTTCATTATGTTATGACACCAACTTACAAAAAGATAGAAAAGATAGATCAACAGCTTCAAAATAAACCTCCTCAAGGGTGCAACCTCCTTTACATTACACAAATGAACAATTATTAGATGATACAAATGACAAGACTTCCTTTCTATATATAGGAGTCTAACGGGTTGTAATATAATCAGAGCCGACATAACAATAATAATGTAAGGGCACAATAATAACAGTAGTGGGCTTCTATGGGGCACAATAATAAGAATATGGTGACTACATGGGCACAAAAATATAATAAGGTGGTTATACTAATAACAATAAAGGGTTACACTAGTAATATAGGGACATAACATGCCCCTGTCCTTCAAAAAGTGTTGTCCTCAATGCTTGAGTAGTTCTTGACGCATCGGTATAAATTATTGCCAACCCATGTGGAATATTCAGTGGGTAAGTTCTTCCACTTAATGAGATACTCTGAAATTGATCTTTTTCGTAGCTATCGATTTCTCAGTTCTATGACTACTTTAAGTTCTAATATGGTTCTTCCTTCCTTGCCAAGTTCTCATGATAGTGTTTGAATTGTGATCTTCTGCAAATTTTGAATGAGTTCCCACTACTTTGGGCATATGGATATCCGTAAGGCCTCATGTTTGGAGGAACACTTCATAGAATCAAATGAATAGCATGGTCATGATCACGAAAAGGTGGGAGCCCTTTGGGTGTCTCAAATACCTTGGAATGATTGTCCAAAACGTTTTGGAGATTTGGAGAAATACATAATTTGGATGTGCGATCCTCTAGTGAACATAATTGTGCAATTACGCCCCATTGTTCTTTATTTAGAATATTTGTCATGTTGTTAAAGTTGATTATCTTTCCAGGTTTCCCTTCGATACCCCTCAATTAAACTTCCTTTCCTTCCCAAAATTTTTTCAAGAAAATTTCTTGAAAATTAAAAGCTATCATACCCAAAGATTATAGCCATTGGACTCCTAGTAAAACATCAACACCACCAATTGTAATGGAAGGCTTTAGGCTATTCAATACATCTTCTCCCATGGATAGCTTGATGTTATGGCACTTTCCAAAGCAATTTATGTTTCCTCCACTTGCAAACATCACTTGACACTTTGGTGCTGGATATAGGAAGCAATTCAATTCCTTGGCTATCTTACAATGAATAAAATTATGGGTACTGCCTGGATCAATCAACACTATTACCTTTTTCTTCTTGATATGTCCTTCTATCTTGATAGTTTGAGGAGTGGTAATTTCTTCCATTTCATTACAAGATATGGGCAGATTCATTTCTTGATGCTCAATGCTATATGTCCTTCTATATTGATAGTTTGAGGAGTGGTAATTCTGGCCAATGCATTACAAGATATGTTCGATTTCATTTCTTGTTTCTCAATGTGATCTTTCACTTGAACCTTTTTCTTCTTGATATGTCCTTCTATCTTAAGATTTTGAGGAGCGGTAATTCTTTCCAATGCTTCACAAGATATAGTCAGGTTCATTTCTTCTTTCTCTGGGGTGGGTTCCTTGTGTATATCCTCTTCTTTTGATGTTTCTTGCTCCTTTTATTCCTCCTCTTCATAATCTATGTAAAATATTTTTTTCTCAGCACACTTATGACCTTTAGTGTACTTGCTATCACAATTGTAACAAAGCCCTCTTTCTCCTTTTTCGTCCAATTATTGTGCTGAAAACCTTGTAGGTTGTGGAAGGCTAGGAGAAGAAACACTTCCATAAATATAGTTGTGAGTGGTGGGATTCCTGAATGCGTTCTCCAATGAAGCAGGTTCCCAAAGATGAACCTCATGTTGAATGTTATCCTTTAAAGTACCTATGAGGACATCAACCATTTTCTTCTATGGCATATCATTTACCCTTATATTCAGTTTTCAGAAGTCCTCAATGTGCTCTACCATTGAACCCTTTTTTTTTATATTTATCAATTGGCTAAAGAAGGTGTTTCTCTTTGTATCTTCACAATGTGCTATCATTTACTCCATCAAAATTTACCATGTAACAAGTGGTTTACGATAAGAAATCCCGTTATACCATAAAAATTGATTTGATTCTAAATAATTAGATGCAATACGTACCTTTTGTAATAGTGGTACACCATGTAGATCAAAATATTTCTCCATCTGTAGTATAAAATTTACAAGATCCTTTCCATCAAACTTCCTCATCTCACTTTTTCTTGATTTTAGGAGCTCAATCTTGAAATGACTGTAACTCTATACTTTCATATCTGTAAGTTCTAAAATTTCAGTCTATAATAGCCCTCTGAATCCTCTTTCTAACTCTGCGAGTCTGATCGCAATTGGATTTTTGAAGAAATATCTATTCCCAATCTCTCATGATGACCTAATTATAGAATATTTCAGTAGAGTGAACTTGTATGAAATGCCACATGTCACTGTTTCAACCTTAGGTTCTGAAAATTATACCCAAACAAAATATGGTCTGTCCTATTTCTGTAACTTCTTACAAAATGTCAATCTGATGCTCAGGGAGAACGTTATGATGATTTTCCCAAGGTCACCTGTTTAGGATGTAATTCGGCAGTCTACAAAAACCCTAATTCCTCAGATCATATATCCAAAAATATAGCAAGACAAGATCTAAAAGTTGTACCCGAGGTTCAAATGGATTTCTTAGCAAATGGGTTTTTTTTTTAGGTTCTGATACTTTGTATAGAAAAACTTTTATTGCAAATTCCATGATGACCTGTTTAGATGAAATTTTGGAGCTTGCAAAAACCCTAACTTCCTCAGATCTTATATCCTCACATATATGGAAACAAGATCTAAAATGTGGTCCCGCGATTCAACAAGATTTCTTCTCAAATTGGTTTTTTTCTTAGCTTCTGAAATGTTGCACCAAAAAAGTTATAGCAAAAATTCCACAATGAGCTATTTGGAGAAGAGAAACCCTAAAATCCAAAGTTTGATACCAAATTTTATGAAACTACCTCACAAAAGATAGAAAATATAGATCAATCCCTTAGAAATAATCCTCTTTGAGGGGGAACCTCCTTTACAATACACAAATGAACAATTCTTGGATGATACAAATGAAAAGATCTCCTTTCTATATATAGGAGTCTAAGGGGTCATAATATAATCAGAGTTGATATAACAATAATAATGTAAGGGCACAATAATAACAATAGTGGGCTTCTATGGGGCACAATAATAACAATATGGGGACTACATGGGCAGAACAATATAATAACGGGGTTGTACTAATAACAATAAAGGGTTACACTAGTAGTATAGGGACCTAACACATTATCCTTCGAAAACATTTTAAAGATTTCATATTTTAGATCCCTAGTCCTACAGTAGTCTTGTTATTTGCTGAGAAAAACATTTTCATGTCATCCTAGGTGTTAATGGTACTTCCACCCAATTCCATAAACCATCACAAAGCTACTCCCTTTAAGGTGGAGGGGAACAACTTCAATTTTTAAGGATCAGTGGTGTAATCATAACCTCTTCACAGGACATCAAACTCAAATAGAAAAGCATCCAGATCTTATGAGGTCATCCCGTGAAAGGATGGGATATTTTGTAAAGGAATATGTTTCATTAGGGCATTGGCTATTGGGTCGAAGATAGGGTACTCCAACATCGAGTTCTATCCTTGAGGTGGTTGTTTCACCATTTGGTCAAAGATGTGCCAATAATCTTCAGGGATTTCTTGGTTAGGGGGTGTTATCTAGGTGGATGGAGTATTCAAAAGTCAAATAGGATGTACTACACTACTCAGATATGGGATATTATGTACTTCGTTTTTAGACAGGATCACAAGAGATCCAAATTCGGATGGTTGTGGATCTTCCTTAGCATCTACACTAGTTTCTCCCTCCCCTTTGTTCAAATTACATGATTTTACCTCTTGTGAAAGACTAGAGTATAAATTATCTATATTTTGGAAACTTTACTTAGATCCTTCAGTTTTGCTATAGATCTCAGCGTAAACTGCAGTTGGTGATTTTGCTGCTTAATGGATCAAAGTAGAGCCCTTTCCAAATGATGTCTAGGGTCCTACTGACGCCTGGTATTTATCTCTCTGAATGATTTAATCCATTAATGTTGGTCTCCCTAGGGTCGTAGATCCCTGGGCTTTGGTGCTTTTTGGTATTGATTATGATTTATTGGTATATTTTTTCTCCTAGTCATTCATTCCTACACAACCTCTGTGTTTCTACTAAGAGAAGGCACTAGGAACAATATTTTTGCTTGACGCGTATGCATGTTTTTACCTCCCATTTTAAATAACCAATTCTCTTTATACACACAAATTAACTATTATCTTGACAACCTCCCCGGCAACGGCAGCAAAATGTTGGTTCACTAAGACAACTTTATAAATCAATATTATTCCTACATTAATATGCCAGCCTAAGATTCATCTGTCTATCTCAAGGTTGTAAGAAATGTATGTGAAAAAACAATAAGATATTGAAATGCAGGTAATTAATCCTAACTAATCATTGTAGAAATAAACAATCGCTTAAGAACTCATTAACGCTTAGAAATACAGAACAAGAATTATTCTATAATTCAAAATCAGAGACATAAATCACTTGCAAACTACTTTCAAACAAAGATATTAATCAAATGTTCTAATGCAAAAGAGGAAATCAACCTAAATAATCAAATCCATGTGCATTAAAGGAGACTATTCAAATCATACTAATTACGAAGAATATTCAAAGCTAGAAGTAATTGCAGAAAGCATATACTAAGAGGGAACAACAATCATATACAAACTTACTTTATGTAAATAAAAATGATATTAACTGAGCTATGATATTTACCCTAACTCAATCCGTAGAAGGAAGAACAACGCAAATCTTAACAATAATGTGTAAATAACATAATACAAAGGAGTAGTGAATCTTCCAACAACCGGGCTCAAAGCCTCTAGAAGAAAACTGCTATCGAAACTCAATACACATATTTAATGGAAAACTTCGAGTCTTTCATTAAATGTCAAAAGAATTAAAGAGTCACTTCAACTCTTTAAATTTCAATCTACATTCGCATTCTTATTGGAATTTTACAAATTACAATAGTTACAAAGTTACTTTCATTTTGATTTACCAGTGTTATATATTCTATGCACTGCTAGCAAAATCAAACCTTATCCTAAGGATCAAAATTTTCTCAAGATTTATCGCGTGAACAATCAAATTTCCACATCAATCTCGTATTTTTCCTCCGCCTTTAGCGTGGTTTGTATAACTATAATCAATGACATCTTCCTTTCTTGGCACTGTCATCTTATCCAAAAGGAACAATAGTTGTCCAATCCAGTTAACCTGTGCATAAACAAGCGAAAACTTAGGCTTTTGATACTAAAACATGTAATTTGTCCAACACTACTTTCTATTTTCTTTTCATGGTCTTTCTTCGAGAATGTGCTCAAGATGAGAGTAAATTCATGGAAAACCATATGATTAATTAAGCAAATGAGGAGGAAAAACATACATTTTTCATGACCCAACATAATTCTTACAAAGATATTAAGTGATATTTGTACCATAATGAATAATTTTTCCAACTAATGTATCATATCAGATCTTGTTGCAACTTTTGAATAAATGTGACACATCTTCATAATTCTTCCATTCATCCCTTACTTTGGTTATCCAATCAGGTTGGATAATATCAATAGAACAAAGAAATACTTCCACATCCTCATCCTTTCTTGAGGGTGCATCTGCAACAAATTTTTTCTTCCATTTTTTGTAGATGATTTCAAAGTCATAACCCAACATCTTTGTCACCCATTTATGTTTCTCTTCTAAAGATAATCTTGGTTCCAAAAAATAATTAAGACTATCATGATATATTTTTACCTTGAAGTGTCTTCCGATTAGTTAAGGTTGCCATTTCTTTAGTGCATGTATTATTGCCAACATTTCCTTCTCATAAATATTTTTGTGTAAATAATATCTTGAAATTGGTCTGCCTTCTTGCATTTAAACAACAACATTTCCATTTCCTGAAGTATCACATCCCACAATAAACGTTTTTGTGAAGTCTGGTGTAGCTATGACCATTGCTTGGAACATTTCCTATTTAAGGTGTTCAAATGCATCTTCTGGAGTCCAAGAAAATTCATATTTCTTCAGTAATGATGTTAGAGGTCCCACTATTCTCCCATAATTCCCAACAAACTTGTGATAAGACCATGTCAAGATGTTGGGTCCCTATAATACTAGTGATTACCCCATTACTATTATAGTTATACCCCTTATTAATATTGTTTTGCCCCTATTACCCCCATATTGTTATTACTGTGCCCCACACAATCCCTCTATTGTTATTTTTGTGGCTTTATATTATTATTGTTAGGTCGACTCGATTATATTGTGACTCCTTAGACTCCTATATATAGAAAGGAGGTTTTGTCATTTGTATCATCCAAGAATTGTTCATTTATGTAATGTAAAGGATGTTTCCCCCTCAAAGAGGCGGAATTCTAAGGCGTTGATCTATCTTTTCTATCTTTTCTTGAGCTGGTTTCATAATATTTGGCATCAGAGCTTTGGATTCTAGGGTTTCGCTGCTCCAAATAGGTCATCATGGAATTTTCGCTATAACTTCTTTTCTGTGACGTTTGAAAAGTCGCAAAAAAACCCATTTGATAAGAAATCGTGCTAAACCTTGGGTCCAAATTTCAGAGCTTTTGGCATGATATTTGCAGAGATATGATCTGAGGAAGTTGGTCTTTTTGTGGACTCCTCAATTACATTCAAAACAGGTGACCTAGGGAAAATCGTCATAACTTTTTCTCTGGCGATCAGATTGAAATTTCATAAGAAGGTACAGAAAGAGGACAGACTTTAGTTTCTTGTATGCATGTTTCAGATCCAAAGGTCGAAACAGTGACTCGTGGCACGCCGTACAAGTTACCTCTACTGAACTAGTCTATAAGCAAGTCACTGTGGAAGATTTCACATAACTCTTCCTTGGAGAATCCAATTTGGGTCAGACTTGTGGCATTGGAAAGGGGACACAGAGAGCTACTATAGCTCACAAATTCAGAACTAGATGATTGGAAAGTACAAAGATACGTCAGAGGAAATATCGAGCTCCTACAAAGTGAAAAAAGGTGTGTAGATTTTCTTAAATTTTTGCTTAAGCTTGGTTTGAAAATTTATTTTGAAGGAATTCAAAGGGCATAGTAGAGCATTATTATCGGTGACTGATGCCCTGAGGAAAGAAAATGCAAACACCTAGTAAGGAACCTGAAAGCTCTAGCATGACTCATGAAGAAGAGGAAGAAATGCAACATGATATATCAAAATTACAAGACCAAGGGCAACAACTGTCCCTTCCACAAAAAGGAACAGAATCTATGATGGATGGTTTAAAGAAAGGTGTAGAAGCTAAGATGGATGGTTTAAAGAAAGGTGTAGAAGCTAAGATGGACTGTTTAAAGAAAGGCGTAGAAGCTAAGATGATTGACGTGGATGCTAAGATGGATGATTTGAAGATAGATTTGAAGACAAAGATGGACGAATTGAAGATAAATATGAATAAGTTGCTACAAGAAATGGTCCATAAGGGTGAAAGGGTACTAAAGGAAACTCATGATGAGAAAAAAATAAATGTTAATCATGATTCCATAGACGCTAATGTTGGATCGAAGACTCACCATATTCCAAAAATCGATATGAGGAAATTTGATGGCAAGGATCTTGCCACATGGATATTATAGATGGAGCAATTCTTCGATCTCAATAATGTGCAAAACACACAAAAGGTACGTATGGCAACTTTATATTTGGAACCAAATCAGTTTGTATGGTATCAATGGCTTTGCTCTCGTAAACCATTTATCACTTGGGCAATTTTTACGGAAGAATTGATAGCACATTATGAGGATACAAAAAGCAACACTTTTTTTAGCCAATTGATAAGTCTCAAACAAAAGGGTTCAATAATGGA
The DNA here is from genome assembly GCA_031772625.1 of Pinus tabuliformis. Taxonomy (NCBI): domain Eukaryota; kingdom Viridiplantae; phylum Streptophyta; class Pinopsida; order Pinales; family Pinaceae; genus Pinus; species Pinus tabuliformis. Next base: position 774,519,694 of record CM062809.1, read on the forward strand.
GAACATTGAGGAGTTCCAAAAATTGAACATAAGGTTAAAAGATATTCCAGAGGAGCATAGGATTGATGTGTTCATAGGGTCTTTAAAGGATAATATCCAACATGATGTTCGCCTTTGGGAACCTGATTCATTAGAGAAGGCATTCAGGTTAGCAAAAAAAATGGAAAGCAAAATTATGGCAACCAGGAAGCATACCACTCACAACTATAAAGACGGAAGTGTTGTTGCCCCTAGTCTTCCACAACCTATAAGGTTCACACCACAACAATTGGAAGAAAAAAGAGCAAAAGGGCTTTGTTATAGTTGTGATAGCAAATACAGTGAAGGTCATAAGTGTGCTGAGAACAAATTATTCTACATAGATTGTGAAGAGGAAGAAGAAAAGGAGCAAGAAAGGTCAAAATAAGAGGATGTACTCCATGAACAAAGCCTAGATGAAGAACAAAAAAATCCAACCATATCTTGTAATGCATTGGCGGGAATTACCACTCCCTAAACCATCAAGATAGAAGGACAAACCAAGAAGAAAAAGGTAATAGTGTTGATTGATTCAGGAAGCACCCACAATTTTATTCATTGTAAGGTAGCAAAAGAATTGAATTGCTTCCTATATCCAGCACCAGAGTGTCAAGTGATGATTGCAAATGGAGGAACAATAAATTGCTCTGGAAAGTGCCATAATATCAAGCTATCCATGGGAGAATATGTATTGACTAGCCCAATGCTTTCCATTCCAATGGGAGGTGCTGATGTTGTAGTAGGAGTCCAATGGCTACAATCCCTGGGTACAATAGCTTTTAATTTTCAAGAACTTTTCATCAAATTTTCTACGGAAGGAAAGGAAGTTGAATTAAGGGGTATTGCAAGGAAACCAGTAAAGATAATTAGCTCTAATAGTATGACAAAGCTTAAAAAAAAAGGAGAAAAGAGGTGTAATTACACAATTATGCTCGCTAGATGTTTCCACATCGGAATCATCTATTTCTCCAGATCTCCAAAAAGTCCTGGACAATCATTCCAAGGTATTTGAGACTCCCAAAGGTCTCCCACCTATGTGTGATCATGATCATGCTATTCATCTGATTCCAGGAAGTGTTCCTCCAAACATCAGGCCATACAGATATCCCTATGTCCAAAAGAGTGAAATTGAACATATGGTTGCAGAAATGCTAGAGGCTGGTATAATTCAACCGAGTCAAAGTTCTTTCTCTACTCTAGTAGTATTGGTGCACAAGAAGGATGGATCATGGCGCATGTGTCCGGATTATAGGGAGCTCAACAAGCTCACTATTAAAGATAAGTTCCCCATTCCTGTCATTGATGAATTACTGGATGAATTGCATGGATCAATTTACTTCACCAAGTTGGATCTTCGTTCAGGATATCATCAAATCAGAATGAAGACTGAAGACATTCCGAAAACAACATTTAGAACTCATGAGGGTCATTATGAATTTTTGGTCATGCCTTTTGGCCTTACCAATGCACCTTCAACATTTCAAGGTTTGATGAATTCAATTTTCAAACCATTCCTTAGAAAATTTGTGTTAGTATTTTTTGATGATATACTAATCTACAACAAGTCTTGGAAGGATCATGTTGAACATGTTGACAAGGTGCTACAACTATTGAAGGAGAAACAATTATATGCAAAAAGATCCAAATGTTTCTTTGGAGTCCAGGAGGTGGAATATTTGGGTCATATTGTATCTCATGAAGGAGTTAAGGTAGACCCTAGCAAAATTAAAGCCATTAAGGAATGGAAAATCCCCACATCCATAAAGCATCTGCGAGGATTTCTCGGGTTGACAGGGTATTATCGCAAGTTTGTTAAGAATTATGGGAGAATAGCAGCACCTCTAACAACATTATTGAAGAAAGATGCATTTTCATGGACTCCAGAAGCAACAAAGGCCTTTGAACATCTTAAAGAGGCAATGTGCCAAGCACCAGTCTTAGCTACACCGAACTTTAAAAAAACCTTTATTGTGGAATGTGATGCTTCAGGAAATGGAATTGGTGCTGTTCTAATGCAAGATGAAAGACCCATTGCTTTTGAAAGTCGTCCAATCAAGGGAAAGTTTTTAAGCAAAGCTATTTATGAGAAGGAAATGTTGGCAATACTCCATGCACTTAAGAAATGGCGACCCTACCTAATGGGTAGACACTTCAAGGTAAAAACGGATCATGATAGCCTTAAATACTTTTTAGAACAAAGATTATCCTCTGAAGAGCAACAAAAGTGGGTCACAAAGATGTTGGGTTATGACTTTGAAATCATCTACAAAAAAGGGAAGAAAAATGTGGTGGCAGATGCACTCTCAAGAAAGGATGAGGATGTGGAAGCATTGTTGTGCACCATTTCTATTATCCAACCAGATTGGATAAACGAAGCAAGGGAGGAATGGAAGAATGACGAAGAAGTGTGGGCACTTATTCGAAAGTTACAACAAGATTCTAGTACGTCTGATACATTTAGCTGGAAAAATGATTCGTTATGGTACAAAGATCGCTTATACCTCTGTAAGAATTCCCAGATAAAACAAAAGATTCTTATGGAATTGCACACTTCTCCCTTAGGAGGGCACTCAGGATTTTTAAAAACATACCACAGGGTTAAGAAGGAATTTTTTTTGGATGGCCTTAAATCAGATATTCAAAAGTTTGTGGCTGAATGTTTGGTTTGCCAACAAAATAAAGTTGAAACAATTAAGAAACCGGGTCTATTACAACCTTTATCCATTCCAAGCCAACGTTGGGAGGAGGTTTCAATGGATTTTATCACAGGTTTACCCAAGTCTAAGGGAAAGAGTGTCATCATGGTGGTAGTTGACAGACTTACCAAGTATGCACACTTTTGTGCATTATCACATCCATTTAAAGCCAGTACAGTTTCTACTGCATTCATGGAAACAATTCAAAAGCTACATGGAAACCCAAAGATTATTGTAAGTGACAGAGATCCCATTTTCACTAGAAATTTTTGGACAGAATTATTTTCTTGTCTTGGTACTCAGTTAGCTCATAGCTCATCTTATCATCCTCAATCTGATGGGAAAACTGAGATAGTAAACAAATGTTTGGAAGGATATCTTCATTGCTTTGTATCTGATAAATAGACACAATGGGTCAAATGGTTGCCTTTGGCTGAATGGTGGTATAACACTTCCTTCCATACAACAACAAAAATGACCCCATTTATGGCACTTTATGGGTATCAACCACCATCCATCACATCATATTTAAGAGAAAACTCTAAGGTTCAGGCAGTGGAACATCACATCGAACATCAACAACAAGTCCTCCAACTCTTAAAGGATAACCTCGTGTTGGCACAGAATAGAATGAAACAACAAGCATATCAACATCACAGTGAAAGAAGTTTTGATGTAGGTGATTGGGTATTCCTACGGCTACAACCATATAAGAAAATGTCCCTCAATCAAGCTAAGAAGGATAATAAATTATCACCAAAGTATTATGGTCCGTACAAGGTGTTGCAAAAGATTGGTACTATGGCATACAAATTGGAGCTTCTTGCAACTTCTCGATTGCATCTAGTTTTCCATGTTTCGTGTTTAAAGAAGGTTATAGGCGACAAGCTCCCAGTTCAAACAATATTGCCAGAACTTGACGAGGAAGGAAAAATTATATTGGAAACGGAAGCAGTCACAGAAACAAGAACTCGACAACTACGAAATCATTCAATTTCAGAGTATCTTATCAAGTGGAAGAACCTATCCGCTGAAGATTCCACATGGGAGGATGAGAATTTTATGCAGAAGTATCCAGAACTACTCAAGCATTGAGGACAACAATTTTTTGAAGGAGAGGGGAATGTTTGGTCCTTATAATACTAGTGATTACCCCATTACTATTGTAGTTATACCCCTTAATAATATTGTTGTGCCCCTATTGCCCCCATATTGTTATTAGTGTGCCCCATAGAATCCCTCTATTGTTATTTTTGTGGCTTTATATTATTATTGTTAGGTCAGCTAGATTATATTGTGACTCCTTAGACTCCTATATATAGAAAGGAGGTTTTGTCATTTGTATCATCCAAGAATTGTTCATTTATGTAATATAAAGGAGGTTTCCCCCTCGAAGAGGCTGAATTCTAAGGCGTTGATCTATCTTTTCTATCTTTTCTTGAGCTGGTTTCATAACACAAGATTGGAAATCATTGAAGATGCTTTATGCTTGCGGGGATTTTCCATTCCTTAATGGTTGTAATTTTGTTAGGGTCTACCTTAACACCGTCATGAGATACAATATGAACCAAATATTCCACCTCATGTACTCAAAAGAAACATTTGGGGGTTTTTGCATATAATTGTCTCTTCACAAATATTTTGTGCACCCTATCAACATGGTGAACATGATCCTTCCAAGACTTGTTGTAGATTAGTATATCATCAAAAAATACTAACAAAATTTTTCTAAGGAAGCATGTGAAAATGGAATTCATCAAAACTTGAAATGTGGAAGGGGCATTAGTAAGGCCAAAATGTATGAACAAATGTTCATAATGACCCTCATGAATTCGGAATACTATTTTTGGAATGTCTTGAGTCTTCATTCTAATTTGATGATATCCTAAATGAAGATCCATGTTATGAAACTAGGTCACAAAAGTATAGAAAATATAGATCAATGCCTTAGAAATAAGCCTCTTCGATGGGGCAATCTCCTTTACATTACAAAAATGAACAATTCTTAGATGATACAAATGACAAGACTTCCTTTCTATGTAAGGAGTCTAAGGGGTCTTAATATAATCAGAACCATCATAACAGTGATAATGTATGGGCATAATAATAACAATATGGGGACTACATTGGCGCAACAATATTATAAAGGGGTTGTAATACTAACAATAAGGGTTTACACTAGTAGTGTAGGGACCTAACATGCCCCTCTCCTTCAAAAAGTGTTGTCCTCAATGCTTGAGTAGTTCTTGATGCTTCTGTATAAAATTATTGTCCTCCCATCTGGAATCTTCAGTGTGTAAGTTCTTCCAGTTAATGAGATACTCTGAAATTGATTGATTTCGCAGCTGTCGGGTTCTTATTTTTGTGACTGCTCCAGGTTCCAATATGATTTTTTCTTCGCCATTAAGTTCTGGAAATCTTGTTTGAACTAGGACCTTTTGAAACTTTTGAATGAGTGGCCACACTTCTCCATCCTTCTTCTATTCATCCCTTGCTTTATTTATCCAATTTGGTTGGATAATAGAAATATCATAAAACGATGATTCCACATCCTCATCCTTTCTTGAGAGTGCATCTCCAACAACATTTTGCTTCCCTTTTTTGTAGATGATTTCAAATTCATAACCCAACATATTTGTGACACATTTTTTCTATTCTTCTAAAGATAATATTTCTTCTAAAAAGTATTTAAGGCTATCATGATCCATTTTTACCTTGAAGTGTCTTCCCATTGGGTAAGGTTGACATTTCTTAAGTGCATGTAGTATTTCCACCATTTCCTTCTCATAAATAGGTTGCTTGAGATGTAGATGTAAAAATACCCAATCACCTACATCAAAACTTTTTTCACTGCTATGTTGATCTACCTGCTATTTCATTCGATTCCGCACCAAAGTGGCGTTATCCTTTAAAAGTTGGAGAACTTGTTGTTGATACTCGATATGATCTTTCACTGCCTAAATCTTTTTCTTCTTGATATGTCCTTCTATCTTGAGAGTTGAGGAGTGGTAATTTCTTCCAATGCTTTAGAAGATATGGTCGGATTCATTTCTTAATGCTCGATGTGATCTTTCACTTCTTGAACATTTTTCTTCTTTACATGTCCTTCTATCTTGATAGTTCCAGGAGTGGTAATTCTGGCCAATGCATTACAAGATATGGTTGGATTCATTTCTTCTTTCTCAATGTGATCTTTCACTTCTTTAACCTTTTTCTTCTTGATATGTCCTTCTATCTTAAGAATTTGAGGAGTGGTAATTCTTGCCAATGCTTTACAAGATATGGTCGAATCCATTTCTTCTTTCTCTATGGTTGGGTCCTGGCGTATATCCTCTTCTTTTGATGTTTCTTGATCCTTTTCTTCCTCCTCCTCATACACTATGTAAAATAATTTCTTCTAATCACACTTATGACCTTTAGTGCATTTTTTATCACAATTGTAACAAAGCCCTTTTTCTCTTTTTTCTTCCAATTGTGTTGGTGTAACCCTTGTAGATTGTGAAAGCTAGGAGAAAAAACATATCCATATTTATAGTTGTGAAGGGTAGAGTTCCTTGTTGCCATAATTTTTCTTTCCACTTTGTAACAAAGCCCTTTTTCTCTTTTTTCTTCCAATTGTTGTGGTGTTTCTCTAAAGAAGGTGTTGCTCTTTTTTTCCTCATAATGTGCAATCATTTCCTCTGTCAAAATTGACCACGTAACAAGTTGTTTATGAGAACAAAGCCCTTTATTCCATAAAAGTTGATCTGGTTCTAAATATGAAGATGCAATACATACCTTTTGTAACAGTGGTACACCATGTAGATCAAAATATTCCTCCATCTAAAGTATCCAATTTACCGGATCCTTACCATCAAACTTCCTCATATCACCTTTTCTTGATTTTAGGAGATCGATCTTGAGACGAATGTAACTCTGTAATTTTAGATCTCAGATTTCTGAAATTTCTTCCTGTGATATCTCTCATTTTTCTCTTTCTAATGCCACAAGTCTGATCAAGATTGGATTCTCCAAGAAAGAGTTATGTCAAATTTCCCACGATGGCGTGATTATAGACCTATTTAGATGAGTGAAGTTGTATGAAGCACCATGTGTCACTATTTTGATCTTAGTACCTAAAACTGATATACAGACAACTACAGGAAGTCCTCTTTCTGTAACTTCTTACGAAAATTCAATCTAATGCTTAGAGAGAAAGTTATGACGATTTTCCCAAGGTCACCAGTTTAAGATGTAATTCGGGAGTCTGCAAAAATCCTAACTTCCTCAGATCATATATCTGAAAATATAGCAAGCCAAGGTCTGAAATTCACACCCGAGGTTCATACTACTTTCTTCTCAAATGAGCTTTTTTTTACCTTCAGAAACTTCGTAGTGAAAGAGTTATAGCGAACATGCCATGATGGCCTGTTTTTGATGAAATTATGGAGCTTGCAAAAACCCTAACTTCCTCAAATCATATATCCGAAAATATAGCGTGACAAGATCTAAAATTTGGACATGAGGTTCAGACCGATTTCTTCTCAAATGTTTTTTTTTCTGTAGATTCAGGAAATTAGTGGCGAAAAAGGTATAGTGAAAATTCCACGATGACTTGTTTGGGGTAGAGAAACCCTAGAATCCACAGCTCTGATACCAAATGTTATGAAACCAACTCACAAAAATATAGAAAAGATAGATCAACGCCTTAGAAATAAGCCTCTTCGAGGGTGAAACCTCCTTTACATTACACAAATGAAAAAATATTTGATGATACAAATGACAAGACATCCTTTCTATATATAGGAGTCTAAGGGGTCATAATATAATGAGAGTCAACATAACAATAATAATGTAAAGGAATAATAATAACAATAGTGGGCTTCATTGGGGCACAATAATAACAATATGGGGAGTACATGGGCACAACAATATAATAAGGGGGTTGTACTACTAACAGTAAGGGGTTACACTAGTAGTATAGGGACCTAACAATCCATCTTGGCGAAGTAAAATTATCCATGTAATTCATCCAACAATTCATAAATGACAACAATGAAAAATTTATCTTTAATAGTGAGCTTGTTTATCTCCCTATAATATGCACACATACACTATGATCCATTGTTCTTGTGCACCAATACTACTAGAGTAGAGAAAGAACTTTAACTATGTTGAATTATACAATCCTCTATGATTTCTATAACCATACGTTCAATTTCACTCTGTTGGGCATAAGGATACATGTAAGGTATGATGTTTGGAGGAACACTTCCTAGAATAGTCACATGATCATGATCATGAATAGGTGGGAGGCCTTTGGGAGTCTCAAACACCTTGGAATGATTGTCCAATACTTTTTGAAGATCTTGAGAAATAGATGATTTTGATGTTTGAACCCCTAGTGAGCATAATTGTGCAATTGCACCGTTGTTTTTTCTTTTGAATATTTGTCATTATATTAGAGATGATTATCTTTCATGGTTTCCTTGTTATACCCCTCCACTTAATTTCCTTTCCTTCTCAAAAAAAAATTCAAGAAAAAATCTTGAAAATTGAAAGCTATCGTCACCAAAGATTGTAACCATTGGAATCCTAGTACAAAATGAACACCGCCCATTGGAATGGAAAGCATTGGACTATTCAATACATATTATCCCATGGTTATCTTGATATTATGGTACTTTCTAGAGCTATTTATAGATCCTCTATTTGCAACCGTCACTTGACATTCTAATACTGGATATAAAAAGTAATTCAATTCCTTACCTATCTTACAATAAATAAAATTATGGGTACTACATGAATCAAAAGCACTATTAACTCTTTCGTCCTGATATATACTTCTATATTGAGTGTTTAACGAGTGGTTATTCTTTCCAATGTATTTCAAGATATGGTCAAATTCATTTTTTCTTCTAATTCATTTTTTCTTTCTCTAGGGTTGGTTCTTGGTATATATCCTCCTGTTTTTATGTTTCTTATTCTTTTTCTTCCTTCTATTCACAATCTATGTAGAATAATTTCTTCTTGACACACTTATGACCTTTAGTGTATTTTTCTATCACAAATATAACAAATCCCTTTTTCTCTTTTTTCCTCCAATTGTTGTGGTGTCAACCATGTAGGTTGTAAAAGACTAGGATCAACGACACTTCCATCTTTATAGTTGTGAGTGGTATACTTCCTTGTTGCAATAATTTTTCTATAAAATGTTCTTGCTACCCTCAATGCCTTCTCCAATGAATTATTTTCCCAAAGGAAAACATCATGTTGGAAGTTATCTTTTAAAGTCCCTATGAAGACATCAATCCTATGATCCTATAGAATATTGTATACAATAATATTCAATTTTTGGAAGTCTTCAATGTGCTCCACCATTGAAACCTTTTGTTTGAGATTTATCAATTGGCTAAAGAAGGTGTTGTTATTTGTATCTTCATAATGTGATATACTTTCCTCCATAAAAATTGAACATGTGAAAAGTGATTTACGAGAATAAATCCATCTATACCATACAATATTATTGGGTTCTAAATATGAAGATGTAATATGTACCTTTTGTGCAGGTTGCACATCCCGAAGATCAAAATATTACTCCATCTGTAGTATCCAAGTTACCAAATTCTTTCCATGAAAATTCCTCATATGTATATTTGGAATGTGATGATTATTAGGCACCACATTGGAGTATCTAAAATAATAAATCATATTCTTTTGTCTTTATCATGATTTTCATGGATTTCCTTGTCACCACTGGGAAGCCTTTCCTCTAGCATATTTAACAAACATTCCTTCAACCCTTCTATCTCGACATTCATCATTTCTTCCATGTCTTCTTTTAAGACATCATTCAAAAATCCCACATCCATTCTTATACCATATATCTTAACTCCCATGTCCATTTTTATACCATCTATATTAAAATTCATCATGAATTGCAATTCACTTTTTATTACTTTTTGTGACAGCGAAATTTATTGCAATGGATCTCGTAAATTTGATATATCATGCAACATATCTTCCTCTTCATCTTATGCAGTAGAAAAGGTTTCTAGTTTACTACTAGGTGTGTCCATTTTTTTTTTGTTCAAGGAGTTTTTGAATGAAACAATGATATCAATGGTTCAATATTTGCCCTTGAAGTACTCCAAACTGATTTTTAAAACAAAATATATGCAAAACCTTTTTTAAAACATACACACCTTTTGTTTCTTTTAAGGAGCTCCATATGGAAGTTGTCATATCTTTATAATTGCGAATATGAAACATATGAAAGTTTGTCCTGTATTACTCCTCTGTGTATTATTTCCAACCCAACAAGTCATGCATAGATTGGATTATTCAAGAAAGAGTTATGCCCAATCTCCCATGATGACCTAATTATAGACTGATTCCATAGAGAAAATTTGTACTGAGTGACACGTGTCAATATTTCGACCTTTGGCACTGAAAATTATACCGCAAAAACTAAAGTCTATCTTATTTCATTCGTTTTTTCCGAAATGAAAATCTAATGCTCAGAGAGAAAGTTATGACGACTTTCCCTATGTCACCTATTTGAGATGGAATTATGGAGTCTACAAAAACCCTAACTTACCCAGTTCATTCTCTGAAAATAGAAAGAGAAAATATATGAAATTCATACACAAAGTTCATCAAGATTTCTGATCCCCATGGTTCCCCTTTCAGCTTCTGAATCTTTATAGTAAAATTCCATGATGACCTGTTTGAAGCAATGAAACCCTAGAATCCAAAGCTGAGATACCACATGTTATGCGACCAACTCACAAATGAAAAGACCTCCTTTGGATATATAGGGGTCTAAGGGGTCACAATAAAATTAGAGCCTACATAGAAATAATAATGTAAGCACACAACAATAACAATAATGGCCTTCTCTGGGGCACAAGAATAACTATATGGGGGATACATGGGTACAAAAATAACAATAAGGTGGATACATTAGTATTATAGGGACCTAACACACTGTTGAGTTTTTTTGATGTTGTGTGTAATTTTGCATGGGGTATTTTCGCATTAATATTGAGAATCTCTTTTGGGCCAAGGAAACAATTGCTCTCATGTATTTTTTAAGGTTATCAAACTAATCTTGTTGTCACCAAATTGTATATGGTTGTTGTTTATGCTTGTATGGCCAATAAACTAATTTGACAATTACATAATTACGTCATACTTGGAATTGCTTGTTCATTTGTACTTGCTTTCAAACTAGCTAGTAAGTGCACTACTTTACGATTTTGGTAGCTAGTCTTACATTCCTTTCCATGTTTCTTAACTAAAGTTTGCAATCACTATTTCATTATGATTCATGTTCACTTCCTAGTATCCTATTATATTATACTTATATTTTTTTTAGATAATTTCCACAAACTATTATAGTTGCATACCCTTGTGATTCTTATTTTATTTTACCTTTCCTCACTCAAAGTTGCCAAACTCTAATTCTCACATACACAAAAAATATGGTGGTTGATCCAACATACCAGATGAGACTAATAGTATAAATAGTGGGAGGTCTAATTGGGACTTCATGCTACGGAGATACCCTTACCATTGGTGGTGCATTTCATGCCCATCAATGATTTTGGTTGTATAAGGAGGGCCGCCATTGCATAGTTGGTAGGTTTTCTAATTCTTATCATTTATAATTTTCAAGTGAAGCGATCAATTGACCTAGTTCTCCTTAATTTGCTCCTACTCATTCTCACAAGACTTATGTAGAAGAAAAACATCCTCCCAAAAGAACTGATTAATTATAAAAAATCACCCAAGAATATTTATGGTTGTTTAGACCTATTACTCAGGATTTTGCAAAAAAAGTTACAACCCTTCCTGAATTTTGTCTCTTACCCCATAGGTAAGCATGCATAAGATAGACAATATCTCGTGGTGTGTTAGTGGATTATTTTAAAGACTTGGTTGACACATCCTTTGTTTATTTGGCTGAACCAATGGAGAGGCCTCATTTATTGGACCTTTTGACGAAGAAAACAAAGGGTCTCCGCATGTTTTTTTAAGAAAATGAGTAGACCATTTTCTTGATAATCTATGAGAAAGAGGCTAATTTTTAGGCTTTAAATGGGCTTTTTTTGTATAAATTTTTCACATTATTTTTCTTGGAACCAATAGTTAAAAAATATGATTATGAATAGTCTTGAGAAAACCTACTTTTCCCTATATTTGAATCTTCTTTTAATCCATCAATATTCATAGTACCAAGATATTGGTTTTACATAAATTTATTTGTGTGATTATTTTCATCAATTTTCTTGCTAATAATGGTGGTATCTAATGTACATACATGGTAATTTGATGAGAGGCAAGAATCCTCTTTTTCTATTTATTCTTCATCCCTTCTTGGAAACTCATCTTAACAAAGAAGTTCATCTCATGGGTATAATACAAGATGTTTTCTTGATTTCCAATTCATGTTGTCATGTTAAAATCCATTCAACTAATATAGGCATAAAAAAATGGATAACGAAGGTCTTCCTAAGGTGACTGGATAGACATTAAACTTTTATCTTCGGATGAAGGACAAGGAAGTCAATATGATACTACCATAAGGCAATAAAGAACATTAAATCTTTTATTTTACCTTCAAGTGCTAATGTAGATCTATCCACAAGTTTTAGTGTAGTAGAGTTGTTCTCAGAAATCCTTAGAAGTTAAGTTTGAGCATGGTATCCTTTGTCTTTTGGAACTCAAATTCCATTAATGTTCTCATCTACTATTGGGATCCCATGACCTAAGTACTTTGGGATGATTACTCTTGAAGCATACGGGCAACTAGTTGCTTTATGGAATTAATAGAAACAACATCCCTTTTCTTTATCCTAGCACTTATGAGACATTAATATTAAATGAACTTCTTACCAATAGACATATTTCATAGCTTAAAGGCGAGGTATTTTTGCACAAAAAATATTCAGTTCTCCCAACAGTTCATCTTCTTTGGGGTGTGTGCATTGCAAGTTCTCAACCTTTCAAGATACGAGGGTTTTGTTTGGGTGAGCTGAGGTACATAATATTTCTTATCCTCCTCAATATTTTCTACTATAGGATGTTGGCGAACATTTGGAAGCACCTTACTAGGCCTAAAGCGTATTTCCTATATTTCTACAACATATGTTTGATAGATAGTTTCTCCACTATATACTAGTTAACGTTCCATAGTTTTAAGATTTGAATTTTTTTAGACACGAAATTTTGTTTTATTTGGAGCAGTTTTCTTAGCACATGAGATTGTTGAGCAGGAGGCATCAAGAGACACTATTGGGCCTCCTAAATCCCCAATCCTTCTAGTCAATTTCCTTGTTGAGGAGGTTGTGTAAGGTATGACTAAAAGGGAGGAGTAACATTTTGAGGAGGATATGGCCAAGGTGTGTCAAAAGTTGAGGGTGAAGGGACAAGAGGGAACCAAGACTAATAATAAGCATTATAATTAGTATTAAAAGGAGAGAGAAAGTTCATAACTTGTTGGAAAAACCTAGGGGCTTGCGGGCTCCTTTGGTTGATAAAGCATAACTACTCCATGCTCCCTTATTTTCCCTAGCACAAAACCTTCAAGCCTGGAAAAGATTGACACTTGTCAATGGAATGGTTCCCCACACATACATAACATATTGCTTTAACATCTAAATGAAATTAATTCATAGAATGTCTTTTAGTTCATTGGGGGAAGAATATGGCTAACACTTTTTCTTCTTCCTCCTATTTATCTTGATCCATAAAGTGTCCATATGCACATAAAATTTAAATATATTTTTGTCTTCATGTCCTGCACATACCTCCTATCTCATTATTAGTATTGATGGAGGAGGAATAAGTACTCATAGATCTTTTGTCTACTCTATATCTTTTTCTACTAGCCCTTGAATTATCTTTGAATACCTTTATGATATCATCATATGTCAGATGCCATATGTTGTTGTTGGCTAGTAGATTGTGTGTTTCTATTAGCTCTTCCCGGGCTCTACAGAGTAGTACTAGCTTCAAGGAGTCAATATCCAAGGTATAATAATGAGCCATTTTGTAACTTAGTCATAATCATTCCTTAAAAACGTGTAGATAATCACTGTCTCCTTGGATAATTCTAAATATCTCATTTCTAGTATCTATTTCTCTATAGTAATACTAGTTCTTGTTGTTGAAGGATTACTGGATTTGTTCCCAGCCTTGTTACAAATCCATTTTACCACATAAAATCCCAACATTCAAAACAGTGTTTTAGGTCTCATCAAAACCTAAATTTAGTTGTTTCATGCCCTAAACAAGTCACCCTTTCGAATGCCTCCTTTCCAGACAGTTTCATGACTTGAAGACATCTAGAAATTGCCTCTAGAGGGACCAGTGCAGGTAAGCCCTTATGAAGGTGCACTACAGAGCAGTTAAGTCCACTACTAGAGTTCTCTGTATAGAAACTAGGCTTCCTTTCATCTATGCTGGGTGAGAATGAGTGAAATTCACATAGGGTTTGGGGAATATTATTATCTTTTGGAGTCATCTAGAAGTTTCCCTATCTTATCAACTCCTATGAGCTCGAAAATCGATAAGGAATGAGTTAAGGAGAATCCTATCCTCTCATCCCTTCCTCCATGGAACTAATTCTAAGTATGGAAGGCCATTCAATGTCACCATTAATGACAAAACCTCCTCAATATTCCTATAAATTGACCACTCATCTAAGTGATGAAGGGTTGGATTATATTGAATTGTAAGGAAATAATTCTGCTATGAGACTTGACTTTGGAGCAAATGATGTGATGCCACAAGCTTGTCTTGCTTTTGATGAGATGTGGATGGGATCCAGGCTAAAGGAAAGAATTTGAATCAGAAACTGATGGTTATAATTCCTTCTTCTATCTAATAAAGTGTTTGAACCTTTTTCCATATGTTGTGTTCTTTCATAATGCTTATATGTATGAATTTCTTCTGATTCCTTTCATTTATATTCAATGGATCGTATGCTTTGATCAGTTTTTGTCTTCTGATGTGTTTACAAGGTACTTCTCAAGCATATTAAGTATGGGAAGGAGGGATGAAATAGATACAAGGGATACGAGAGGAAAGCAGAACTACAGGTAGGCCTTGTATCCACTCTCCTTATCTATTGTTTATAGGAAAAGTTTAAAATAATTTAGACTGTTGTTCTAGGCATAGCTACTTGTCTAGTCAACTAGTGTTTATCCGTAGATGCCAAATTCTCGATATTGGGAAAGAATTGTCTTTCCTAATAGCTTATCCAGCTCCTAAGACATCCTTGTAGACTTTATTTGTGTTCACCGATTGTAATCCATCTCTTTACATTGAAAAATTGGTCAAAACTGTGCCAAATTGCCTCTTGAAATGGCTTACTATCACCAGCGCAGGCTTTTGAGGGACATAGTGTGCTGCAGAGCATCCCTGGCTTAGGGACAGTGCTCTGAAGCACATGGTCTCCCACTGTAGGCTGCATTGATCCTTTTGAGATTAGTTTCCCACCTTTGGAAAGAGCTTTTTGCCAATTTTTCTCTATTTGACTATTTGTTGTTTGATCAATGAATGTTATGTCTCAGAAAAAGTGTTTTTATCTCCTTTACCAACCCTACTTTGATTTGATTGATTAATGTTTCTTAAATTTTTTCTTTGTCATTATCAGTCTATAGTCAAAGTTAGGATATAATTTATTAATCTTCATTCGAAAGAAAGTGTCGTAAAGTCTTCTCTTCCTTCGATTTTGAACTGTCGTAGAAATCTTCATTCATATGAACGATTGATTGATTATATGTGCATTAGTTTCCTTTTTGTTCATCAGCACATTAAGTAAATCGAAAAGAAACACTTGCATCATTCATATTGTAGTTTTTGAATGCTTGAAAGGAATAGCTAGGGAAATTGCATTAGATGTGCTCTTTGCTCTTTGTCAAAGATCTGATTGCTCTATCCGTACTAGCTAAGGATTTTCATTATTAAATTGAATGGAAAGAATGTTTATCATATTAGTTTCATTTTAAGAATTGCAAACATAAATCACGTGGTGAACCTTGAAAGTAAAATTCTAAAGAATATCAACTTAAAATTTATCTGAATTTACCTAATGGAGCATTGTCACCTAACGAAAAACATTTAGAGGTATAGGCTAGAGACGTGTTCCAGCGTCATAAACCAAAGCAGATGTCGCTAACTTGTCTGCAATACATCTCAAGTGTGATACCTCATTGCACGTATGTGAGTATATCGTAGCTCGTCCATGCACCTTTAGGTATATAGGGAGGTGTTACAGTACGTAAAATATATGGGAATGCTCTCACTATGCAGCTTTTCATTAGACAACGCTTAGAGGGATTATGCATCCACGTAATTTCGAGTATATGTGGGAGGAAAACACTAGGTTGTTATCCATACTTACATAACTAAGTCGGCCACCTTGTTCACTGTGATACACTGAACACAACATTCGTGGAGATTTCCTATCCGTACTTCTCAGTTTGCCAGGAGGTATTCTGCAATTCACAGTTGCTTGGTAAACCTTTTGCCTATATTATCCCTTTTTTGTTTTGTTATGTTACTTTGATTAAAATAAAATTAATTGACCATGGATAACATCCTCCACGCTCACTCCATAGTTGATCTTAGGTTGAAGCATATGGTGACAAATCCGGAGTCCACCGATCAAGGAATTCCTTTTGATGGGAATCCTAGTCCTTTTCCTCCTTTCAAAAATATTGGTGCTCCGTATATGGATACACTGTCCCTTTTGGGATTTACCATTGGCTTGCCAGTATGGTTTTTTTCAACATCCTTGGCTCAAAATGTCATGATTTCTCTGCAATCGAGTACTCCAATTGGGCAAAATCAACCTCCAGTTGATCCTAAAGTTGACCCTTTGCCTTCTTCCTCAGTTGTTTCTTCCACCCCTTCTTTCTCTTTGCCTGCTGAAAGTATTGGTAATAGTAACCAGGTGGCTAAGAAGAAGAATAAAGGGAAGAAGAAGAAGAAGAAGCAAATTCAACAGAGGGGCAACCAAGCAACCATTTCTTTGAATGCAGCATCTGATGAGAAACAATCCATCATGCCTCACAAAGTTTGATATCCATGCAAACTTTGTGTGGGAGACCATCTTTTTCAAAATTGTCTTGATATTCCTCAGACCTTAGAAGAATGGTCTTCTCGTTCACATCATCCCATGTCATCAATTTCTAGAGATCATGTTGGTGACACACCATCAACTAGTGGTAGTAAAGTTCATGGAAAGAAGGATAGGGTTAAGTTTCCCTGTAGGTTATGTGAATGGAATCACCCCATTCACCTTTTTCCCTATTTGGAAGAAGCCAAAAAAGTGTTGGATAATCATCCTACTTCACCGCAACAACTTCCATATGGTTACAAGAAACGCTCCCTAAATCTTTCACTAGTCGATGAATTGACTAACCAAAATCAACCATCGGTCGAACCAACTCTCTCTGAAAGTGAATCCTATGAGTCTATACCCGACCTAAATCAACCTGTGAAGGAAATAGTTGACTTGATTTCACCTTAAGTTAATCATACCTTTGCCGAAGAGAGTGAATATGATACCACTCAATTTCTTTTTATTTCTTCAGATTCTAGTGAGCTTGGGGGACAGTCCTCATGTTCCATCAAGGTAGGAGGAAATTCCTCCAGTTCTCGTAACTCAAGGGGTTAATTCTCCCATTTCTATGTTACCCCCTCCAAGTAGTCTAGTCACTTCCTTTGATGGGAATCGACTGGGAGGATTCCATCTTCCTTCTTATGTGCCTTTCCAGATCATAGTAAAAGTTTATAATATGATTGTATCTAGCACTATTATAGATGAAGGTGCATCAGTGAGTATCCTTTCCTCAATTGCTTGGTAAGCACTCGGTTCACTACCACTTGCCCCTATTACCCAAAATCTGTTGGCTTTTAACCGAGGAATCAATCAGCCATTAGGGATCCTCCCTCAGTTACCTATTACTTTGGGAGGAAATTTTTTTTATCTGAATGTGATGGTAGTCCTAAGCCCTTTAGATTACAATTTACTTCTTGTGCATGACCATGTTTATGACATGCGAGCTATTGTTTCAACACTCTTCCATGTGATTTGCTGCTTGCATGAAGGCAGAATTATCACTATTGACAAGCTTTCATTTCTCGGTCCAAATATGGATCCTAGTCAACCATCTTTCCTATATGTTCCTTTTGTACCAATGGTATCATCCCCGCCATGGTTTAATTACGTGGCAACCCGTTCCATACCTACATCGACTGACAATCATTTCAGTGATGTTGTACATCATGTACTGGGGACATTGGAACCAGATCTCTCCTTCATGACCTCTTATGAGCTGTGATCCAAGGAATATGAGGATAGTTCTTTTACTTTGTCAACCTCGTTAAAAAATTAAACAGGTCCATAAGGATAGTTCTTTTACTATCTCAACCTCATTAAAAAATGAAACAGGTCCATGAGGATAGTTCTTTTACTATGTCAACCTCGTCAAAAAATGAAACAATGAATATGAGGACAGTTCCTGGTCTTGTGTCAACATCGTTAAAAAATGAAACAAGGGTTTATGAGAATATTTCCTGATCTTGTGTCAACCTCATTAAAAAATGAAACAAGGAGTATGAGGATAGTTGTTGGTCTTGTGTTGGAAATAATACTGAGAGGGGGGGTGAATCAGTATTATCAGATCAATCAAACTTTTCAATGCTCAGAAACATATACGCTACTTCAGTTAGGTGAACCAGCGTGTGCACGCTACTATGACTAAACAAAACAGCGTATAAGAAGAAAACTCATAATTTAGTTAGCTTATTCTTCAGTTAAGTTCATCAGGACATTATTCACCACATTAATAGTAAACAGGTGCAGTATAACAGAATAGATCAAAAGCCACACACATGAACACCAAGATGTAAGGTGGAAACCCAATGTGGGTGAAAACCACCTGCTGCAAGTTGTCTCTATCTTTCTTTAATATGAAACTTCAGTTTACAATCTTTTGTACTGGTGCAGCCTTATACCAGTACGCAGGCTACAACCTGCAGAAGGCTACAACCTTCTCTCGTTCTCCAAACTTCCTTGGAAGGGAGCTCCAACCCCCTTTGCTCTTGTACTAGCCAAGATACTAGTACGTAGGTGCTGACCTACAATCTTCTTTCCTTCAGGTACCACCTTTCATACATTTTCAGACTGGATATTCCTGAAGCACAACATTACAATCTGTAGACCCCAATTCATTCAATTTTCACAACAGATCATTGAAGCATAAAACAACCAAACTTTGAATCACTGAACCACTGAGCCCTGTCAATCACCAGTTACCAGAACACAGAGCAGACTACAGAACTCTGCAATAACAGTCAGACCCCACTGTAAACCCAAAATCAAGCTTCAAAAGATATACGCTACTTCAATGAGCAAAACCCGCGTATACACGCGCTTTTGCCGAAGCCAACCTGCGTACAGATCTAAAAATAAATTTTCTCAATTTGCAGCTGTACCAGACATCAGTTAGACCCAGAACATAACATTGCGACAATATGCAAATCTAGAAATACGCATAATCACCCATATCATGATAGTGCATTTCAAACCATTAGATCCCGATCTATCCTTAGATCTAGTCTTCCATCAACCGATGTGATCTCTCCTTGGCTTAGATCAAGCAACCCAGCACCTGCATATCAGATCTCTTTCTCTCTTAGATATTCAATCCTTGTCGAAAGATGTGTTTGCCTAATGATCTTATTCTCCTTATATAGCCTTAGGCCTTGCTCAATACCAAGAGCCAAAACCATAGTAACACAATACCATCAACTTCAAAACTAGGGATCAACACGCCCGTCGAGACACAATGGTCCGAAATCATAGGCACAACTTCCAAGGACTAACCACCATGGACCAAAAGGTACTTTTCCACATACACGAGCTTTTTCTGAATCCAACTAGCGTGTACACGCGACTTGAGCTTAACGAACCTGCGTATATGAACTTCCTTGGCATGCTGTACTAAGATCTGTCTTCTGATTAAGTTGCCATCACCTGTACCAACCTCTGAGTGAGTTGCCATCAAGGACAACACTTGAATCATAATGCCAACAATCTCCCCCTTTGGACTTGATGGCAACCACCACACCAAGTCACTCTCGCCCTTTGACATCAAGGGCAAAGGGCTGTGCTCCCCCTGAGGACATGCTGATACCTCTGCTTGGCTGACTCATGCTCCCCCTGAAAGTAGGCCAGATCTGCAAAAGATGTTCTTCAAGAAGAACATGACTCTATACATCATAAAGGACCTTCCTATCACTTAGGACTCATACATACATCCATCTCTCAACTAAGTGAGAATATACAAAAATTGACTCATCCACCCAACTAAGTGGGTATACATCAAAATTTTACATATGAAAACCAATCACATTGCATCAATCATCCCAGGAATAGTGGGGAAACCAACATAGGCCGTTACATGACCTTGACACCATAAAAGAGACATCGCAAGAGAGATACATGACATAGAGACAACAGATCTAGACCAAGACTTATGAAAGTCACCAGCAGCATATGATAAACATCTTTTTAGATCAGCAACCGGGATTTCCTTCTGAGCTCCTTTTCCTGAAATCAACAACCAAAACATCTGAATGCCAATAATGCTTTATGAGACTTTTAAGCTGCTCCCCCTGAACCTGTGCCTGCTGCACCCCCTGAAACCGTCCCTGAAGAATTCTGACATACCCATTGCTGTTCAGAACTCCAAAGTTTGCCCTTGCTGTTCAGAACTTCATATACGCGATTTCTCCTGCATGAAACAGCGTATGTACGCGGATATAATCCTGCAACAAGCGTACACCTTACACGCGACTTTCCCAGCATAAATCCGCGTATATACGCGTATATACCTTACGTAACTTGCGTATACCAACTTTTCTGTAGAACAGACAAGCTTCAACAGCAGGATGAAGCATCAACTACTCCCGGCTTTTGTCTGAGATGTTCAAAAGTTTCCCTGGGCAGTGGTTTTGTGAGAATATCAGCAACTTGTTCCTTAGAAGGAACATACTCCAACTTGACCTTCTGCTCAAGCACTTGTTCCCGAGAAAATGGTACTTGATTGGTATGTGCTTGGTCTTTGAGTGCATGACTGGATTCTTTGAAATGCTGATTGCACTAGTATTATCACATAAGATAGAAACTGGTGGAGTGCAAGTGATTTGAAAGTCCTGCAAGGTCTGCATCATCCAAAGAAGTTGTGTGCAACAAGATGCCGCAGCCACATATTCTGCTTCAGCTGTAGATAAGGCAATCGAACTCTGTTTCTTGCTGAACCAAGATACTAATCTGGAACCCATGAAGAAAGCACCACCACTTGTGCTTTTCCTATCATCCACACTTCCAGCCCAATCTGCATCTGTGTAAGCATGAAGAGTGAGATTTGTATTTCTAGGATACCATAAGCCATAGTTTTGGGTCCCTTGAAGATATTTGAAGATTCTTTTGACTGCCTGAAGATGAGTTTCCTTTGGGTTGGCTTGAAATCTTCCAACCATTCCTACTGCATGTGTAATATCTGGTCGAGTACCTGTCAAATAAAGCAAACTCCCAATCATGGATCTATAAGTGGGTTGGTGAACTGCTGCTGATTCATCATTAGCACTGAGGCTGCATCCTGTAACCATGGGTGTACAAACTGGCTTTGACTCTTCCATGCCATACTTCTTCAAGATCTGTTTGAGGTATTTGGTTTGAGACAAGAAGATACCTCCTTCATTTTGTTGGATTTGCAATCCAAGAAAATATGTCAATTCTCCAAGAAGTGACATTTCGAATTCTTTCTGCATAACCAAGGCAAAGTTTTGACTCATAGTCTCTTCATTGCTGCCAAAAATAATATCATCTACATAAACAACAAGAATTAGCAATTTGTTATTTTCAACTTTTATATAGAGATTGCTATCTGCTGATCCTTTTGAAAAGCCTTGTTGGTGAAGATATTTGTCCAACCGATAATACCAAGCCCTTGGAGCTTGTTTGAGTCCATAGAGTGCCTTTTTCAATCTGCATACAAGGTTTGGATCATTCCCAAGAATGAAGCCATCTGGCTGCTCAATATATACTTCTTCTTCTAAGTCTCCATTCAGGAAGGCTGATTTCACGTCCATTTGAAATACCTTGAAGTTTTGAAAGCTTGAGAGAGCAAGGAACATTCGAATGGCCTCTAGTCTTGCCACAGGAGCAAAGGTCTCTTCAAAATCTATTCCTTCTTGCTGTGCATACCCTTTACAAACAAGTCTGGCCTTGTTTCTAATTACTTCTCCATTTTCATTTAATTTATTCTTGAAGACCCATTTTGTTCCTATTACATTCTTATCTTTTGGTCTAGGAACTAATTCCCAAGTGTTGTTCTTTTCGATTTGCTCAAGTTCTTCATCCATTGCTTTGACCCAACATTCATCTTTGCATGCCTCTTTCACATTTTGTGGTTCAGTGGAGGAGAGTAGTGCCAAGTAGCTTGAAGCTTCTGCAAGTGTCCTTCTTGTTTGTACTCCTGCTTCTTTTTGCCCCACAATCTGAGTTTCTGGATGATTCTTTTGGACATATCTGGATGGAGTCTTCTCTTCTATTCTTGTCTGCTCCTCTGGTTCTTCTTGAGATTCTTCTTCTTCTTGAGGTTCTTCTTCTACATCATTTCGCCTTTGAGAGTAACCTTCATCTTCTTCAATGTCTTCATGATGAACTTGCCTAGGAATATATCCCTTCTCATCAACCACTATATCAATACTGTCAACAATTCTGCCAAGTCTTTTATTGTAGCACTTGTATGCTTTGCTATGTGGAGAATAACCAAGAAGAATGCCCTCATCTGCTCTAGGTTCAAGTTTGCCAAGTTGGTCATCAGTATTCTTAATATAACATTTGCTCCCAAAGATTTTGAAATGCTTCACGGAAGGAGTTTTACCACTCCAAAGCTCATGAGGTGTTTGAGTGCTGTTTACTCGGACATTTGTTTTGTTAAGAATAATAACAGCAGCATGTGCAGCTTCACCCCAGAAGGTTGCAGGAGTACCTGATTCATCGAGCATAGCACGAGCCATTTGTTGGATAGTTCTGTTCATTCTTTCCACAACCCCATTTTGCTGAGGAGTTCTAGCTGTAGAGAATTCTCTTCTTATCCCATGTTCATCGCAGAAATCGAAAAATTCATTTGATGTGAACTCCCCACCTCTGTCAGATCTGAGGCACTTAATTTTGTGTCCTGATTCATTTTCAGCCAATGCTTTGAAGGATTTGAATTTTTCGAATGCTTCATCTTTGTGCTTCATAAGCCCTAACCAAACAAACCTTGAGAAATCATCAATGAATAATATCAGATATTCTTCTCCTCGAGGTGTCCTTTTCCTAAATGGACCACATACATCTGTATGGACTAGCTCAAGAGGCAAGCTAGCTGATCCTTCCTTCTCTGGAAAGTTAGTTCTGGTTTGCTTTCCAAACTGACAAGATTTGCATATGGTGTTGTCTGGAATTTTGATATCTGGAAGATCGCGAACTGCCTGATATTTGCATGCTTTCCTTATTTGTGAGAAGCTTAGATGTCCCAACCTTCGATGCCATAACCAGTGCTCTTCATCCTTGCTAAGATAGCATTGTTGTTGTCCTTCTTCAAATATGTACAGATTATTTGGAGTTCTTTTGCCTTTGAGAACTGTTTTACCTGTATCAAGATCACGAACAAGACATCCATTCGATCTGAAAATAACCTCGGTTTTTTGATCACACATCTGGCTGACACTTAGTAGATTATGCTTCAATCCATCAACATACAAAACATTTCCAGCCTTGACCTTTTCTTTCAAAGGAGCAATACCTTTTCCTTTTATAGTTGCAGGAGTATCATTTCCAAAAGATACTTTCTTTCCCTTTTCTAAAGTAGAATAAGATTCAAGTTTTTCTTTATCACCTGTCATATGTTTCGAACATCCACTGTCAATGTACCATAGATTTTCCTGTCCTTCTGCATAAAAAGCTATCCCACATCTTTCTGTCTGAGGTTCCTTTATTCTCCATTTTTTGGTGCTCGTGGCTTGTTCCTTTTTCTCCTGAAACCTGCTCCTGCATTCAGAGTCTTTATGACCAAAATTATTGCAAATAGAACATTCAACTTCATTTTCAAGAACCGAAAAGTTGTTATAGGTCCTCTTTGTAATCCCTGTCATACTTCTTTGTTTTTGAGCTTCCCTAGTCATGATTGTTTTATATGCAACACACTGAGCTGCTTTGTGACCAAAGTTATGGCAAGAAAAGCATTGTCCATTGAAGAAGCTTCTGCGGTTATTGAATCTACCAGCCAACTGATTGTAATTTCTATTTTCATCTATTCTTGAGCCAAACTGAGAGGATTTTACCTGTGGTTGGTTGTAGCTTTTGTTCACCCTTAAGAAGGATTGTCCCTGATAGTTTCTGTTTGTAATTCGTCCCTGCTTTACCTGATTATCTTCATTGTTCTTCTGCTCATTTCTTCTTGCTGCATCAAGATAACTTTTTGAGGTGGATGCTTGAGAGGTTTCTCCATTATAGCCCAAACCTGTCTTGTTTAGAGGAGACCGCTGCACATTGATAATCTCATCCAAAGTTTCAGATCCTTTGACAAACTTAAGATTAATAGTTTTTGTTTTCTCAATTTCTTTTCTGAGACCAACAATTTCACCTTCTAGTTTTTCAAGATGTTTTTCCTTTTCATCAATTTGAAATTGCAAAGTATCAATGATCACACTCTTTTCTTCTATGCATCTCTTGAGTCTAGTAATTTCATTATAGAGATTATCCACATCTACAGCATCCTCATAATCATCATCTTCAAATGCCATTAACAGCTTATATTTATTACCTTGTTCATCTTCATCACTGTTTGATAAGCCATCACTATCTTCATGGGTGTAGTGCTTTTCTTATTTGCACTTTGTTTCTTGTTCCATCTAGCAGGTTCTTTTCCTTTATCCTTATAAGGACATTTTGCAGCATAATGACCTACTCTTCCATAAGCAAAGCATTTGAAAGGTAGCTTACCTCTGAACCTTCCAGAACCCCTTTGAAGATTTCTGACAAAATTTGATTCTTCTTCCTCTTCTTCTGGAACATGGCTTGCTTCATAGTAATCTTCTTTTCCTGATGCCTTAAAAGCAGCTTCCCTTCTGTCAGATGGACCTCCCTTTCTCATTTCATAAGCAGTTAGAATTCCATGTAGCTGAGACATAGTGAGAACACGGAGATTTTCTTTTTCTTCTATTGCATATACTTTAGATTCAAACTTGGGGGATAATGATCTTAGAATCTTTTGAACTACTATAGTCTCTTTTATTTCTTCACCCAAATTTTTCATGCAATTAACAATCTCATCTACCCGAAGAAAATAATTAGCCACACTTTCATCATTATACATCTTGAGAGTCTCATATTGAATCCTGAGAGTTTGAAGTTTAGCTTGCTTTACCTGTTCATCTCCTTCATAGCTAGTGATCATTTTGTCCCATATCTCTTTTGCTGATTTGAAGTGCATGACCTTCATGAATTCTGTTTGGGATATACTTCCTAATAGAGTACTGACTGCTTTTGCATTTGTTTCATACTGCTTTTTCTCAGCTGGATCTGTAGGAGTAGCTGAAGGAAAAGCATAGCCTGTTTCTACAATATTCCAAACTTCTGTACCAAGAGATTGAAGATATGCAGTAACTCTTACCTTCCAATAATTGAAATTTGTCCCATCAAAAATCGGTGGCCTGATTGATGCTTCTTTCTCGTAGTTGCTCATGATGAATGATCTACCTTCAAGCGATCAAGCTTCTCTGAAGGACCCGCTCTGATACCAATTGTTGGAAATAATACTGAGAGGGGGGGTGAATCAGTATTATCAGATCAATCAAACTTTTCAATGCTCAGAAACATATACGCTACTTCAGTTAGGTGAACCAGCGTGTACACGCTACTATGACTAAACAAAACAGCGTATAAGAAGAAAACTCATAATTTAGTTAGCTTATTCTTCAGTTAAGTTCATCAAGACATTATTCACCACATTAATAGTAAACAGGTGCAGTATAACAGAATAGATCAAAAGCCACACACATGAACACCAAGATGTAAGGTGGAAACCCAATGTGGGTGAAAACCACGTGCTGCAAGTTGTCTCTATCTTTCTTTAATATGAAACTTCAGTTTACAATCTTTTGTACTGGTGCAACCTTATACCAATACGCAGGCTACAACCTGCAGAAGGCTACAACCTTCTCTCGTTCTCCAAACTTCCTTGGAAGGGAGCTCCAACCCCCTTTGCTCTTGTACTAGCCAAGATACTAGTACGTAGGTGCTGACCTACAATCTTCTTTCCTTCAGGTACCACCTTTCATACATTTTCAGACTGGATATTCCTGAAGCACAACATTACAATCTGTAGACCCCAATTCATTCAATTTTCACAACAGATCATTGAAGCATAAAACAACCAAACTTTGAATCACTGAACCACTGAGCCCTGTCAATCACCAGTTACCAGAACACAGAGCAGACTACAGAACTCTGCAATAACAGTCAGACCCCACTGTAAACCCAAAATCAAGCTTCAAAAGATATACGCTACTTCAATGAGCAAAACCCGCGTATACACGCGCTTTTGCCGAAGCCAACCTGCGTATAGATCTAAAAATAAATTTTCTCAATTTGCAGCTGTACCAGACATCAGTTAGACCCAGAACATAACATTGCGACAATATGCAGATCTAGAAATACGCATAATCACCCATATCATGATAGTGCATTTCAAACCATTAGATCCCGATCTATCCTTAGATCTAGTCTTCCATCAACCGATGTGATCTCTCCTTGGCTTAGATCAAGCAACCCAGCACCTGCATATCAGATCTCTTTCTCTCTTAGATATTCAAGCCTTGTCGAAAGATGTGTTTGCCTAATGATCTTCTTCTCCTTATATAGCCTTAGGCCTTGCTCAATACCAAGAGCCAAAACCATAGTAACACAATACCATCAACTTCAAAACTAGGGATCGACACGCCCGTCGAGACACAATGGTCCGAAATCATAGGCACAACTTCCAAGGACTAACCACCATGGACCAAAAGGTACTTTTCCACATACACGCGCTTTTTCTGAATCCAACTAGCGTGTACACGCGACTTGAGCTTAACGAACCTGCGTATATGAACTTCCTTGGCATGTTGTACTAAGATCTGTCTTCTGATTAAGTTGCCATCACCTGTACCAACCTCTGAACACCTGTACCAACCTCTGAGTGAGTTGCCATCAAGGACAACACTTGAATCATAATGCCAACATCTTGTGTCAACCTTGTTAAAAAATGAAACAAGGAATTTGAGCAGATTTCCTTGTCTTGTGTCCAGCTCATTAGAAAATGAAAGAAGATCCCAAGTTCTAAGTCGAGTATTTGATTCAATCTCGTAAAATCCCAGTTGATTCCTTCAATTGATCTAGTAAAAGAACCTTCATTACATCCACCTGATAGTCATGAGTAGTCTACTTAGATGAATGTAATGAAGCTTGGGAGCATGCACCTAATCGTAAAGTTAGGTTTCCCTATAGGTTATGTCAAGGGAATCACCCCATTCAGCTTTGTCCCTATCTAGACAAAGCTAAAAAGGTGTTGGATAACCGTCCTGCTTCACTACAGTGACTTCCATCTAGTTTAAGAGAAATTCTTCAGCGTAAATCACAAGATAAATCATTTGTCGATGTGTTTCAAACCAACAAGTGTGGTTCATCGTCAGGACAAGTTGAAGAAACAGATCCAGCTTAGCATGTTAAATAGTGTGAGCAGAGACTCCAAAGGTTATCCTGACTAACGACTAATTTTGAGTTTAGGACCAGAGTCAAGATTTAATGGAAATTAGTTAAATTATGTGAATATATAACAATATAAAATAATCTAAAAAATGTTAAAGGTTAGTTAGAAAATTATTGGAATAATAAAATTGGAATATACATAAAAATAATAATATATAAAGTTTATTTACGAAAGTTATAAAATATAAAAAGATTTTATTTCATTTTAATAAATAAATTCAAAAAAGAAAAACAAAAACAATATATATATATATATATCTATATATATATCTATATATATATATATATATATATATATATATATAATAATAATAATAATAATAATAATAAAATAATTAAAAAAATAAAAATAAATAATAATAATAATAATAACGAAAATTAAATGAATAATAAATTAATTAGAATAAATAAATTAAGCGAGCGACAAAAATAAATAAATAAATAAAATAAATAAATAATAATAATAAAAATAAAATAAATAAATAAAATTAATTAATTAATTAAAATAAATAAAAGAAGAGAGCGATATATATATATATATATATATATATATATATATATATATATATATATATATATATATATCTATATATATATATATATATAATAATAATAAAAATAATAATAATAAAAAACATATATATATATATATATATGTTTTTTATTATTATTATTTTTATTATTATATATATATATATATATACAGAGACAAAATGAGAGACCCTAGGAGGAAGGAGAAGACAAGGTTCCAAGGAAAAACATCGACATGAAGGGGAACCAATGAAAGCAAGAAAGGGTAAGACTAGGAAGAAAGGGCTGAGATCCAGTACCTAGTGATCTTCCAGCCGTCATCTCTATTGAGATTGCTCGGCCTTCTTTCAATATCAATAGCTTCCCTGAATTTCCCTGAATTTACAGTGATGGAACTGAGCAACCCTGGCAATAACCTTGGCCTCCTCAATACACACATGATGCTTGGTCTTTTCCGCATGCTCTGCTAACGCTGAAAACTTGGTTCTTCCATGTCTTAGGTCCGTTGCATGTTCGCTAATCCTTTGATGGATGGAGCACCCTGTTTCCCCGATATAGGGGGTCCCACAAGAACAGGGGATCAAGTAGACACCCTTCATATCTTTAGGATCAATGGGATCCTTCACTGATCTGAGGGATTTGTGAATAATGTTGAGGGGCTTGAAGGTTGAGGGAATATCATACTTCTTAAGAATCCAAGCAATCTTGTCAGTGGTTCCCTGGACATAGGTAAGATGGACCCCTAGCCGGCGTTGTTTAGGTTCTTTTTTAATTAATGAGCTTTTAGAGGCTTTTAGGAATGCTTTTTGACCTAGGTGCCTACTATAGCCATTGTCCATAAAGACATTAAGGAGATGGGATTTCTCTTTATCGAAGCTCTCCCTATCAAAAATCCTCAAGGTTCAAGTAGCGAGTGTGTTAAGAACACCCAACGTTTGAGCAGGGAAATGATGGGAATCAGCATGAAGATACTGCTCAGTATGTGTTTTTTTTCGGAATACTGAGTGCGAGAGAGAACCATCATTATTCTTCGATATAAGAATATCCAAGAAAGGGAGGCAACCATTGACCTCTTTTTCCATAGTGAACTTAATGGCAAAGGATTGACAGTTGAGGTGGCTAAAGAAGAGATCTAAGTCCTTCGAGCCATGGGACCAGATGACATTAGTGTCATCTACATACCTTTTCCACATCTTGGGAAGGAGACGTGCTGAGGCTAAAGCTCTGGACTCAAAATCTTCCATAAAATATTTGGAACAATAGGGGATAGGGGTGAGCCCATGGCAACACCACATGTCTGTTCAAAGAACTCACCCTCAAAACTGAAGAAAGTGGAAGTGAGACAGATCTCAACAAGATGCGTGGTATCCGGATCTGTTAGGCGATAGATCACTGCCATTGCTTCCTTTATAGGGATACAAGTATAAAGGGAGAACACATCAAAGCTCACGAGAATGTCTTCTAGGTCAAGCTTTATGTCCTTAAGCTCTTTAACGAAGGAAGCAGAGTCTTTTACGAAGGGACTCTGTATGGCCAACCATGGGTTTGAGCTTAAGGGCAAGGAACTTAGCTAGAAGGTAGGTCAGGCCACCAATGTTGTTGACAATAGGCCTCAGGGGGGTCCCTTCTTTATGAATCTTAGGCAGCCCATAAATTCTAGGGGTAATTGGACTGCTCTCAATGAGCTTATGGTGAAGATAACTCGTAGAGCTACTAGATTTGATGGCAAGAGCCACCATCCTAGAAATCTTCTTAAGAGGGTTCTTGGACAGGTTTTTATAACTGCCACTATTGTAAAGATGATCCAACATCTTCTTGCGGTAATCATCCTTGTTAAGGATGACCATAGCCCCTCCTTTGTCAGCCCTCAGAACAACGATATCATTGTTATGGTTTAAGGATTGAAGGGCAATGAATTCCTCATTGTTGAGGTTCTTCCGAGGGGGCTTAGCCTTTCTTAAGACCACCACACAGTCTTTCCTGATAGTGTCCTCAATCTTATCAGGTAGACCTCTGATCCCAAACTCCACATCACAGATGATATCATCAACATGAATCTTCTTAGAGGCTAAGGCGAAATTTAAATTATTGTCCAAGAACCCTCTTAAGAATATTTCTAGGACGGTGGCTCTTGCCATCAAATCTAGTAGCTCTATGAATTCTCTTCACCATAAGCTCATTGAGAGCAGTCCAATTACCCCTAGAATTTATGGGCTGCCTAAGATTCATAAAGGAGGGACCCCCCTGAGGCCTATTGTCAACACCATTGGTGGCCTGACCTACCTTCTAGCCAAGTTCCTTGCCCTTAAGCTCAAACCCCTGGTTGGCCATATAGAGTCCTTCGTAAAAGACTTTGATTCCTTCATTAAAGAGCTTAAGGACATAAAGCTTGACCCAGAAGACATTCGCGTCAGCTTTGATGTGGTCTCCCTTTATACTTGTATCCCTATAAAGAAAGCCATGGCAGTGATCTATTGCCTAACAGATCCTGATACCATGCATCTTGTTGAGATCTATCTCACTTCCACTTTCTTCAGTTTTGAGGGTGAGTTCTTTGAACTGACCTGTGGTGTTGCCATGGGCTCACCCCTATCCCCTATTTTTGCAAATCTTTTTATGGAAGATTTTGAGTCCAGAGCTTTAGCCTCAGCTCGTCTCCTTCCCAAGCTGTGGAAAAGGTATGTAGATGACACTAATGTCATTTGATCCCATGGCTCGAAGGAGTTAGATCTCTTCTTCATCCACCTCAACTGTCAATCCTCTGCCATTAAGTTCACTATGGAAAAAGAGGTCAATGGTTGCCTCCCTTTCTTGGATATTCTTATATCGAAGAATAATGATGGTTCTCTCTCGCACTCAGTATTCCGGAAAAAAAACGCATACTGAGCAGTATCTTCATGTCGATTCCCATCATTTCCCTGCTCAAAAGTTGGGTGTTCTTAACACACTCGCTACTCGAGCCCTGAGGATTTATGATAGGGAGAGCTTCGATAAAGAGAAATCCCATCTCATTAATGTCTTTATGGAGAATGGCTATAGTAGGCACCTAGGTCAGAAAGCGTTCCTAAAAGCCTCTAAAAGCTCATTAATTAAAAAAGAACCTAAAGAGTGCCGGCTATGGGTCCATCTTCCCTATGTCAAGGGAACCACTGACAAGATTGCTCAGATTCTTAAGAAGTATGATATTCCCTCAACCTTCAGGCCCCTCAACATTATTCACAAATCCCTCAGATCAGTGAAGGATCCCATTGATCCTAAAGATATGAAGGGTGTCTACTTGATCCCCTGTTCTTATGGGAACCCCTACATCGGGGAAACAGGGCACTCCATCCATCAAAGGATTAGCGAAGATGCAGCGGACCTAAGACATGGAAGAACCAGGTCTTCAGCATTAGCAGAGCATGCAGAAAAGACCATGCATCATGTGTGTATTGAGGAGGCCAAGGTTATTGCCAGGGTTGCTCAGTTCCATCACCGTAAATTCAAGGAAGCTATTGGAATTGAAAGAAGGCTGAGCAATCTCAATACAGATGACGACTGGAAGATCAGTAGCTGCTGGATCCTGGCCCTTTCTTCCTAGTCTTACCCTTTCTTGCTTTCACTGGTTCCCCTTTATGTCACTATTTTTCCTTGGCACCTTGTCTTCTCCCTCCTCCTAGGGTCTCTCATTTTGTCTCTGTATATCTATATATCTATATATATATATATATATATATATATATATATATATATATATATATATATATATATATTTTATTTTCTTTTCTTTTAATATCGCTCACTTGATTTATTTATTAATTTAATTTTCATTTTTATTATATATATATATATATATACGTATAATTTATACTTTAAGTCCCATTTAAATAACAAATTATATTTTTTAATAACTTTCTAACTAACCTTTAACATATTTTAAATTATTTTATATTGTTATATATTCAAATAATTTAACTAATTTCAATTAAATCTTGACTCTGGTCCTAAAGTCAAAATTAGTTGCTAGTCAAGATAGCCTTTGGAGTCTCTGCTCACACTATTTAACATGATAAGTTGGATATGTTTCTTCAACTTGTCCTGATGGTGAACCACACCTGTTGGTTCGAAACGCGTCGACAAATGATTTATCCTGTGATTCACGCCGAAGAATTTCTCTTAAACTTGATATGGATCACATAAGCCTCAATTCAACGACTTCCATCTAGTTACAAGAGACTCTCCCTTTCATCATGCTGGGGACATATAAACTGATCTCACACATAGTTCTTCATTTCAAGCTTGTGTAAAAATGAAACTGAATCGAAGCATATTTTTTCATTTCAAGCTTGTGTAAACATGAAATTGAATCCAAGCACAGTTCCCTATGGTTCAAGCTTGTCTAAAAATGAACCCATTTCCATTTTAACCCTCGTGATTTCCATTCTATCAACCTCTTTCATCAGATCAGCCTTGGTTGTTTTCATCCCATCACCACCATCCCTTTGGCCAATCATATGCTTTCACTTGGTTGTGTTACCCTTTTTGAGGAACAGTTGCAATGAGTGGTCTTATTAGCTAGCCTCTTCACATAAATTAGCATGTTTTGAGAAGTTCCAACATCACCAAAACTATTTGCTATCCTAGACACCACTTGTTCCTCAAAGTCGAGTCCTCTTTAAGCTCTTTTTAGACTCTCTAAATATGAAAAGATTGTCGAGCGCTTGTCCTTTCCAACTCGTTAAAGGATTGGAAAAAATATCTCTCTTGTATTATTTTATGCTTTTTCGAACTTGGGAGATTAGTTTATGGAAAATAACTTGTGGAGTTTTATTTTTGTACCTTTTCAAACTCTCTAAACATGAAAAGGACCAAGTCATATTTGTCGTTAAACTTGTTAAAAACATCAAATAGTGACAAACGTGTCCATCTAGACAAGACCGAGTTTCACCTCACTAGACTCGTTAAAACATCAAATAGCAATGGATTCATCCGAAGGGTGAAATTATACAACAAGCATATTTTATCCTCCTCAATCTTGATAAAAATAAAGAGGTACTGGTGAGCAATGACTGGGGAAAATGGGAAAATGGGAAAACCAATTTATGGTAGCAGGTTGCTCTTGAACATGACACTTTCACTCCATCACTATGACTATCTGGGTTGGGTTATTATCTTGATGGATATCACACCATTGGTCTATCATACCATCCATCGCTTTGTTTTGGGTCATTGCTACCAATTCACTTTAGTGTCATTGACATGTTCAAGAGAAGTCATCTAGTCAAAATCCATCTTTTACAATACCATAAACCTTCATTTTCATGACCGCCATTCCTGAACCTTATGTCATCAGTAAAATTACATATATAAAATCACTACACTGATTTCATGTCATTGATGTGGGATACATCAAGGTCCTCTTGCAATGAGTCACTTCTTATCGAATTGTTGACACGACGAATGTTCACTATGCCAACAAGGGGAACTAACCTAATTCCAAACCCCAATTAGATCTGCTTTCATTTGGAATGGCTAGTTCCGACGGGTTTTAAAGGATCTCGTAAACTGTTATAGGTGTTGAAAGATTGCTTCTTGGAGGAAGACTTCAATTAAATCAACAAAATAAATAGCTAACCTATGTGTGTCAAATCCTATCTACACTAATTCTAACTACTTATGCTAGTCCCAACTATTCTAATCTATCCTCCAGGAGCATAACAAAAGGAGGTTAAACATCATATATAGATTCCAAGTCCTAATAAATCAATTACTAGTTCATAGATGAACAAGGCTATATTAAATCTCAATTGCAATCTAATTACTTATATAGGAATACACATTCCTTTCCATACAAATAAAACATGCAACTGATGTTTAACAAGGTCTCGGATCAGCAATCACTCATGAATTAACCATGGTAACAAATCATATTTGAATAACTAAGACTAGTCATGAACTATTTGTTGTCAATATGCACAAAACAAAACACATTTATATTTATGCCAGCAACAACACCTTGATTCTAAACACATGAAAGAAGAGGAAAATAAATCTAAAAAAAGGCTCCTTCTTGACCCAAACAGTCTCCTTTATTAGCACAATAAATCAAAGATGTTCTGCCCAAAAAAAAAGCCCTTCTCCTCATCTTTGGAGGTAATACTTATGCCAAAGGAATTGACCCTCGGTCTTCTCCTAACATTTCACCTCCATCATCTTTTCCATATACAAATCAAAATATACAGACGTAGAATAGTCAGTGTAACCACTGACATGTCGAGTTACGTTTGTTGGAGCGTTCTACTTCCTAGGGGGAATGAACGGATGCCGATGGAAAGGAGAGTGACTGCGTGTCATCTCTTCATGATGAAACCTGGGACAACTTCACTTTCAAAATACACAAGCAACGTGTGGAAACCCAACTGAGAATGCCTAAGGCCGAATCTTTAACTAGAAAACACCTATAGATATGAACTCTTTGGATCCGCTCATATGCGATATGCGATAGGCCAGACCCAAAAATATATATGATGCATTTAATAGTTGCGGTGGGTCCAGTATATTGCGGTGCACATTATATATAAACCTTGGGTTCCACTGATTAGGATATGCGATTGGGGAAGCAGACCAAAAAATATATGTATTATGCTTGATAATCGTGGTGGGTTCGCTATTCGCATGAAGCCTTATGTATGACCATAGAGTTCCACATATTGCGATATGCAATGGGCCCCAAACCTGAAATAAAATGTGTTTCATTTAATAATCCCATTCGGTCCGCCATTTGTGGAATGTTGAAGCTTGGGCTTTTGGTCTTAGAAAAGTGTGATTGCAATTTATGATTGGAGGCCTGATTGCATCACATTTATTCATGAGAGATAGGCCTTTCCATTGATCAATGTGACATGCGATATACAATAAGGTATGCAATGAGGATGTGTGGAGATGTTAATTCATCCGTGCTTTGCAAATCATTTCTATTATAAAAGATTTATAACAGGAATAAAGATGTCATGGAAGGTTTTGAGGAGTAAAGAGTGGGGGTGGTTATATGTGTGGGAAAAGGGCAACATGAAGGTTTATGAGGATTGAAAGAGCTGCGATGAAGGATATGAATGAAGGGCTAGAATGGGTTATGAATGAATCATGCAGCAGAGATTTATTCAAGGGGTGTCTTGACCATTAAGAATTGAAGATTTGACTCAGCACAAATTTGAAATCCCTGAGATAAAAGTAGATCATTCGGAGAAGTGAAAGATAAAAATTCTAGGGGACCCATTCAAATTTGCTACCAGAGCATGTTTTAGTAGGGTGGTGGTTGTGGCAACAACACAACATCAACTCATTATCCAAGAAGTTTACTTAGAAACACCCATTCAGTACCTTTAGGCTTGCATGTATCAATGGCAGGTTTCTCGCTTTCGGTGATAAGCATACATCAATGGCCTTCGACCAAAAGAGTTTGTATGGTGTTCGACATCAAATCATCCATTCACACCATGCAGAATGTATTGTAGTACCTTGAGGATCATTATCATTATCGATGATTTCTCTTGCATCTGTTAACAACTTACATCATTGGCTGGTAATGAGATGGAGTCTTACTATGTTCGACTTCAGATCACATATTCACGTGGTTAGACTCATACTTGAGTGAACAATTTAATGAGATTGGAGACTCCAGATCTAGTTTCATCCGTCCAGGCTACAATATCAGGAATACTAAGTCATATGTACAATGGCTTTACATTGATTGTCATTCCGATCATGGGTCCATATCTGTAGACGACTGTTTATGTAGATGTAATGAAAGTTTATAAGATGAGCATGGGTATGCCTTCCCTCAGGAATTCATGTAAAATCAAATATCATGATATATGTATTGTAATTGATTAAGGTCACCTTCCACTTTGATACCTCCTCATCACATTGTAAAGCATTTCATCCGACATTGGCATTTTTCCAACTTCATGCTTTAGGGGTCAGCTGTGACAAATCCATTTGGGCACATAAAATCCCAACATTCAGATCAATGTTTTAGGGCTCATCAAACCCTAAATTCAGTTGTTTGATGCCATAAAAAAGTCACCCCTTTGAATGCCTCCTTCCTAGACAGTTTCATGACTTGAAGACATCCAGAAATTGCCTCTCGAGGGACCAACATAGGTAAGCCCTTATGAAGGTGCGCTGCAGAGCAGTTAAGTCCACTGCTAGGGTGCTCTGTAGAGCACTTAGGCTTCCTTTCACCTATGCTGGGTGAGAATGAGCGAAATTCACATAGGGTTTAGGGAATATTCTTATCTTTTGGAGTCATCTAGAAGTTTCCTTGTCTTATCAACTCTTATGAGCTCGAAAATCAATGAGGAATGAGTTAAGGAGCATCTTATCCTCTCATTTGTTCCTCCATGGAACTAATTCTAAATATGGAAGGCCATTCAATGTCACCGTTAATGAAGAAACCTCCTTCATCTTCCAATAAATTTACCACTCATATAAGTGATCAGGGGTTGGATTATATCGAATTGTAAGGAAATAATGCTGCTATGAGACTTGACTTTGGAGCAAATGATGTGATGCCATAAACTTGTCTTGCTTTTGATGCGATGTGGATGGGATCCAAGCTAAACGAATGAGTTTGAATCAGACACTGATGGTTGTAATTCCTTCTTCTATCTAATAAAGTGTTTGAACCTTTTTCCACATGTTGTGTTCTTTCATAATGCTTATATGTATGAATTGCTTCTGATTCCTTTCATTTATATTCAATGGATCATATGCTTTGATTGGTTTTTGTCTTCTGTTGTGTTTACAGGGTACTTCTCAAGTGGATTATGTACGGGAAGGAGCGACAGAATTGATACAAGGGAGATGAAAGGAAGGAAAAACTACAAGTAGGCCTTCTATCCCCTCTTCTTATCTATTGTTTATAGGAGAAGTTTAAAACACTTTAAACTGTTGTTCTAGGCACAACTACTTGTCTAGTGAATTAGTGTTTATCCTTAGATGCTAAATTCTAAAAAACAAGCCTGTGATGATGTCTCCTAGGCTCATGAATCATTGAAGGTTTTCATCCTTAAGATTGGAAGTGAACAATTCTACTAGTCAATTGTATAGTCTATGTCCTACATACAGTAGAAAACTAAAACATAAAAGTGTCAGGATACTCTATAATCAAACCATAGAAATGTGGTAGGATAGATCGATTATTGTCTTTCATTTTAGCCTCTCCATTCATTTATATAATGGGAAATCTAAACACTTATAATAGTTTACCATTAGTTGTAATGATGGTGGGGTGTGAAGGTATTTATCCTTCTACAAGCTCCTCAAATATCCTCTTTTCATCACCAAAAAGGGCCTCAAAGGTTCCTATGTATAGGGTCGGAAGCTCATAGTCAACTGAAATAAGATAGCTCCTAATGCAAGTGGGGGTTTTGGTAATATTTTTCTTATTCCCTCATTCTTTGAGGTAGAAAATAGAAGAATGAATTTTTTATTTTTCTATATTTTTTGAAATAATATGCTAATGAGTTTTGTTTTCTATGTGTAGTAAATGAAATGAAGAAAAAGTAGATCAACTCAAAGAAAAATGAAGTAGATATTTTGAACACCTCATTGATAATGGCACCAAAAAATTATGGCCCTTGGTATTGTAGCAGCAATGCTGCAATGCCAAAAGGTATCATCATTAATTTTCAACCCATTTTTCATATAATTTTAAGAGGGTCTAGCACTATATGTGAGATAGGCACTATCTCTTCCTTTTGCTAACTTTTATGGAGGCTGAAACACTAGAATGAAATTTAGATGTATAGAGACCAAGTTGACTATTGTATACTATAAGAAAGCTAAAATGGTGGGAAATAACTTGTTAAAATAAATATATCATGTCAACCTTGGCTAATTGTAGTAATGGAAGGAAAAATACCATATATACGATGAAATGAAATCACACCTACTTTATCTCTCAAGGAAAGAAAACATGCTACTGAAATAGAATCTTACAAATAATAAACCCTAAATTTTCAAAAAAGAATCACTTTCTACAACAAAACCAAATAAATTCATCTACAAGATCTCTTTACCTCCAAGACCCATTCTCAGGGTTCCAAGAGTATTGTGTTGAAGTCTGAAATTCTTTTTGGTTTTACTATCCTTTTTCCATCTCCTTTAACTTTTTGTGACCACCTTATTGGAGTTTCAATCGAATTAAGGTCATCACCTACTTACTCAATAATACCAAAGATATTAATCATCCATATTTTATAATCTATCGTTTCTTTGTGGATTATAATTTAAGAATCTCTACAATTATAGAATCTTTCTCATTTCATAACTAATATTGAATTTTGTAGCAATCTCCATGGTTAGATATGTTTCAATGCACCAATGAGGAAATGAAAGGTACCTATAGATGAAATTTTTTTACACATGGGTTTCCACCTATCGTTAAGATCCAGAAGGATGAAGAGATCAAAATATATAGAAGTGAAATCAAAAGTCAAACTCTAGTTATCATCTTTGAATAATCAAGTGAAGTTTGGCATGATATCAACTGAGCGTAGAGAAGATTTGTTAGATCGTGAAGACATGTTTAAGAAGAATCCCTCACAATTTTCTCTCATAGTAGAAAATGATGAGGAGATAAAGTATTAATTTTAATTTACATCTTAGATGGTCAATTTGTTTAATTTCCTATCAACGTAGGAATGTTAGAACAATTTGATGAAGAATTGTATAAAAGTCATAAGGAAAAACCAAAAACATAGTTAGTCATTGTTTTATTCTAGTATTTTCAATGTTTCTTCTAAAAACATCTTCGAATTAATTTAATACTATGTTCCTCTTTTCTAATCTATGGTTGAGAAATCATTTTATGAGTGACATAATTACCCTCACGGGATGGCCCCTTGGAGAGTTGTAAGGGTAGTTAGTTTTACTTTACATTGCAATGTCTCATATATAGGCCACATTCAATTCACAATTTCATATAATTTTTCTCTTTGTTAATTAGAATAGTTACACTTCAGTTATTTTCTAATCACTTGTTGTTTTATTTCTTTTGTGCTCATAAAAATAAAATACAAAAAAGATTTCCTTCTAGAATGCATTTCATTTTAGTAATCTAGTCTTTTAATTGAGTTAAATTTCATGGATGATGAATAACTTGTTTTGAGATCTATTAACAGACATTACTAATCATTTGAATTCACAATTTCTTGTTTGATTTACTTTCC
Source organism: Pinus tabuliformis (assembly GCA_031772625.1). Taxonomy (NCBI): domain Eukaryota; kingdom Viridiplantae; phylum Streptophyta; class Pinopsida; order Pinales; family Pinaceae; genus Pinus; species Pinus tabuliformis. The sequence continues at coordinate 774,559,017 of CM062809.1, forward strand.
TTATGCAAGTAATTAGCATTAGTACTTATTTTTGCAATTCAGAGTTAGAATGTCCTTTTTTCCAATTTAGAATTATGTTCCTTTTATGCAAATAGTGTTACAATTTCCTTTTTGCAGAGTAGCGTTAAACTTTCAATTATGAAATTAGTATCAAGTATATTTTATGAAACCTAGCATTAATATTTCCTTTATGCAATTAGAGATAGACTTTCAATTTTACAATTAAAATAAATTGGGATTTCATGTTTTAGGTTAATTTTCAATTTAGTTTTCCATTTGGTTTTGATGTACCTCTAATACAGAGAGCATGTGTGTGAAAACTATTTAATATCATTTCAAATTTATTAATACCTAGATCAATTTCATCCAAAGATAGAATTCCTTGCATATATGATGCACATAAACTTCATAAGTACATGGACCCTAGTTTATAATTAATCAAGTAATTTAAGGTAAATTAAATTACCCAACATTTTGGTGTCGGTGCCAGGGAAGTGTATATAGGATTCCATTCTTGGCTTTCATATCATTTTAGGTGCTTTTAACTTTGATTTTGTATATTCATAATTAAACCATGATAAAAATATCATTTATGCACAGAGAAAGGGATTATAGGGGTAGATTTGTAGGTAGAGGTAGAATTCAATTCCAACATCATCACTCACCCCCATTAGAACTCATAGTGTTACACCATCCACTGACACTCACATCCCATTATTTGTAGGTAGACATAGATTCTCTAAGGTGCATAGCTCTGAAATCCAACGAAGAGATTCACCAACTTATTCTACTCAAATCGTTGTTGAAGAATCCACATCCCCAACAAAAGGAGCAATATTTCTCTCTTTGACAAGAGAAAAAATTTTAGGATAAGAATTATAGGTTGCTAGAAATGAGGAAGAAGAAAATTGTTTTAATATAACATTAGTAGAGGAACCATAAGAGAAGATAGATAATCCTATTATAGAACTTTATATTAGCTCTAAAGAATATACAATGGCAGGGGAAGGAGAAGGACAAGTACATAATGTAAATGGTGAACTTAGGATTGGAGGTGGAAGAGGAAGAGGAGGAAATAAAGGAGGAGGTGAAGTACAAGGTGGTAGAGGTGGTAGAGGAAAACTAGATCCTTATGGATTTCCAGTTTTCGATGAAGATAACACAGCCGCAATGAAAAAAATTTCACCCTCTATCCTTCCTAATTTCCATGGTTTAAGAAATTATGATGCAGAAACATTTCTTTTTGAGTTCAAATTTTTATGTAGATCTTATGACTACTTAATTGATCCTCACAAATTGAGATTATTTCTAGCTATTGTTAAAGATGGAGAACTTAAATGGTTCTTGGGATTAGGAACACATACTATTAGAACATGGGAAGAAATGAAAAATGTGTTCGTAGAAAAATATAAAGATTTAATTCCATGCCCCATAACGTTAAAGATGAAGTCTTAAAGAACATGCAAAAATAGGATGAAAGCCTTCAAGACCTAGTTCAAATATTTGCATTTAATGTTAAAAGGGCTAGGATGCATGACTTAGATGATGAAACATTAGATATGTTTTTGTTCAAATCCATTAGAGATGAATTTATTCATATTCCCAATTTAATTTGAAAAGGGGATGATTCTCAAATTTTATTTAGTGAATATGCGATTTTTGTAAACATATTTCAAGGGCAAAGGCTAGAACAGGTAAAAATTCAAGAGAACATGCCATTTCAAGAATTATTAAATCTGGAACTCGAATAGTAAGTAGATCCAAAATAGGAAATTTTCTTGATAATTTCATAATAGATATCCTTTGGTGTCTTAGTGAGCAACTAGATACTCTTAAGACACAAAACAAGAAACAAGCCTAGAATGTTGCATTATCTATTTTTTGTCCCAGATGTAGGAAAAAACATGCCTTGAGAGAATGTCACCTTTATAGTAAAAAAATTTGTGTCATATATGCTTAAAATCATAATACAAAGGAATTCCCCTGAATAACTGGTCTTAAAGATGTTTTTCAAGATGAGGCTTAAACAATCCAAGATGAAACACATTTCTTTATTAATAAAAGGCCATCACAAAATCCACAGCCAAATATGACTCAAGGTTACAATAATAAATCATATACACAACCACATAATAACTAGACTACACCTATGCCTTTGAACCATCTTGGGCACAAGGGTGAAAAAACAATTATGGAAGAAATCCTCAATATACTTAATTCCAAGAACCTTATTATTTTCCACCACAATATTATCCTCCTTAATATAAGAAACTTCATCATTTCCAAAATCCAAATCGACAACTTTCATTACCATTTCCTCAAAAATCCAATCAAGAACCTCCTCAACCGCCCTGAAAATCAAATAATAAGAATCAACAAGTTGTTTACAATGTTCAAGGACAACGTTTGAATTTTTTATTATAACCCCATTAGGTCTAAATTATGTTCAACTTAGATCTAGTAGGGTTTTACAAAAAATGTCACCAATAGTTTCCATCCAAAAATATAAAGAGGATGAACTTCATGAAAAAATTGCAAATCTTGATCAAGAAAATTCTCCTCTAAAGGAATGTGTTCTTGTACAATAAAACGATCAGCAAATAAAATAAGATCATATAGTTCCTTTAGTAGAAAAACCTTCTATTTCCTTACAGGATTCACCTTTTCTTGAAAAGCTCAAAATTGATAAAGGAATAGAAAGGAAAAATATTTTATTAGATTACAATATGCTATATGATCTTAATAATATTTTCATCAAAATTCCTTTACTTCAAGCTATAAAGGAAATTCCAATACTTGAAAAAAATATTAAGGATATATACATTAGAAACCCAAGAAGAAGAAAAAATGTGTTAAAAAATTCAATTGGTAGTAAAAATTATTGATATTATGATGGGGAAACCAATTGTTCAAAAATATCGAGATCGAGGTAGCCATATTATTAAAATTCATACCAATGGTATTGAGATTCCAAATTCTTTAATTGATTTAGAAGAAACCATAAACATTATGACTAAATAGACAATGGAGAAATTACATCTTCCTAATATTCATTATACTCCTACATTGTTAGAATTAGCAGAGAGATTTGTTATCAAACCATATGGTATATTAGAAGATGTGTTTGTTTCTCTAGATTATTGGGAATATCCTATGGATTTCATGATCTTAACTCCCAAGAATAACTTAGGAGGACATCCATTGGTCCTTGCTAGACCTTGGCTAGCTAAAACTGATGAATTTATAAGTTGTATATTTGGCAACATGTATATTTATGATGGAATCTCCACTAATAAATTCACATTGTATACAGCTACAAAAACAATAACTGAAGTAGAAAGTGAAATTTGGATATATGATGATAATGAAGACTTTGATGATATGCAACCAATATATACTCTTTCACAATTATATGAGGAATATCAGTTGATAAATTTAATGAATAATAATGATCCTTCCTCATACTGTGAGCAAGATCAAAGTTTTCGGGAAAAATGCAATATTGAATACTTATCATCTCACAAAATGGATTTATATTCTATGGGAAGGTTTTTCAATCCTCAAGTCGAAGTTTTTCGAGGCAAAACTTTGAATATTAATGATAACTTGGAAGAATTTGGAAAGAAAAGATTGATAAAAATGTTGCAAAAACACTCTTTTTCTTATGGATGGGAGTATAATGATATGAAAGGGATTGGACCTAAAACTTGTATGCATCATATTTATATCCAGGAAAATTCAAAACTAGTTAGACAAGCTTAGACAAGAATGAATTGTAATATGAGGGAAATTGTTAAGGAGGAATTTCAAAAGATACTTAATATGAATTTCATCTACCCAATATCAAATAGCCAATGGGTGTCACCTTTGGTCACTGTTCCAAATAAAAATTGGAGATGGAGAGTATTTATTGACTACAACGAATTAAACAAAGCTACTTTGAAATATCATTTGCCACTACCTTTTATATATCAATTATTAAATACCTTGGTAGGGAAGAAATATTATTAATTTTTAGATGGTTTTAGTGGGTATAACCAAATACATATGGAACCAAAAGATCAAGATAAAACTACTTTTACACGTCCTTTTTGGGACATGTGCCTATAGGGTACTTACTTTTGGATTATGTAATGCATCTAACACATTTCATAGAGTAGTTTTAGGTATATTTTCCTATCTAATTCATGATTGTGTGGAAGTTTACGTGGATGACTTCATTGTATATGGATATACTTTTGATTAAGCTATTAAAAATTTGGAAAAGAATCTTATTATATGTAAGGAGGAAAACGTTTCATTAATCCATTAGAATTTTTTTATGATGTCCAATGAAGGGATTGTTTTAAGCCACCATATTTCAAGTGATGGAATGAAAGTGGATACATATAAAGTAGAAATCATTTCTAAAAATTAACTTCTTGTTTGTCAAAGAGATATAAGAAATTTTCTTGGAATTACTAGTTACTATAGAAGATTCATAGAAGATTCCACAAAATTAGACTCTCCACATTTCAAGGTTCTTACAAAATATTGTCAATTTGTTTGGAATTTTGATTCTCAAAATCATTTGAGACATTGAAACAAAATATTACGAAAGCACCCATTTTAAGAGGACTTAATTTGTATCTCCCTTTCCATATTTCTATTGATGCTTTAGATAAAACTCTAGGAATTGTGTTTGGAAAAAAAATATTTAACTCCTTACATTATTTATTATACACGAAAAACATTGACTCCAACAGAGTTAAATTACACTGTAATTGAAAATGAGTTTTAAGTTGGTATGCATGCCATTAATATGTTTCGTCATTATATAACTTGTTATGAAAATTTTATTCATATAGATCATTCTCATATTAGATTTTTAATTAACAAACTAATTAATAATGGTAGAATTGCAATATGGTTGTTATTATTACAAGAATTCAAAATTACTATTCTTGATAATGTAGGAAAAGAAAATAAATTTATTGATTTTATTTCTAGAATGCAGAATAGTAATGATGATGTTCCTATAAAAGATAAAGTTCCCGTTGAATATCTTTTTGCAGTATCTACAAAACACCTTGGTTTGTAGATATTGCTAATTATTTGGATATAGGAAAGTTACCTCCACAACTATGAGCCAGGGAAAAGAAAAAAGTTATCAAAACTAGGGCACCTTATTCTTGGATAGATGGAGAGTTGTATAAAATTGGACCTGATTTGATCATTCGAAGGTGTGTTCGAGAAGATGAATTACTAGAAATTTTGAAAGCTTGTCATGATGAGCCATGTGGAGGACAGTTTCCTAACAAAATAACTTTTTACAAGATCGTCATTGTGGGATATTATTGGCCATCTATTTTTAAGGATGCCATAAATATGTCCAAATATGTGATAGTTGTAAAATAACAGGGAAGCCTATTCCATTAGATGAAATTCCTTTACAATCACAATCACTTGCAGAGCCTTTTGAAAAATGGGCTCTAGATTTGGTTGGGTCAATAAATCCTCCATTTAAATAAAAAAAAGGTATATACTTGTTTGTACCAATTGTGTTACAAAATGGATAGAAGCTAAACCTCTTTTGTTTACAACTAAAAAATGTTGTAGTTATATTTATTTTTAGTATTATATTTACTCATTTTGGTGTTCCAATAGAAATTGTAACATATCAAGGTACTCAATTCACATCCAAGTTAGTGCAGAAGATCATGGAACAATATAAAATCAAGCATCAAAAGTATACTCCATATCATCCATAAGACAATGGTCAAGTGGAATCCACCAACAAGGTACTTGAAGCAATTATAACTGAGAGTGTGAATTTGCATAGGAAATATTGGGTAGAAAAGTTTCCAGTAGCACTATGGGCATATCACACCACATGGGGAAATACAACTGGACATCTCCTTATGAGCTTGTCTACGGGAAGCAAGTGTTGCTTCCAATTGAGTTCCAAGTGGAGACCTTTAGAACTGCTGCTAAATTGGGCCTTGATGTATCAAAACATCAGAAATAAGGACTAGCACAATTGAATGAGATGGACGAGATCTGAGAAGATGTTATCCAAAGAACCAACATAGTTTAGTATCAAAGGTAAAAATGGCATGGAAAAATGATCAAAGATAAAAATTTAAAGCAAGGTCATTACATTGTTCTTTTTTATTCCAAATTCAAAGACTTTCAAGGGAAATTTAAAACTCATTAGCTTCGTCCTTATGAGATTGATACTATTTTTTATAATGGAGCAATAAAAATAAAAACTATTGATGATGAACAAGTTACGTTCCTTGTTAATGCTCATAGATTAATTCTTCATCATAAATAACTAACAAATTAAGAGTTTGTCAAATATTTGCAAGAAAATTTAAAATTCAAGTTGGTCAAGAAAAGAGATTTTTCTCCCCATTCTCCAACTACATTATAATTTTCTTCTCATATATATAAATAAATAAATAAAAACAAAAAATAAATAAATAAAGGTATAAGCATGAAAGAAAACTACGTTTTCATGCTTATGCAAAAATTCTTAACTAAAAACCAAGAGTTCTTGGAGATTTAAATTTTAGAAATCCCCTTGTTTTTTCCATATTTCATTTTGTCCCTAATTCTTATAGTATGTTTTCAGGTGATGAGAAACACTTTTGAAGAATGGACTTATTCACTGATCATCAATGAAATAATAACAATAAAGAATCCTCCTCTGATCGAGCAACAAATCTCAAGGAATAAGCGACATCAGAATAAATTTCATTCTACAGCTAACCTTCAATTCCAGAGCTGCATATAATTTCTATAGCTAGAAAAACATCAACACCTCACATTCAAAGAATCCACGTTAAAGGAATATTAAAGGTATCCATGAAAAAGGTATGTAGGATGCTAAATTATTTTCATATGAGAGCATTATATTTTAATTTATTGGATGAGTTCATTACAAAAAAATCTTGAGTTATTGAAATAGCTTAACAACTTCTTAAAGATTAGGTACGACTAACATAGTCATTACAACCTCATTTCATCATCATGAATTACCTTGTCACATAAAAAATATACAAAATCACATAAATCCTATTGATCCTCTGAAAACAAATCTAAAAATTGTGGGAAATCATGTGAAAAGGTTTAATCCTACCATAAATGAAATACCCCATGAGCACCTCACTTCATAATCATCCCACTCCATTCCACTCCATTTCACTCCATTCCATGTTCCCCATTGTTCAATTTAATCACCTCCTTCTTGTCAAACCTCCATCACCTTTGTGAAAAGGAAAAAAATTCAGGACCGAGACTTCTCTCCACCATATGTATCATCATTTGATCAGAACCCAATGGAGTCAAGTTCTTTCAAGCATTCCCACGACCGAGAGAAAATTTTCATCTAGTATGGTGGCTCATATTCTTTGAAACGTTTGATGGGCATGATACAGAGGTGACTAAATATTTTTCTCAGGCTTTTCATGGGGTGGAGGCACAAATTGGTGACATTAAGCTTATATTGATAGAGTTCATCATGGAAGAAACTACATAATTGGGTAGAAATGAAGAAAGTTAGTTTAAGAACAAAAACATTAAGGAGAAAGATCACGTAAATTACTTAGAGAACCAAGTATCGACATTTATATATTTAAAAAAGGAATTATAGTTAAAACACTAAAAGGAAAATGGAGGAATTTAATGTTATTTATTCATAAATTTTTAACTTGTTAGGAAAGGTTCAGAACCATGTTTTTCTATCATTCTCCAATTCTAATGCATTTTTTTGATGTAAATGAAATTGATTTTCCCTATTTATTTCTTTGTAGGCTTAGGAACATGCCCTATAGTCTATAAGGAGAGTCAAAATCAATTGATAATGACCTATACTATCATGGAGTTATAGAAATCCTCATAGAAGAACCCTTAGAAGCCAAGGGAAATAATTGGCAAGATTTTCCAATCTGCAATTACTTTGTATAATATCAAGAGGGAGAGACTAGCAAACAGGTTAAAACAAGTCAGTGGAGGTCATTACCAAACCTTAACCCTAAAGAAGAAATTGAAAAGTCGAATTTGGAGTAGAATGAAATAGAGGTACTAGAAGACCCACTTGAAGATCATACTCTTTTGTCCCAACATTTGGAAAAATATAAACATAAAAAATGGAAAACTAAGTGTTAGAAGAAAGAAACGAAACCCAAATAGTAAATTGCCTTAAGAAAATAAAGGGTAAGAGAAGAAGAAATGGGAACAAACTAGCAAAAGGAGGGAAAGTAAAAATATTGAAGAATGAGGAATGAAAATAACAAGAAGCAAGAGAATATACAATCTCTCAAATGCGCAATATTTGGAACTTGTTGATATTGAAGAAGAAGGATACAAGACATCTCCTCAAATAATGAGCTCAGTGAGAAATACACCAGACATTGACCCAATAAAACGGGAAGTTTATGACTAAGTGGAGTCTTTGGAATAGAGAAGTAAACAAAAGGTAAAGCTCTCCTCTTGTTGGGTTCTATTATATTCTTTCCATGACTAGCTGTAGTAGTAAAACAAAGGAGTTAGAGGGGGGGCAAAGCCCCCCCTTTGTTACGCTGATGCATAGTGGGGGGTTTGAGGCAGGTGGTAGCCCCCCCCTTTGTTGCATCGATGTGCAATAGGGGAGTTTGAGGGAGGAAGTGGTCCTCCTCTATGAGGTCTGGGGAAACGTCTCAGGAATTTTTTTTCTGGACCCAATATTAGGTGGGCGAATGTACCTATGGTTTTGTGCATGGTTTTCACACATGTTTTTGGGCGCGATGGTTTTCGGTCCATGGTATTTTTTAGATACGGTCAAGGGAACTACAATTATATTCTACTCCAAGGTTAATGGATTGGGGTTTATGGATGTTTTGACATGTATATATATGCATTGTAACATTGAAAGGAACATAATGAAAAAACAATCTGGTAGTCCCGGTTTTGGGATCCAAGGGAAAATCTCTGTGTATATTTGTTTTATGTGTCACGGTCTCGTCATTGTTTGTTTTTTGTTTTTAGAATTTATATGGATGTAATTTCTATACGGGGTTAAAACCTACACCTCTTAGAATCAAGAGAATGTATTTAATGAAACACCTATGATAGAACATACTCCTAAAAGATAACATAGAATTGAGGATGTTCTGAAGCAAGATATATATTAGTTAAAAGTACTTAATAAACATATTTTACATGAACAAGAAGCATCTGAGGTACATAATGAAATATTAAGGATTAATAATGTAAATACATTTTTGCATCTATGCCACAGGTACAAGAAAAACAAGAAGATCAAAGTAGACAATAGATTCCTCAAAAATAGAATCGAGGAATTGCAAAGTAAAATTCTGATGAAGAAACCTAAGGAAATGTTCAACATCAAAAAGAGAAAGGAAAGCACTAGTCTGCATTTGCATGCACAAGCTTTTGAGATCCTTACGCTAAAGAGCAAGAAGGACTAAATTTTGAATTTTTAATGCATAAGGACATGCAAGACCTCTAGTGTGGGGGAATGTTGGAATATGAAAATGTTTTTTACTATCCTTTTTCCCTCTCCTTTAGCTTTTTGTGACGAGCTTGTCGTAGTTTCCGCCTAATTAAGGTCATAAAAGACTTACTCAAGCATATAAAAGGGATTAATCATCCATGTTTTAGAATCTTTTGCTTCTTTGTGAATTATAATTTAAACATCTCTACAACTACAAAATCTTCCTCATTCCGTGGCTAATATTGAATTTTGTAGCCATCTCAATGGTTAGACAGGTTGAAATGCACCAATGAGGAAATGAAAGGTACCTATAGATGAAAACATTTCCCCACTTGGATATCCACTTGTCATCATGATCTTGAAGGATACTAATGCAGGAGCATTCAGGCCAAGGAAAATCATTGTAAATAGTAGACATAGGGGGTCATGCATTTTTGGAATTAGTTTCCTAAGTTCCAAGTCAGTTTAATATTTAGGCTTTTGAGTGTGATTTCATTAGATGTTCTCAAAATAAATAAATGAGAACATAGGAACTAGGGAGAGATTTTAGGCATAAAAGGAATGGATGTGGACCATTAAGTGATAAGGAGGCTTTTCTATTTTAAAACAGGGAAAAGATGGAATAAAGCCTCAAGAGGCTTTTTGCCATATGTATGCATTGCATGTAGAGTTTCAGAGCTTTTATTTGAGTGATTTAGGGAAAGGATGGGATTAGTAATCCAATCCCAATTCTATATAACCATATGTAAGCCTACGGGCAGGAGGAAGGCCACTAGTGTTGATAATCAGGCCTATGAGAGAGGGAGGCCTTGCATAATTGAAATTTAGGCCTGTGTGCCTATGCATGCGTGTGACAGAGACCGAGGAGTCTCGAATGTAACCCTGCTTTTCCATTAATAAATATTATGAGTTATTTCCTATATGTGTCAATGTATTCAAGAAGTATTTCGTGAATAAATTGCTATGAATTCGTAGGCTCTGCAGGTTGTAGACAGAAATTCTGCAGGACATAGGGAATGAAGTGATTAAGAGGAATCACTGTGGACATTAAATCCAAGTGGAAGATAGAACAACCTTGGAGAAGGAGTTGCAGCGATTCAGAAGAATCAAACGGGAGCTTTGAATCCATTAAAGGAGGGAAGTACTAAAGTGATGCTTGACTGAAGCTCGTCTTCATTATATCGGTGCGCGTAAACTACCTGTGAATAACTCTGTTTACACAGAGAATTCACGATAATTCCTTAGCGGAGCACTGTTCCGGAATTGAAACTTTATTAAATTGATTCATGCGATATCGAGTCCGACCCAAATATCGCATCGGAGGAGTGTAGAGGAGTGGCTGCCTTTGGAACCACCAAAGTGTAAGCTCCGACATTCCGGAGCCGAAATCATTATAAAGCAAAGTATAAAGGTCCATCGGGTCCGTAGAACCCATCGCATCGTAAACTGGAGAGGTCACGATAACGACACCGCCGATATTCTAGACTCGATATTGTTATAGTGGAGCAACATAAAGGGGCGTCGGGTACGTTAACACTTTAGACCTCGCGATAGCGAATTGCGACTATCGCATCAGAGAAAAAGGCAAGGAGAGTTAAGGGATTATTGTGATGGCTGATAATCGGACCCACCGATATTTATAAAGGCGAGTGTATTAATTTTGAGTGCCGGCCAAGGGTTCAGAGGAGGATTTTATGATGTTTTCCCGTGTATTCGTATTATGTGTGGCCGCGGGGTTTTAAGGCTTAATATATATATTGTAATGCTTGCGAAGGGTGTTTAGACTCCAATAAAGGCATGGCTCTAGTTTAATGTAAGTCCATTGTTTATAAAAGGCTCAAAGCCTAGAATGCTTCCAATAAGGCCTGTGGGCTATAACCCGCATGTCAAGGGCTGAGATTTATTTAAGAAAGGGGGTTTGGCCTATAACCAAGATCTGTTTTCATCAAGTGGTATCAGAGCAAGGAAAGTTTCCTGCGGGGAGAAGGATTCCATAAAGGAAAAGTTGGTATCAAAGAAGGATTGAGGTAAAAGCAGCATTACTGTCAGAACAAAAATAAAGCAGGGAAGATTTCTTTGAAGAGGAACATGCACATAGGAAAAGACAATGAGCTGAATGATAAAAGACTACAGTGGGAGATTCTAGCAATTCCAACAGAGGCTTGGAGTAAATAGGAATAGAGAATTCCTTAATGGAAGGAGAAAGAAAGATTACTTAATGCAAGTTCTGAAGGAAGAAGGACTTGAAAAACTAACCAAAGGACAAGCCATTCAAAGTGCAGAGGAATGGGTGGAACAAGATCATGCTGAGATCTTGGAAGAGAGGTAATATGTTATATTCTGTTTTAAATTAAGAATGTGTGTTTTTATGCTAATGCACAGGTGATAGCAAGAGAAGTTGTGAGAGAAGAACCAAGTGAGTTCTTAAAGATAGAGTAAGGAGAATACCCTTATACAGAAGTGGTAGTGAACCTGAAGAATCCAATAAGAAATTGGATAGAGAGGACAACTGAAGTGTTCTCAAGAGAGAGTGAGAGATTGCAGAAGCCTAGAAGGAGAAAAGGTGTTGCTCAGGAAGAGGTTCCAGAAAGAGGATCTGTACTTACCAAAAGACTAAGTGAGGAGAGCTTAGAGAGGTAAGATTGCAGCCAGGAGGACTAGCTGTTGCAGAGGCTTGTTGCAAAGGAGCTCATGAAGAAAGAAGAGAAGAAGATGACTACTGATATTCATAGCAGAGGTTCAGAGAAAAGCCACAGTAGAGGATATAAGAAAGAGGATGCCAAGGTAAATGGCAAGAAAATGAGTCAAGAGGAAATTGACAAAGAGGTTGTTGAATTAAAAGAACAACTCAATGCATTAAGGAGAATGATTGAGGAAAGCCAGAAACTAGGTTGGGTGTTAAGTAAGAAGCCAGTAAAGTGGCATAAGTTGTAGAGAAGGCTGCAACAAAAGGAAGTGAAGTGGTTGAAGGGAAAACTCAAGGAAGTTGAAATGGAAGAATCCATTTGTGAACCAGAACAAGGAGAATTTCTGGGAGATAGTGAAGATGAAGACTTGAAGACTGAAACTTCAAGTAAGACCGAAGAGTCACATAGTTTTAAATCTGACAATTTGTGTATGTTTGCAGGTGAAAGACAATTGGCTGATATTGTCATGAAGAAGGAAAAAGACCAGCAGAATCTAAATTCTGTTTTGGAAGAAGATGAGGTAGATAGATCTCATATACAGCTGGTGGAAGACATCAAGCAACTAAGTGAAGGGCTTGATCAGATTGAAGAAGAGACCATTGAAGAATTTCTGAATCATATGAATGATTTAGAACAGCAAGGAGGAATGATGGCTGAACCATCAAGTGAGACCATAAGGTCTTATATTTTTAAAACTGATAGTTTGTGTATGATGGCAGATACTGCAGGAGAAAAACAGCCATTTGAAGATATCTTCAGAGGAGATAAACAGCCAGGGACTGAAGGAAAACTTGAGGAAGAGACTATGTTAGCTGAAAACATAGTAAAGGATCATCAATTCACTATGATGATAGGCACAGTGGAGATAGCCATGGAAACCGTTGAGACAAACAGTAGGAAAGAAGAACATCTACTGAAAGATGTTAAGGAAGAGGAAGTCTATGGGAAAGACTTAGTAAAGGAAAAAGGAACACTAACAAAAGAGTGTTTTGAAGAGGATGGACAGTCTTTTAGAGATGTCAAAAGTCTGGAGGAGTACTCTAGAAGAACAGAGTATGATGGAGAAGACCTCTTGAATGAGGGAAGTAGTGATTTGCTACAGCAGAAAGACCTTGAGACTACAAGGATCAAAGGAAGACAATGTTTTAATACTGTAAAACAACATGTAAAGGATGAAGCTGGAAGGAAAGAGCATTGTGATGAAGTGCTCACTAAGTGTGAAGAGGAGATTAAACTGCTGGGGAAACTGATGAGAGAACCTGACAGTAGAACATAAGTTGTAGTCATAGCTTCTGAAGAAGAGATGTGTCTCAAGTAGGCATGGAGGCAGGAAGATGCAGTAATTTGTTTGCAGGTTCATTAAACAACATGAATGAGTATGAGTATGTGATTAAAGAGATTTATTAGAGATTGTTTGAAGATGGTAAAGAGGCAATAGAAAGAAAACAATTTCAAAGTGAAGATAATCAACAACAGGTTAAGGGAGAAGAAGTTCACTACAGTGGACAAGAGCAGGAAGGCATCATTAGAACAAATGGTGTGGAAGAGAGACTAATGGATAGTCTCATGAATTTTGCTGAGAATTTGAATCAGCATGTTGATATGCTGACAGAGGAGAAGGAGAAAACAGAGCAGCAAATTGAATTGTTTCCAAAAGAAGATAAGGCACAATAGCCTTATGTTTTTAATTTTAACAAGTTTTTTGTGAGTGTAGGTGATGTAGAAGACAGTCCATCACTTGGAATTGTCTTGAGGGAAGAAGAACTGTTGCAGAAATAAGATGAGACAGTCATGTCTCATATGCAAAAACTTGTTTCCATGGGTGACAATAAATAGTTGGCTTGCCTAAAGAGCCAAGAGAGAACTGTGGGGCAGAATTTTGGAACTGCTACAATGATAGAGGATGAGGTTATAGTGTTTGAATAACTTGATTTGATTGCCAGAATCAATCAAGATGATGATGGACAATTACTGAAGATTGTCGAAGGGGAAGATGAAGGTTATGCTGGAACTAATTTACAGCATGTTGATGAAATGCTTGAGAAGAAATGGCTGAAATGTTTGCTGGAGACATTTGAACCTGAGCAAGAATTTGCAGATACTAGAATAAATTTGCCTGAAGTTGAAAAAGGAGCAGATAATAGTTTGTTAAAATTGATTTTGCTTACTAGTATACAAATAGAGATAAATGGATATGTTATTGTAGGAAGAGAATTAAATGATAATTTATTTTTTGAAGATAAAGTTACAGGTGATGAGCCAAAGAATGTTGCAGAGGGACAGGAAGTTTGGGAGGCAACAACATCTATGGTGACCGCTGAGGCAACATTGACAACAACAACATCAATGTTAGCAACATCTATGGTGGTAGCTAGATTAACAGAAATTGGGGACAACAGCAGTAAGCTAGACATAGATATTGAAAGCATCAGAAGACTGATGATGAAGGTGTCTCAGAGGTAGCAGACAACAACAAGAAAGCGGAAGAATTTCAACCAAGGAAAGACAAAAGCAGAGTATGAAAGCATAGCTGGAGGTAGGATGCAGAACAAGCTTTGGAAACCTGGAGAAAGACAGCAAGCAATAGCACATGATGACTTGCAGAACAAAGTGTGGGATCCAGGAAGACCAAGACCAGAAGACACATGATCAGGAGATCATGAATATTTTCTACTTTGGGAGTCTGATGCAGGAGCATTCAGCCCAAGGAAAATCATTGTAAATAGTAGACATAGGGGGTCATGCATTTTTGGAATTAGTTTCCTAAGTTCCAAGTCAGTTTAATATTTAGGCTTTTGAGTGTGATTTAATTAGATGTTCTCAAAATAAATAAATGAGAACATAGGAACTAGGGAGAGCTTTTAGGCATAAAAGGAATGGATGTGGACCATTAAGTGATAAGGAGGCTTTTCTATTTTAAAACAGGGAAAAGATGGAATAAAGCCTCAAGAGGCTTTTTGTCATATGTATGCATTGCATGTAGAGCTTTAGAGCTTTTATTTGAGTGATTTAGGGAAAGGATGAGATTAGTAATCCAATCCCAGTTATATATAACCATATGTAAGCCTACGGGCAGGAGGAAGGCCACTAGTGTTGATAATCAGGGCTGTGAGAGAGGGAGGCCTTGCATAATTGAAATTTAGTCCTGTGTGCCTGTGGATGTGTGTGAGCGAGACCGAGGAGTCTTGAATGTAACCCTGCTTTTCCATTAATAAATATTCTGAGTTATTTCCTATCTATGTCAATGTATTTAAGAAGTATTTGGTGAATAAATTGCTATGAATTTGTAGGCTCTGCAGGTTGCAGACAAAAATTCTACAGGACACAGGGAATGAAGTGATTAAGAGGAATCACTGTGGACATTGAATCCAAGTGGAAGACAGAACAACCTTGGAGGAGGAGTTTCAACGATTTAGAAGAATCGAACGGGAGCTTTGAATCCATTAAAGGAGGGAAGTACTAAAGTGATACTTGACTGAAGCTCGTCTTCATTATATCAGTGCGCATAAACTACCTGTGAATAACTCTATTTACACAGAGAATTCACGATAATTCCTTAGTGGAACACTGTTCCAGAATTGAAACTTTATTAAATTTATTCATGCGATATCAGGTCCGACCCAAATATCGCATCCGAGGAGTGTAGAGGAGTGGCTGCCTTTGGAACTGCCGAAATGTAAGCTCCGACATTACGGAGCCGAAATCATTATAAAGCAGAGTATATAGGGCCATTGGGTCCGCAGAACCCATCGCATCGCAAACCGGAGAGGTCGCGATAACGACACCGCCGATATTCCGGACACGGCATCGTTATAGGGGAGCAGCATAAAGGGGCGTCGGGTCCGTTAACACTTTAGACCTCGCGATAGCGAATTGCGACTATCGCATCGGAGAAAAAGGGAAGGAGAGTTAAGGGATTATTGCGATGGCCAATAGTCGGACCCGCCGATATTTATAAAGGCCGGTGTATTAATTTTGAGTTCCAGCCAAGGGTTCGAAGGAGGATTTTATGTTGTTTTCCCGTGTATTCGTATTATGTGTGGCTGCGGGGTTTTATGGCTTAATACATATATTGTAATGCTTCCAAAGAGTGGTTAGGCTCCGATAAAGGCATGGCTCTAGTTTAATGTAAGTCCATTGTTTATAAAAGGCTCAAAGCCTAGAACGCTTCCGATAAGGCCTGTGGGCTATAACCCACAGGTCAAGGGTTGAGATTTATTTAAGAAAGGGGGTTTTGGCCTATAACCAAGATCTCTTTTCATCAGATACAAATATCAAAATATTTAGAAGTCAAATGAAAATTCAAACTATGGTTTGTCATGTTTCAACAATCAAGCGAAGTTTGATAGGAAATGAAGCGAGCATGGAGAAGATTGTTTCGATCGTGAATACATGTTGAAGAAGAATCCGTCATGATTTTCTCTTCTAGTAGATAATCATGAGGATATATAATATTAATTTTAATTTACTTCTGATATGGTAGATTAGTTTAATTCCTTATAAACATAGGACTCTTAGAACAATTTGATGAAGAATTGTATAAAATCCATAAGAAAAAACTAAAAACATAGTTAGTCATTGTTTTATTTCAGTATTTTTAATCTTTCTTTTAGAAACTTGTGTGGATTAATATAATACCACGTTCCTCTTTTCTAATGCATGGTTGAGCAATCATTGTATTAGTGACAAGCTTACAATCATAGGAGGCCCCACTTAAGACTTTGTAAGGGTAGTTAGTTTTTTTTTGACGTTGCATTTTCTCATAGATATCATGTATTCAATTGAAATTTTAACATACTTTTTCTCTCTTTCAATTAGAATGATTAAAATTCAGTTATTTTCTAATCACCTACTATTTTATTTCTATAGTGCTCATCAAAATAAAATACCAAAAGTATTTATTCTTATAATGCATTTCGTTTCAGTAATCTAGTATTTTAATTCTGTTAAATTTCATGGATGATGAATATATGGTTTTTAGTGCTATTAGCACACATTTGTAATCACTTGAAGTTACAATTTCTTGTTTGATTTACTTTCCTTTTGCAACTAATCAACATTAATATTTCTGCAATTTAGAGTTAGAAATTCATTTTATGCAATTTAGGGTTAAGTTTCTTTTTTTGCGAATTGCGTTATTATTTCCTTT
Organism: Pinus tabuliformis; assembly: GCA_031772625.1. Taxonomy (NCBI): domain Eukaryota; kingdom Viridiplantae; phylum Streptophyta; class Pinopsida; order Pinales; family Pinaceae; genus Pinus; species Pinus tabuliformis. Next base: position 774,576,331 of record CM062809.1, read on the forward strand.
TTGCAAAATAATGTTAAAATTTAAATTATGCAATTACTATTAAGATCTATTGTATACAAGTTAGCATCAATATTTCCTTTTTTCAGTTAGAGATAGACTACCAATTTTACAATTAGAATAAATTAGGATTTTGAAGTTTTAGGTTAATTTTCAACTCAGTTTGGATTACGACTTTGAGGTAGGTTTAATGGAAAGAACATGTGTGTGACAACTCTTTAATCTCATTTAACATTTATCCACACTTATATCAGTTTTATCCACATATAGAATTCCTAGCATATATGGTGCACATACACTCCATAAGCATATGAACCTTGGTTGACAATTAATGAAGTAATTTAAGGTCAATTGAATTACCCAATATATTTTAATACTAAGGAAGGAAAATCATGAGTTTGGTGCAAAACTAAGGGTGTTTAGAAGTTGGGTTTCAAAATGTTACACAAGTCCCTATTTTGCTACAAGAGAAAACACAATGAAAAAGTGAAAATGCTAAATGTTATATTGGAGGGCAACGAAGCTGACAAGAATTTGGAAAATTATGAAGTACACCTATCCAATGCATTTGAATAACTTGTGGTAGGGTTAATATAGCAAAATAGATGGTTGTAGTGTCTCTTGTAGTCGCAAAATTGAGTAGAGTGGAGGAAATAGTGAATAGTGAAAAATTAACAAAAGATTAGCACCAATAATGGAAATGAACTAAATGAAAAGTAAAATTTATATATATAGGTAATGTAATTGTGTTTCATCTATCATCACTAAATGCTAAGATAGCACACAATAAAAGACTACTCATAAACTGTGTAAATAACCATGCATGAAAGTAATGTTCAAAAATACTTTGCATTGATAAACAAATATGTGAATAGAAATGATACAATGCGGATATTTAGCACCTAGGGTGGGCTCTCACATAGGGAAGATTGAAAACCTTAAATAAAACTAGACTAAGAGCTAAAATTATATATCACTTCCACAAAAAAAAAAAAAAAAAAAAAAAAAAAAAAAAATTAAAAAAAATTGTACATGACAAAGTTAAAAAAATTTCATGAAGTATAAAGTTATCCTACTATTCATATCCTTCACTATGTTTTTCTTCTAATCCTACCATGTTGTTTGAGCCTATTATTTATACAAATGGGTATAGCACAACCAACCTCTTCGAGGGGAGGACTTATTTCTATCCAAAAATACCTAAAACCTTAGATCTTGTTTATTGGGTCAACACACAACAACAATATGGAGCACTTACTATCCTTATCTAGCCATCTTGGAATTCCTCTCTAGTAGGGAGTAGGCCCCCACAAATATATCTGCCTATATCTCATTCAAAAATATGCAAAATCGCTCGAAAGCCCTGCAAATCGGCACATTGGGCACATAATGTATCAAAAATCTCTTAGACTATCCTAAGAACTCTTTTAACTAAGAAAATGTTATTAAGCACAAAAAGGTAGGTTAAATACAGCCTTATATACCTATGAGTGGTTAAAAAGGCCTTAGGTTTGGCCAATTTAGGAGACTCATCACATATAATTAAGAAGATAAAATTTCAATCCATCAATTATTATAAAATCTAATAACTTTTATACTTAATTTTAATTTTAAAATTCAAATATAATGCGAGTGTATTATGCAGGTCATAAAAAAAAATGATATGAAGTGTAACATTTTCTAATAACTTTTATACTTAATTTTAATTCTGAAATTCAAATATAATGCGAGTGTATTATGCTTGGCATAAAAAAAATGATATGCAGTGTAACATTTTCATAGTATTTACTTCTTTATTCAGTGTTTATTTTATTTATGTTGATAAATACAAATAACTAGGAAAATAAATTTTCACTTTATCAATTATTAATATAAATTACAACATTTTCGTAGCATTTACTCATTTACATTTTTTTATTATTATTTAGTTTATTTATATTCATACATATAATTTAGATGATAATTTTTCATTTTGTAAATTATTTTAAAAGTTAATAACTATCCTACATTACTTACGAGTGTAATATGTTATGTATGACATGCAAAATGCTATGAAGTCCAATATTTTTAGAGTATTTACTTTTTGATTGATTATTTATTATAACGATCATAATACATATAATTAATAATATAACATTTCAAGTTATTAATAATTATAAAATTTAATAATTTTCATATTTGGCTTAGCTATAGAGTGTAGAATATATGGTGACAAGGTGTTTATTAAAGATTTTTTTCGTGAAAAGGTCATTGGTTTAAAACCTTATGGGGAAATTCCAACCATACTAAGGGTTGGTGTGGCCTAGACCAGGTGTCATCCTCAAGTGATTTTGGTTGCTTATATGCTCCTTAGTCATGGTTTCACAAACCACAAGTTAAGGATGTCAATCATTTAAAGATTCATATTACCTAACAAACAATCAAAAAAACAGAAAAAAATCATATTCAACTTCATCTTAATTCTTTATGGCTTAGATGCCCCTCTGTCATAGTTTCACAAACCACAAGTCAAACATGTCAATCATCTCAAGGTTTACCTAACAAAAAAAAAAAAACAAAAAAATCATATTCAGCTTGATCTTAATTTTAAAACTCAATATAAGCGTAATATATTATATATGGTGTAAAAAAGTAATAATAAGTACACTATTTTCATATATTGAAGTATTTATTTATTATGTATTATACCTTCCGTAGGCATTTACGTATTTATTTATTATATATTATACCTTCTTTAGGCATGGTATTAGGCATTCAATTTTTCCTTTCACCACATATTATTTTGTTTTCGACCAAACATTTATGCCGCTTATCCATAGTTTAACATTGAGAATTCATGTTTTGTTATTTTCACTATTATATAAATTTATTTATTTGTAAGATGATTAGTTGAGGTCTTATTATGGGTTGTTTAGTAACTTATATTTCTATTAGTCATTAATTTTTTGTTATTAATTATATTTCCTTTTTATTTAACATTTTTTTTCGTTCTAATATTATTTTCATTTCCATGAATTCTAGTTTTTTCTCCATATTTTCGGTTTAAAAGAATAAATTTGAATAATAAAAATAATTAAAAAAAAACTTTTTGCAATAATTTTTTTTAGTTTTATTACTTTTTAATTTGACTTATGTATATATATTTTTGTCTTTTTCTATTCGTTTTTTTTTTAAGATGACAAAAATTTTAAAGAGGAAAAATAATTATAAATTTCTTACCAATAATTCCTTTGTTATGTTTTATTACTCTTTAATTTAACTTTTATATATATATTTGTCTTTTTCTATTTTTTTTTATTATCTATTTTCAATTCCAATTACATTAATTATATTATTTTCCCTTTTTTACACCTAGCATTTTATAATTAAAAACTGTTATCATAATTAGTCATTAGTTTTTAGAATCTTGTCGGAATTTCTTTCCCAATTTTATTGACAAATATTTATTGATGTATATTTACTATGTTTTAAGATTTCTTCAAGACATTTTTCCTAACTTTGTTGAATTTGTTTTATTTAAGCATAATTTGTATAATTTCTAACTCGAGTATATAAAAAAATTAATAAATTGATCCCATAACAAGAAATTCAATTGAAGAATTAAAGAAATTAATCTTTTGGGTTTTTATTGATTTCTTGTGTCTCTCAGTAATGTATATAGTTCTAGCAGGTCAAAGAATTTGAAATGGGTATTATCAAGATCCCACTTTGAAGTTCCATATTTTGTTTTCAATTAGTTGGAGATTGCTTGGCATTTATTAGGAGGTTAGTCTTTCATTTCTCATGTGTTTCAATTGGTTTGTTAAAGTTGTTTTTTATTATTCACTCAAACCAATTTATCAATACAAAATGTTTTAGAAACTAAGTATTTTGATTAGAAACTAAGTTTTTTGATATCCATCTTTAGTTACTAGTGATTTAATTTTTATAACTATCATAGTTATAATTTAGTTGTTAAATTAATAATAAAACAATTGTTATTATGGATTATTCTTAAATATTAATTAACTTGTATTTACAATTTTATTTAAAAAATAATTTAATACTAAATCACAAATTATAGATCATCCCAACTCAATTTTTCTCTTCAAAAGAAAGAGGCAACATTTGGGAGATAACAATAAATTTGTTATTTCGTATGCACATGCCTTCACTGCCACAAACACAATTGCATTCAACTCTATATCAATCATGTTCAATTCTCATGAACTTTGTATGTGACAATTGGTTGTGAAAAACAAGTTTCTTGGATTTGACATCTCATTGATTCGAAACTAAGTTTCTCCATATCAATTTGAACCAAAAACTACCAAAAAAAATAAAGTTATAATGGAGCTCACTAAAAATAAACATTTTAGCACAACATTTTCACTTTCACTTCTATATTTTTATGAAGGCTTTAATTGAGAATCTCACACTCTATCTTTCATTCACACTACAATTAACTATATTTAATCTACTAGTAACACTTATATTATTTAAGCTCATAAATACATAATAAAAATACAAATTTGTATTTTATCAATTATGATGAAATTTAATAACTCTTATATTTAAGTTAATATTATTTTTATAATTGAAAAAATAATTTTATTATATTACATATAACATTAAAAAAAAAAATAACCAAGTAAAACATTTTCATAGCATTTATTTTTTATTTGTTTTATTGATATTCATATATACGTATAATTAAGAAGATACATTTTAGTATCTCAATTATTATAAAATTTACTCAATTTTATACTTTAGTATATTATAAAATTTACTAAATTTTATAGTTTAGTATATTATTTATGACGTGACAAATAATACGGAGTGCAACAATTTTATAGTATTTTTAAATTTTATAGTTTAGTATATTATTTATGACATGTTAAATAATACGAAGTGAAATATTTTTATAGTATTGTTATTGATATATTTATTAGTTATTTTATTTATTTATTTTGTCTGTGTTCATACATATAAATAAAATAGATAAATTTTGATTATATCATTTATTATAAAATTTAAGAATTAAGTATTAGATAGATTTAAGATTTTTCATATTTAACTTTATTTTAATTTTATAATTAAAATATAGTTTTATGTATTGTATGAAAAATAATATGAAATATAATATGTTTTTAGCATTTATTTATTGTTTATTGTTTATTATTTACTTTTATAGATATAATTAATAAGATATTCATTTATTAATTATTATAAAATTTAAGGATATGTATATTTAAATTAATTTTAATTTTATAAATGAAATAGTTTTAGTATATTATGTATGGCATGAAAAATAATATGAAATACAACATTTTTTCATGTGTTTGTTCTATAGTAGAGGAGGTATTCCTTTCCAAATAACCATCTATATTATATATTTTATATTCTGTACAATTATATATATAATCAACTAATTAAGAAAGCAAGAAAATAAAATATATGTCTTATTGAAAAGACATGTATACTAGCAATTGCACTAGATGTTGCAAAGGAAACATTGTAAGCCAATAGCATATGACATTAATTAATGCTTGTTTGAAAACTCTTGAAACACAAGAAAATATCAACAAGAGGCAAGGACCATGCTACAATGAAGTCTTTATACTGCTTTCTTGAGCCTTACAAATCATGAGACCTATGTTCAAGTTTAATATCTTGTTTGATTATGCCAACATTAATGCCTTGTAAATAAATAAATAGATCATGATTTGCTACCTTCGAAATAAGGCATTGTTTTGGTACAATTTCTCCATATTTCTTCTTGAGATGGGTGATTGTCCTCTATATTTCCTTGTTGTGAGTTGGGATAAAAAATAAGGCAAATAATTTTATCAATTAGTTAAATAATAACAAAGTTTAACATATTTCATAATAAAAATTTATATGGAAACATGTTTTTTATGGCATTATAATTAAAATATACATGATGTGAGGGCATCCTTAAATCTCCAATACAAAAAAAAAAATCTCATTGTTTCAACCATCACTTAACTTTTGTTCATTTCTTGTCCATGAATTTGTTCATTTGTATGATATTTTTTTTGTATTCCATACACTATGATTGGGCATTACATATTTTTTAGGTTGCATGCGATTCATTGGCTCCCTGATTTGCAGATGCATTTCACAACCTTAAGATTTGTTACAACTCTTTTGTGATATTTAAATATAAGTAATGCAATATTATCATTCAACCACAGTAGCTCACACTCACCTCCAAACTTGAATATTAGTGGATTCACATTTTCATCGCACGGTAAATCAAATAGGCGAATGAAAAGCCTGAAATGCATATCTACGGATGATTTTAAAGGTAGAGGATGCACCTGCCCTGATGCAAGAATTGAACCCTTTGAATATATAGTATGATGTAGAGGGGCTTTTGTGTTTTGTGTGGCTTTCACAAACGAAACACATGTTATATCCCTTCCTACAAAATATATCGAGAGGTTTCATCTTTCTACAACAATCTTCAATGTATCCCTTTTCTACTTGCGCATTGCACAAAAAACATGCAAAGGAATGCATTTTATTTTAGAAGAAACTGAGAATCGAAACCTTTACTCAACGTCTGAGACACATTATAGCTCCAACAGGCACTCTGCTTGAATGTGTCTATGATGGTCAAAGAGGAGAAGGAAATTTGTGTAGAAAGGCTTCAAAAATTGGATTAGTTTTCATATTATTTCCTCTAGCATCACGTGGAACTTGTGTTGTTCATCTACCATGAGACAATGTTATTTGTATTAGAAATTTGCATCTTATATTGGGGAATGAGGTATATAAGAGACATGGAGCTGTGCAAGTGTGTTTTCAATGTCTCCTTGGAGCTCCAAAACTTTTCCAACATGACATTCTAATAGATGATGATTAGATTGAGTCACACGAAGGTAAATGGCAGGACTTAGTACAAAAATGGATTCCACAATGACTTATTTTACCACAAGTCCTATTGCACAAAATAAACTATGAACCACATGGGAAATCATTCACAAATGTTTACACAAGTATTGTTGCACAAAGTTTTTTGATGAGGAAGAACCTTTTGACATATCTCTTAGTAGGTTGGCACAAGATCCATGCAACTCTTCGTGTGGTCATTTTTCAGTTGGGTTTTACGACAATGATAAGAATTAAACTTCTTAAGTAATATTTCACATTCTCCACACTCTCTAGGATGACATCTCTTGATACACCTACAATTTTGACATGAAATCATCTTCAAACACACATTCTCACAATGAAACACACCATTCCTACAATCTAATTAGCCGAGGGTCTCCATATCTCCACAAATTATCTTCTCCTATTTTTTCCCACAAAAGCATGAGGCATCATTTATCAAAATCTTACAAGGATCACAAGGAACTTCATTGAAAATATTTTCACATTAATGGCATTAACATTCGAGAGGCATCTCACACTTCTTTCCACATGATGATGTAGTAGAATTATGATTATTAGGTTTGCCTGCCATCATTGTTTTATCACTTGGGTAGGGTTGAGAGAGGGTCATTGCTGTGTAGGTTTGGTGTGGACTTGGATGTAATTGAAGAGTACATTTATGTGGAAAGTGAGCCTCTGGTGTCTTTTTCCCTTTTCCAAGTGGCTTCTTGCATGGGCCTCCACATGAATGTGGATTGATATACCTAGTCATTATGAGAGGGATTACAGAGATGGAGCATGTTTTTTCTCATGCAAAGTGTAAAGGACCATAGCTGGCCATCCAAGACTGATCAGGTAACATCTCCTTCAAATCCCAACAATTTTAATGAAAAGAGTCTTAATATGACAATGTTTTTCTCATTCAAAGGTAGTTTGGAGAATTAATAAAAAAGGTAGACAACAAGTCTTGAAGGGGTGCTTTTAGAGAACTATGTTAATTCACACAAATGTAAGACCCCTCAATTCATTATAAAATACCCTTTATCAAATGAAAAAATCGTAATTCAGTGATCAAATCCCACTCAAATTTCAAAATATTTTTTCAAGTCTTTGTTATAAAAGCTCATTCAAACAAATCAAATGCAAGGGGACTTGACCATTAATTAGCATGTAGGTATAAATTTGACAAGTAACTATAGTAAAATTTTGCTTCTTGCCATTAAACGAATGGATTTACAAAAAACTCTAAAACTACTATTCCCATACCGGCTACACCATATACAACCTTTATATACAAGAGTTTATTTCTCCTAGTGTTGCTTATGGGTGGTCTAGGTTAAAACTTGAATATAAAGTGAAAATGACATGGCAAGGGTGAAAAGTTTTTAATAGGTGAAATGTAGATCAATTTATCTTTGTAGAATCGGTATTCACACCCATGTGTGCCTGACTTAGAATTTTCTAGATGTAATGTAGAAAGTTATTGCCAATATTTTCTCCAAACCACACCTGTAGTTCATGCAATAAAAAAAATAGAATTAAGTTCCTTGAACATAATGTCTAATATATGAAAAATAAATTAAAAACAAAAACAAAACTCTACATGTAAATTTTTGTACCTTCACTAATTTAAGCAAATTATTTTCAAATTTTTGCTTCACAATGTTGAATCCACATTTTTTGGAGAAGTTATGAGTGTGTACCATGGTGCATGGGGGAAAAAATTAAAAGGAATAAAGAAAAAAATTGAATATACATTGAACCTTTGTTTTGCAACACTCTAAAAGTTAGAAATTTGAACCTTGAACACTTTCAGGACCACAGTTGGCCATCTAAGATCGATGAGGTAACCTCTCTTTCAAATCCCAATAGTGTTAATCAAATGAGTCTTAATATGATAGGAAATGGAGAGACTCGAACTCTCATCTCTTTAATAAGAAACAATTTTGTAAACCATCTCTCAAACTTTGACAAAATTTCTAGTCTCCACGAAAATGATATATACACAGGTTGGTAGCTAGCGCAACAAGATTACATTGGAATTACCCAATTATCCTTTTCTGCTTACAAGACCTTTTTAAATGCAAGAATCCAGACATTTAAAAAGAGAATATAAATAATGTACCTAAAGTCATAATGAAGATTTATGTGTTTCATAGTAGGAATGAGATGAATCAATGTCCTGTGACTAAGATAGAAAAAATGGTTACATCACTCATTAGAAATTCAAGCTTGTAAACCAAGATTTGTAACGAGAATGAAATTTAACTCAGAAAAATTATCATAAAGTACCTTGTTGTTCTACATAAAGGCCCCATTGGAGATGATGCGTTCTCGTAAGGAGATTATGCAAGGTACTTGATCCGGATTTATGCAGGGATGCAATAAAGTACATAAATAAACATAAATACACAGATGCAGCAGAAGCAAGACTTCATTCCATTAATGGAAAGCACTGAAATATGCTTACAAATAGAAATGGAAATAAACTAGCTCGGGCGATGGTAGCTTATCTCTAACAATATATGTGGCAACTACATGCCTCTGAAATGTGTTATAATGAGTATTGAAGGCCTATTTATTGTTGAGAATCAATGGAAACCCCTAAAAACACAGAAAGCTAACCCTAGAAGATGAAGCACCAAACTATGGGCCTTGTTTGGGTAAACTGGTACATCAACTTGCCGGGGTCGTAACTTTCGCATACGAAATCCATTTGATGTGCATAATACCTTGTTAGAAAGATCTATCTGAGAACTACAACTTTTGGGTGACCAACATCAAACAATTGTCCATGATTGTCCCATTTTTCTCAAAAAAAATCGTTTAGGGCCGCAAAACGGCTTCAGAAGTTGAGGACCCAAAAAGCTACCAAAAATATTAAATTGTGCTACAAATAAGGAAACTGAAAAACTGAAAGAGACAGGTGTGGGGGTGAAGGTGGGATAGGCGGGTGGCCACCAACATCCACCTGGATCATTCCTCCCCCCTTCGGAAGCAATGGTCCCCATTGTGTTGAGTGTCTCCATGAGATGCAAAAAACTCTCCTGAACTTGGTCTAGGTGAGTTGTTTTGATCTCTAATGTGTCCAGTAATGGTGGGAAGCATAGTTGAGGGTGGTCCACCTTCAATAGTCAGTGAAATGCAAGGAGTGGGGGAGCATTATGCTCCAAGTCATTGTTTCCCACGACCTTGATAATGCTGTAAGGACCATATCATAGTGGTCCAAGCTTCCAATGGGCTCTTGTAAGGAATTCTTTCTACAAATGCAACAAGACCTTGTCTCCCACTTGAAACTTGTGTCACACCCAATGTTGATCATGTCTCTACTTGTACTTGACATTTTCCATAATGGGGAGGCGATAAATTAGCCCATTGGGTAGAGTTTCTTCGGGAGTTAGATCAAACAAATGCTTCAACTAATAATGAAACAGTGCCTCTGTGGGTGAGAAGATGTCCATTTTTTCTTTCATGACCATATCCACCTGCTTCTGCTCCGAAGAGGAGCCCCTCTAGGGGGCCATGTATGTGGCTATGATCTTACTACATTTCTTAGAAGAGATCAAAGAGGTGGCAGTAGTGGGGGTACCTCCAGTATCATGTATAATGAATTACCTAAAGAAATAATAACAACACAAGGCATTAACTCATACACAGCATGTCTCTTCCACAATTATGGTTGGCCTAATAATACATCACAAACATCAAAGGGTACAACATCACACAATACCTCATCTATGAAGGGCTTGATGCTGTAGGGAAGGCAACACTACTGGCGGACTCAGTGATCCCATCCTTGGTGAAGCCACCTGATGATGTATGGTTGTAGGTGTGGTATGGTTAGTAGGCCAAACTGCTTCACGACCTCTTCTAAAATGAGCTTCTTTTGGCTGCCACTATCAACAATGAATTGCAGCAGTGCACCCTTCACCCACATTTGTGAGTGGAAAATATGATCCTCCTATGGATGTTCGAGCTCATTATTCTAGATTTTGGTAGTGGAAATAATGGCTCAGGGCTCCGCATCAATGATCTACTTCCCTTTTTCATTCCTCTTGTCAAGTTCTGACTTACGATCAGAAGATGCATTTGATTCTGAATCCTTCAACTCGGCCACTAGCAACTCCTTAGCCCGAGACTCACTTGTGTTATGAGTGGGGCTCTTATGGAACTCACACCACTTTCTTGTGTCCTTCTTTGACTTCATGGTGTTGTTCTTTTCTTGCGGCTTTGATAGGATGTCCTGGCTCACACCGTCTTGGCTTTTTCCTTGGTTTTGTAGTTTGGGGAAGCCTTTCCCTCCATTCAGATTTGGGGATCCAAAGTCTTGCTTCTTCTGTTGAGAATTTTGCTCCATTTGGACGGCGTATTGGTACGCCATCCCAAGCTATGAGATGTCTAGGAACTCCATCTCATCCTGGATGTACCTGTGTAGGTAGCTGTGGTATTTGAGTACCAAATTCCAATTATAATCCTTGATACCCAACTTTGTGCAAAGGGTATGAAAAATGTTGGTAAACTCTGGCATGTCTTAGTCCCTTCCCTATCGCAGCGTGGTCAACTTTATGTATTTATCCTCATAGCTTCTGACAGGGTAGTACTACTCCTTGATGGCATCTCAGAATGAGTTCTAAGTGGGTGCAGCTGAAAACAGTGAGGTTGTGCTTTCATCCTTCTGGTCATAGTAGGTTTCCCACTAATCCTTAACGTGGGGGGAAGCTTTGAGAAGAGAGAAAGTAATCTTTTCCTGGCTAGAAAAATCATAAACAGAAAAATTCCCTTCTAGCAGATTTAACCATTTATCTACGGCATCTGCATCTATCTAACCCTCCAATATGGGGATTTCAATGTCAACTTGTACCTTAAAAGGTGTTGTGTTTCCAGAGTAGCTGCTAGATGTGTCACCCATGGATATCACCTGAAGGATCTAGGAAAGGTTGTGCATCTATGTGTTGCTTTGTTTCTCAAGGGCCTCCTCGAGCAATATTTTGATAGGATCTCCTGCCCCCTTATCCTTCTTTTCTTCCCCCATGGGTAGTCATCGGGGTTTTCGAAGCTGATCTTCCAAAGGTTCAACAAGATCGAGTCCTAACTCCTTAGATCCTGACCTCGTTGGGGACATGCAACGACAAACAAAGAAGGTGTAGACCGCTTTGATACCATTGATCTGGATTTACGCAGGAATGGAATAAATTACAGAAATAATCATAAATACAAAGATGTAGCAGAAACAATACTTCATTTCATTATTTAAAATACTGAAATATTATTACAAATAGAAATAGAAATAAACTAGCTCGGGTGATGGTATCTTATCTCTATGAAGGGATGTGGTGGCTTTGTGCCTTTGAATTGTGTTACAATGAGGCTCAAAGGCATATTTGTTGTTGAGAAACAATGGAAAACCCTAAACATCCAAAAACCTAACCCTAGGAGATGAAGCACCAAACTATGGGCCCATTTTGGGTAAACTGGTACATCAACTTCCCGAGGTCATAACTTTGGCATACGATCTACATTTGACGCGTAAAATACCTCATTAGAAAGATATATTTGAGGAATACAACTTGTAAGTGACCAACATTATTCTATTACCCATGTTATTACCATCTTTCCCAAAAAAAATTGTTTAGTGCCTCAAAACAACTCCGGAAGTTCAGGACAGAAAAACTGCCAAAAATAGTAAATTGTGCTATAGGTAAGGAAACTGAAAAACTGAAAGAGAGATTTGTGGGGGTCCAAGTGTGATAGGTGGGTGACCACCAAAATCCACGTGGATCAGTAGTGTAGCACCTAACATACCAAAATTTACATTTCTTGGTAAAACACCATGGCTAAGCTATGTCTATAACCGATCATATTGTTGACTAAAACTGCCTTTCTTTGATAAGTTTGTAACCTAGGATAATGGATAGCATTGGACATCATAATGAACACAAATAGGTTCATGATAATGCGAATTCATGAAATTCAGTCAAACTATAGTGCATAATAATCAATTGATACCAAATCATATCAAGAATAAGAAACAACTTACTTATTGCTCGAAGCTACGAGAGAGATTCTTGTCTTCCCCAACAAACTTTCATATAAAAAACTTATGCAAGTACAATGTTTATACACTAGAACACGAAGATGGAAAATAAAATTCCATGAGATATATTATAAATTTTAAGAAAATGCTTTTATGCTTGAAATGTTTCCAGGACTCATAACCAGTTCACTGTTTTGGTTATGATTATAATATATTATGTATATATGAAGTTTACATCCACTAAGAATTGAACTAACTTAAAATTTCATGCATTAATATGTGTGTCAATTATAAGGTTTCCAAAAGCACAAATCTTTATTAGATAATCAAATCTTGTTAAAATCTCAAAATAAATTTCCATGTCTCTTTTATAAAAGGACATTCAAAGAAATCAAATGCAAGGGCACTTGGCCATTAATTAACATGTTAGTACAAAGTTGACAAGCAACAGTATTAGCATTATACTTCTATCCACTAAACCAAATGATTCACAAAAAACTCTAAAGCTTATAACCTGACTACACCATGTACAACCTTTATATACATGACTAAGTTGTTCTGTGTGTTGTACATGGTTAGACTGAGTTCAGACTTCAATACAGAGTGGACATAGCATGGCAAAGGTGAAAAGTTTTTAACAGGTGCATTGTAGATGAATTTTCCTTTGTACAATAGGTCTAAGGTACAAGTGTACCTCATTTAAAACTTTCTGGATGCAATTTAGGAGGTTATCACCCCCATTTTCTACAAACCACACATTCAATTCACGCAATAAAAATAAATAGAATTAATTTACTCCAACAAAATGTTTGATACATTAAGAAAAAAAACTCTACATATGCATTTTTCCCTACTTCAAGTGCATTCGTGGAATTATATCTTTAAAATTATATAAAAAATAAAATTATAAAGACTTTTAAATATAATTTAAAATGCATATGTGATTACGTTGAATGTTCCTTTGTTATTTTTTATTGTTAGTTAAAATTAAAAATTTGATTAATCAATATGAAACATAGTAAACAAATATGGAACTTTACAGATATATTTTCGTTGTATAGATAATCTTCAGCAAAATCACATGATCAATATTTTGTCGACGCGTTTCGAACCAATGAGTGTGGTTCATCGTCAGGACAAGTTGAAGAACAGATCCAGCTTAGCCTGTTTAAATAGCTAGAGCAGAGACACCAACGGTTACCTGGTCAAAGGTTGACTTAAGGAGCAAGGTCAAATTTAGTTAAAATAGGTAAGAAATAATTAAATATATCAATGATAAAATTATAATATAATAATAAATAAATCAAAAATAAATAAATATATATCAATTTAGTTAAATTAGGTGTGAGATAACTAAATAAATATATAAATATATAAATAAAATAATAATGATTTATTTAAATAAATATATAAATATAAAATATAATAATTTATATTTATTTATTCAAAAAATAACATATAATCATTTATATTTATGTATTTATTAAATAAAATAAATCTAAAAATATAAATTAATAAGTATAATAACAAAGGTAAATTATTTACTTACTTTATAAATATAAAATCATAAATAAATATATAAGTATAGTTATATTAGGTGTGAGATATAGATAATTAAATAAAATAATACATTATTTATTTATTAACTAAATATATAAATATATAAATCAAAAATCGAAAATAAATAAATATATATAAACTTAGTTAAATTAGGTGTGAGATAACTAAATAAATATATAAACATATAAATAAAGTAATAATAAATTATTTATTTACTATATAAATATATAAAGAATATAATAATTTCTATTTATTTATTTAAATAAATAAAAATATAAATAATAATAATTTATATTTATTTATTAAATAAAATAAATCTAAAAATATAAAATAAAATAGCAAGGTAAAATATTTACTCAATTAATAAATATAAAATCATATATAAATATATAAGTCTAGTTATATTAGGGGTGAGATCACTCAATATATAGATATATAAATAAAATAATAACTTATTTATTTATTAAATAAATATATAATTATATAAATAATAAGAATAACTTATTTATTTATTAAATAAATATATAATTATATAAATAATAAGAATATATTTGTTTACTTATTAAATAAATAGATAAATATAAAATCATAGCAAAAATAAGTTATTTACTTAATTTATAAATGGTATTATTAGTGAGGTAAATAAATATAAATTCATATATAACTATATAAATCTGGTTATATTAGGTGTAAGACAACTAAGCAAAAGATAGTTATATTGAATAAGTAGTCAGTATTTATTTAATATTCAATAAAATAATTAAAGATAATTATGTCATTCGGTAATTAAATTATTACTTATATGGTTTAAATAGAGTTATAGTAGAACTAAATATAAAGGCCTAAACCATTGACGTTATGGAAACAAAAAATCCAATACAAACTCAAACATTCCATAATGTTAGGAGTAACCTGCCAAAAACACACTTAAGGAGGGGGAAGACAGAAACCCTAAGACCTAACACCCGGGAAATGAGGAGACTAGGAAGCCAAGGCTGGGACCCTCATTTCTTAAAATTAATGAGATCCTTCGTTGGTTCAATAAGCTTTCAAATATTTCTAACTGTAGGGAACATAGCCTTATTACTTATCCTCTTTAGAATCCTAGCAATATGTGGTTACTTGAGTATAAGGGAGACGAATTTTTATAACGATTATTGGTTTTTATTATTATTATTCTTTATAAGATGTTGCACCCTGTGAAAATCTTATCAATTTTCTTATATTTTTAGTTAATATCTTGAAAAACATTTTTAATGTGTTTGTTTTGCTGCACAATATGATTATTATTAAAAAAAATTAAACACTTATTATAAGCATATTAACGATGATAAGTTTAGGTGATTATGCTTTTTTGTATTTTTATAGAATTGACAAATGACATGTAAAAATGATATTACATGCTCTGTAATTCAATTGATTGTAACATATATTAAAAAAAAAAAAATTACTATCAGGTATAAATAACATAATTCTATTAAATATCAATTTTATATAAGGTAAAACTAAAATAATTTAAATATTTATTTCTCAAATAAATATATATATATATATATATATATATAATTAATTAAAGATGGGATAAATATTTTTAATTCTTTCAATGTTTAATATATAATTGCCATCAGTCTACTTATGTTTGTAGTCAATATCTTTAAAAACATTTTCAAGATGTTTTTTTATTAACAATATGATTATGATTAAATATTTTTTAAACACATAATATAAGCATATTAACGGTGATAAGTTTAGGTGACTGTGCTCTTCTATATTTTATCTATAATTGAAAACTGCATGTAAAACTAATACTTTTAATATTACATGATATGTAATTCAATTGACATGTGACATATGAAAAAAACAAATTACTATTAGTTATAAATAGCATAACTCTATATCAATTTTATATGGAGACAAAATAAAATAATTTAAATATTTCTTTTTCAAATAATATATATAGATGAATATTTCTTTCTTTCTCCTTAATTTAAGGTATGATAGAGATTTTTATTTCTTTTAATATTTCATACATAATTTCCATGTATTATTTTAAAAAGTATTGAATTACAAAATAATTATATATATATATATATATATATATATATATATATATATATATGTATGTATATGATGATGATGATGGTGGTGGTGGTTAACGTCCACTGAGACCAAACAATGGTCTATCGGACCTAAAGAAACAAATTATTTATTTTGATTTAAGATTTTATTCCTATGCTCAAAAAGCTTTGAGAGAAGTCTCCCGAGCTCACTATAATTTTGACATTGTAAAAGGCTAGGAAGGTCAGTGTTGTAACAAACATTTTGGAACTGAGATCTAATCTGGTTGTACATGGGGAACTCTAAGAGGAAGTGGTTTTCATCCTCTATGTACCTATTCTCACATATATGGCAGATACTTTACATGCATGGCGTTTTAGAAACTGCCCAAAGACTTGTTTTACTATGGAGCTCATGAGAGTTCATTCTAATCTTTGCATATTAATTTTCTTCTTTGAGCTAGTTAAAATAGAGAGATACTTTTGATATTCTAGGGTGGGGTTGATGACCTTCTTATAATAACTTAATTTTCTTTTAGCCGCTAAATCTTTCTCACACCACATTTTTTCTTTAAACTTAGAAGTAACAATATCTTTAATGTTATTTATGTTTTGCAATGCATCATTCTCGTTGATCTCCCAATAGTTTAACTAGGCCCTTGTGTCTTCATTCCACCCCCCATTGAGCCTTAGTTGGTTTTGGCTGGAATTTAAAGCTAGCTTAGGAAGTCTATGATCATCTATGTTATTGAGTTTCTGCTTGTATAGTAGAAACCTAATCATAGCTAGGCTCTCAATAGGGGACATACCGGCTTCTATAAGGAGAATAGGATAGGGTGTACTACTTTTAATTTTTAGGTTATAAGTTATAAAATGCTTCTATATTTGCTCAATATTTCTCCATTATTCTCTGGAGATGTTGCAACCCCAAACCTCACAACCATATAAGATAACAGGAGTGTCTAAAGTTTCAAAGAGGAACTTCTTTTTATCCCACATTATGAGGTTCGATGTTTTACAATTATTTTCAAGACCAAAATAAGCTTTCCACCTCCCATTAATCCTTTTCTCATCGCTATGGTTCCTGTTGAGCTTGTGATGAATATCAATTCCTAGGTACTTGTAAGAATACACTTCCTCCAAGTTATTATTGTTATACATGAAATTAGCGTAAGTGTCCTTCTTGGATTTGATAATCGTAACTTTTTTTTTGTCAATGTTAACAGTCATACCCATGGTAGACCAGAAATCCTTAAGAATCCTGAGTTGCTTATCAAGACAAGATGGGCACCTTGTGAAAAGAATAATATCATCAGCATAGAGAAGAAGGATGACAACTATCCCAGCTAAGATTGTTCCATCACATCCTGCTTCCTCTAAATAGCCTTCGAGCTTTTCAATGTAAATGCCAAATAGGGTAGGGGAGAAGGGGCAGCCCACCCCTCATTTCTCTTTAATTTGGCAATTACATTCTTGTATAACCTTATAGCAGGTGCTCTCAACTCGAGAGGAACCTTTAGCTCTTCTAATCTATTCCAAAGGTTGTAGCTAAGAACCGTATCGAAAGCCTTTCTAAAGTCCACAAAGCAACAAAATAAATTGGATTTATCATTACGACATTCCTCCATAATGATCCTAAGCGTAACGAGGTGGTTTGTTGTTGGGTGATGCCTTCTGAAACCTGCTTGGCCTTTAGCCCACTTACCTTCACTTTCAAGCCATATGCTTAACTTCTTTTCCAAAGTACTACCATATAACTTGGCTAAGTGAGGGCTGATCATAATTGTCCAATAATTAGAGGGGTTATCTGTGTCCACACTTTTTAAAATGGGGATAATGAGGCTCTTAGTTGAAGGTTTAGGGAACCCTTGCTTGACTACTTGATTGAAAAGCTCGTGGACGTGGGGGATGAGGACAGGACCTCCAATTTTTAAGATTTTTTCCTGGTAACCTTCAATGTTCTTAGCTTTCCCACTAGCGAGGAGATTAACTCCAAACATAATGTCTTCTAAAGAGAAACCTTCTTTCATTGTGAGCAGGGTTTCCTAATTATCCATGACATTTGGAGATTCATAAAGCTTTTTAAGATAGGAATTCCAATCGTGGAGAGCAATTTTATTATTATCTTTAGCCTTCCTAGTCAGAATCTTCCTCCAAAATTTCTTAGGAGCTACCTTAGAGAGGTGTAAGATATTCTCCTGTCTTTGACGAATGTACTACCTCTTTTTCCTTTTAGTGAGGGATTTGTATATTTTTATCTTGTCCATTTTAAGAGATTCATCAACATCTTCCTTAATTGTTCTCCTCACACTTTTACAATCTTTGTCATACCGTGGATTGGTTTTGCTATTTCTTTTATTATTTGAAACTTCAATTGAGAACTTGTTAATAGAATATGAGAGGGTTGCAGTAAAATTATGATAGAGGTCTTCTATGTTTTCTATACTAGATAAAGGAAGCAAATTAGTTTTTAATTCATTTAGAAAGAGATCATTTTTATTTCTATCAAATATTAAGTTCTTTTGGCTGTAAGTATTATTTTATGTGGGAACTCTATGCATGACAAAATGAGAGTTATAAGTAAAGGCCTATGATGAGAGTCAGGTTCGTGGTCGTTTAAGATGTCAAAATTTATTATTTCGTTGTACAATTGGAGATCAGAAATAACTTAGTCTACCACGTTGTTACCAAGTCCATGGATGCAGGTCATCTTGCTAGAATTGGGCCACTTCTTTAGATCGTTGCAAATTATGAGATCCTGAGCACTACAAAGCTTGACTAGCTCCGACCCAAACAAATTTTCCCCGAGGTGTTCAGAGCTCCTTTTGTACCTACTAGCCAGAGTAGGGTCTTCGTCTAACCAAAGAGGATTAGGGTTGGAATGATTGCTTAGAATAATAGCTTGGTTGTTTGAAGTTCAAGCATTAAAGTCACCTATTAAAAGGATATTACCATCATTCCTTAGGCTATAAATACCATTCTCCAAATCATTGTAAGGGTTAGTTTTATCTAGATTCTTCTTCTTATAGAAGTTAGAATTGATGGGGGGGAATAACATATTGCTATGTAGGACTTGTTATTATTAATGTCACTAATCTTATCCAACTATATTGGTTGTGAGGGTCGTTTTTATAAATCCTAGCATGGGGGCAGATGTTCTTCTTAATGTAACAAGCTATTCCCCCAATGCCTCTAGGGGAGGATCGCTTGTTTCAGGTAGACCATAGCGTAAAGCCATCTATGTTAGGGACCTTAGATTCTTTGTGCTCCCAAGTTTCAACAAGAAAAATAATATCAACATCATTTGAAATCCAACTTAGCTTGGGGCCTTTGTTCCATGGGAATCCCCAACAGTTCCAAGAAAGGATCTGGAGCATGTTTAATTGCTATTGATTACTATATTTTTGGTTTCTATCTTGAATAAATGCTTTTCTATTTATAATTATTGCCCGTTTTCCTTCCTTTCTAGCTTCTTTCACCTCTTGAACCTCCTTTCCTAATTCTGCTTGATCTTCTGGAATGAGATCTTCATTTATGAATATTCCCATTCCTTTTAGACTTGAGGTTTTACTAAGTATGCCGTACTTATGATCAGTGGAGCTCACCTTTATGCGATTAGTCTTCCTTTATTCTTAGTTAATTTCCCCAACCTTGTTCCTTTTGTGACACACACTGTTTCAATTTGTAATCTATTATGTAATTTTGTTTGGGATAAGGCTAAAGTATCCTCATCTAATTCCTCTTTTAAATTGAAGATTATAAGGCTAAAGGCCCTTTTGTTACGTTTGTGGTCTAATTCTATTATTTTTTTCATTTAACCTTTAATTGGTTTGGTTTCTAACTTATCTACCACATTATTTAGGGTGAGGTAGCTATTAACTTTTTCTTCTAGTTCTTTAATCATGTCTTTCATTTTAAGACTCTCTAAAGTATCAACATCTCCTTGCTGGGATGGTTGGTTAGCATCTTGGTTTTATTTTTCTATAACCTGCAATCTAGTATCCGTTGCCTCCATTTTATTCTCCAGTAGTTCTATTTTATTTTCTATTTGTTTTTGGATCATGTCTTCAAGAGATGTAAATTTATTTTCCAGTAGGGCTTCTAACTCTTTTTGTAGCTTGGCTTCTCTTTCTTCTCTACATTTCTCTAAAGACTCTATATACTCATAAAGGCCTTGTAGAGTAATTGTGCTAGGTCTGCCCTTCATAATCTTTGGTAACTGTGGTGAAATATTCATACTTGAAATTATATGAGCAAATATGTATTAGAAACAGAAAAAGATAAGGCATGTGTGCACCTAATATCAGCAAACCTGACTGCAGATCCCCCGTGCCCACCACAACCCACAGATTGAATAATATGTGTGAAGAATATATAGAGTACATTTTTAACTCTTTCACCGAGCCTCAAAACTCTTTCACAGAAGAATATATGTGAAGAATATATAATGTACATGTTTAACTCTTTCACCGAGCCTCAGAACTCTTTCAACGAAGTATATATAGAGTACGTGTTTAACTCTTTCACTGAGCCTCATAACTCTTTCACCGAAGAATATATGCGAAGAATATATAGAGTACGTTTTTAACTCTTTCACCTAGCCTCAGAACTCTTTCACCGAAGAATATATGTGAAGAATATATAAAGTACATTTTTAACTCTTTCACCGAGCCTAAGAACTCTTTCACCGAGGTATATATAGAGTACATGTTTAGCTCTTTCACCAAGCGTCAGAACTCTTTCACCAAAGAATATATGCGAAGAATATATAAAGTGCGTTTTTAACTCTTTAACCGAGCCACAAAAATCTATGATAGGGACATTAGATTCTTCGTGCTCCCATGTAACATTTTAAAAAATACTAAGACACATGTAACATTTAAAAAAATATTAATAACAGACATATTTATTCTATTATGCAATATATATATATATATATATATATATATATATATATATATATATATATATATATATATATATATATATATATATACACAAAATTATAAAAAGGACTTTCAAATAGTTAATGGCATCTAGGTGATGAATTTAATTGAGATGTGACATGTTTATATTTGTTTGATTTTTTTAAATAAATTATTTGTTTCCAACCTATTAAAATCTATAATACAATATCAATATACTCCTAAAAACAAACGAGAACATTTTTCAGAGGGTTTTCAAGGGGATGAATTTAATTGAGATGTGACAAATTTATATTTGTTTGATTAGTTTTTAACAAATTCTTCATTTCCTTTTTAGATAGAGTATAGTGCACCCTGGCACTTCGAAGACTTCCTTAATTCTAATGCATTGTCAGAAGAAAACTAGTAATTACATGTTTCATATAAATAGTTGTGGGAAAAAGATAGAATGAGTTTAAACTGTAAATAGTGGGTTGATAATCTGAGAATATGTGATTTCACTTGAAGTTTAAACTTTCCGGGTGCAATAATTATGTTTGAACATATATTTGCAGAGGGATAGGGGTGAAAAAATTTTATTGGAACATATTATTCAACATCTTATAGAGAATGGGAAAAAATTCATGTATCTGAATATCCTAAGTTTTAATAATGAGGTTTAACGTTGTCTAATTCAGTTCCTCAAATTTCTCCAGCTTTCAAAAAGAGAATTTTATAGTTATGTGCATGAAAATAACGTAGGAGTGCAACCATTATGGAGACTTGGCGAATCTGAAGTCTCGAAGATCCAACTTCAAAATATAGTTTCAAGTTGGAAATCAAGATGAGCATAGAACTTTTCTTCAGATATTTTTTGACAACGGACAGAATGGAGGCCAACCATATTCTTGAATTCCGAACAATGCTGGTAAAATTGTTGCTTCCAATTAAGAGAGATTTTATGAAGCATCGAAAATATTTTATGGATGAATCTTGTTATGCATTCTAACTTACTAATACTAGCTTTCAATCTTACTTTAGATAATATTTCAATCGTGTAACACCAAAATCAATTATTGAAATGGCACATGTGGCATGGTAGGGGAGTTGTTCTTAGGGGGAATGCCTTACCACGTAATTAATGAAACACACCCCAAACATGTATGTATATCAAGGCCCTCAATTGTGAACATTCCATATATCTTATATCATTTTAATAATTTTTACTCTATCATAAAAACAAAATTAACATTGAAAAATTTTCAAGTATGTAATTATTGATCATAAGGAATTAATTACCAAGATATGAAAATAAGAAATAATTCAACATGGTATCAAAGAAATAAGATCTTGCAATGAAAAATAGATGTTATATTTTTTATTTGTTACAATATTTATGTAATAACATATTCACCTTTTAATCCTACCTAAATTTATGCAAAGAATTCCATAAATTATGGTGGGCAATAATTCATGGTAAATTTGTTTAATTATTGTAATATAAATAATTTACATATAATTTCCTAATATAAATTGAAGTAAATGTTAAGACAACCATTGCTCCATAGTTGGAAATAAGTTAATATAATTTTTTATTTACAAGATGGTGTCTCATTTCAAAGTAGATGATAGGCTTCATAGAGCAGAGAATTTCACATCATGGAAGCATAGAATACTTCTCATCCTCGAAGAGAATGAGCTCTTAGATTATGTCAACAAAGACCCAGTAGAACCATAAGAGGAACATGCCAAGGAAAATCATAAGAATAATGTGATCAATGCTAAGAGGATTTTGTTAGATTAAATCAAAGACCACTTAATTCATCATGTATCATAATTCAATACACCAAAGGAAATGTTTGATGCATTATCAAGATTCTATTGAATGAAGAATACAACCACAATGTTAGCTCTAAGGAATGAAGTCGGAAATGTAATAATGAACAAAGAGGATTCAATTTCTACCTAATTCACGAGGATTTCTCAAATCAAGGATCAACTAGTATCTAGTGAAGGTTTAGTGGATAATGCAGGGTTATGACTACAAGTCTAAATGGTTTTCCTTATGCTTAGGATGATTTTTTTCAAGGAATTTGTGCAAGAAGGAATAACATAAATTTGATAAGTAATCAAGACTGGTATCAAGGCCACAGAAGACCAATGATGAAGAAAATCAACCTCTTATAGTTCATGTGAAAAAAGGAAAAGAAAAAAGAAAGAACAATCTAAAGAAGAATATAATATTATCTATAGATTAAAAGAAGAATGTATTTAATACTAGGAGTTACAACTGTGAGAAATTGGGACATTTTTCTTACCTATGTTCTCAAGGGAAAGGAAAAGGAGGACATCAAGCACATGCAATAGATATGGAGGAACTTACATCTCAAGAATATATGGGGGAGACAAAATATGAAGATTGTGTCTTTATCATATCTCTCATAGGAACCATCAATAAAATAAGTGATTTGGCTAGTAGACAATGGTGCTTCCAAGCACATGACTAGGTTCCAAAAATATCTTACAAATTTGACAAAAAAAAGTTCATCCCTTCATGTGGAACTTGGAGATGATTCGAAGCATGCAGTAAAAGGAGGAGGAGAAACATACTACGAACTTCATTCAAGTAACTCCATTTCAATAAAATATGTATTTCTTGTATAAGACTTAAAGAATAATATTCTCTGTATCTCTGCTTTAGAATATTAAGGCCTCAAATTAGCTTTTGTTTATGGCCAAATCCTGCTATGGCCTAAGGATTCAAGTATAAATTCATCCAATGTGATTGTTTTCTGAGGTGGAGGATTGTATAAATTAAAGGGAAGCCCAACACAAGCTATTGAATATAATCGCATTAGCTCTAGTGAGTTATGGAACTAAATGCTTCATCACCTAAACTACAGATCTTTTCTAGTTTTATGAAAAATGGCCACAAGTCTACCAGATATGCAGGTGGAGCATGATGAAGTATGAAAAGGTTGTGGACTTGAAATAATTCCAAGGGAATTTTTCCAAGCAGTGACAATAGTTCCAAGGGGACCTTTGACATTATACATTGAGATGTATGCATAAAGATTATTGTACAATATCTAAGTAAATTTCTATATTATGTGGTTTTTATTGATTATTTCTCATTCAACACATGGATCTATTTCTTGAAAGAAAAATATTAAGTTTTCAATAATTTTCAATAATTCAATCCTTTAGTAGAAAATGTGTCTAGAAGAAAGATTAACGTTTTAAGGTAAGATAATGGAGGTTAGTACACCTCAAATTATTTTAAATACATTTGTAGAGTAGTGATTATGAGGAGGATGACAACTTCGTACAAACCCCAACAAAATGGGGTCACATAGGGATAGAATAGATCAATTGTTGAAGCAACTAAAGAAATGATTGATGACCTGAAATTACCCATGTACCTATGGGAAAAAGCATATAAAACAATTGTATATGTTCATAATAAAATTCCTCATAAGATATTGGGAACTAAGACACCAGAAGAAGTATTCATTGGGAAGAAACTAGAAGCCAACCACTTGAGGATATTGGGTTGTCCAGTGTACATACATGTTCCAAAGGAAGCAATAAAGAAGCTAGATCCTTCAAGAAAGAATGGAACCTTAATTGGATACAATGAGACTTCAAAGGCTTATAGAATATACATACCCAAACTAATAAAGATTGAGATTATAAGAGATGACACCGTTGATGAAGAAGAACATTTCAGGAAATCTAGAGAGTCTCACATGGACTAGGATAGAGAGGAGAAAACGTTTCCCAAGAATACAATGATTATTGATCTACTCTAGAATAAAATATCCCTAAGTATGAGGATGAGACAATAGCAGTGGAGATATTGGTATATCCACCAAAACATGTTACAATAATCAAGAAGAGACTAGTATGGCTCTTGAGCACATTGCAAGAAGAAGAAAATATGTAGCTCCACGAGGATCTTTTAGAGAGAATAAGAGACCACACATGTTTTCTAGATATTTAGAACTAAGGAGTAATATGATTGACTCAGAAGCTTCCACTTGTGAGGAGCCATAAAACAATAGGTGTGGAAGGATTCTATGATGGAAGAGTACAAATCCATCATGAAAAATGATGTTTGGGACATGGTTTTGAGACCAGAAGGGAAGTCAGTGCTAAATACAAAATGAATAGACAAGATCAACAATGGTGAAAAAGGAAGAATAGAAAATTACAAATCTAGATTTCTGGCTAGAGGATTCTCCTAGAAAGACGGAAAATATTATAGTAAAACATTCGACCGGATAACCAGGATCACTTCTATTATATCTATAATCTCTATTTATTTTGTTATGGGTTGAAAATAACATGATATGGATGTAAAGAATGCATTCCTAAGTGGTGTAGTTGAAGCGGCATTGTACAATGAGTAGCCACAAGGTTTTTGATCCATGGGAAGGAGATCCATGTTTGGGAATTGATGAAATATTTGTATGGGCTTAAGTAGGAACCCAAGGCATGGTATACCATAATATATAGTTATTTTATGAACTTGGGGTTTAGCAATCGTAATGCATATCGTAACCATTACTACAAGACTAAATATTCTTTCCCGCTGATATTGGTACTATATGTAGATGACTAATTTCTTATAAGGGATGAGAAGCTCATATATGAATGTAAGAGGAAACTCCCTTCAGAGTTCAAAATGAAGGATATAGGTTTAATACATTATTTCTTGTGATTAGAAGTGTATTAGATACGAGAAGAGATCTTCCTTAGCCAAGGGAACTATAAAGTTGGGAACTTGCAAAGAGTCAGAATGATGGACTACATGTCCATGGTCACACCTATGGTTTCGAATATGAAGTTCTTGATTTGTTATTCTTAATATTTTATTTATCCCATGATGTACATATTGTTGATAAGATAGTTGGTGTACCCAATTAATACCACGTCAGATATATGCTTTGTAATGAACACATTGAGTCAGTAGATTGTTGAGCCTAGACATGTACATTTGGTAGCAAAAAATAATGTATTTATGTACCTATATGGTATGGTTAGATATGGACTCATATATGTCTTATATGGTAAGTAAAGCTTTAAGGTTATACAAACTCCGGTTGGGAAGAGAGTGTAATATACCATAAAAGCACATTAGGATGTTTCTTTAGTTTGGGACCAGGTTTGATCTCATGGTTTAGCAGGAAATAGTTGTCAGTGGAACTCAGTATAGCAAAGGAAGAATATATAGCAGCCGATGTAGCAAAACATGAAGTAGTGTGGCATCATAAATTTCTTTCAGGTTGATTTGATCTAGAGTTTGAGCCAGCTTTGATATATTGTGATAATCATAGTTGAAGGTTTTATAGAATCTAGTCTTTCATGACATGTCAAAGCATATAGAGATCAAATACCATTTAATTTGATACATGCTATAGAGAGGACCAATGGAATTATGGTATATATCGACAAATGAGGAGACAACAAACATTCTCAAAAATCCTTTGTGTAATTTGAATTTTGAATAATTCAAAGACAAGCTTGGTGTGATGTATAATGTCCACCCTCATTGAGAGGGAGTTGTGATGTTTCTCCTACAATGATAATATACTCTCCCTCTAGCCCAGGGTTTCCCATATTAGTCATGTGAAGTGATTGAGGGAGTAATGAGTAGTATAGTGCAAATCTTTCGTATCCTATGTGAAGTGGCTAGGTTTGATTAGGACTAATAGGATAGGATGAACATCATCAATACTGGTAGCATAGTTATGAGACTATGGTGGAATTCATACCCATACCATGTGAAATGGTTCGCTGTGGTTGGGACTACTAGATGAGAACATCATGGAAGAATACCTTCCTTGCTAGGAGGGAGTGTTGATGTTTTATATAGCAACAAAAGGTATTCCCTTCCGAGAAAATGTATAATATATATTATATTTTGTAAAAATATACATATTTATATATTACATTATATGTAACATTATATATAAAGACAAATAATAAATAATCTACTAAATCATAAAAAAGAAGATACACGTCGTTTAGTTAAAAGACAGAGTGACTATGTATATATATTAGGGCCCTTAATTATAACCAAAGATCAAATAATATCTCATATATCTTTTATAAATATAATAATGTTTACTTTATGATAAGAAAAAGGTTGAGAAGCTTTCAGGTGTGTAATTATTGATTATAAGGCGATAATTACTAAGATCTAAAAATAAGAAAGAATTCAACAACATTTTCATAGCATTTATTTTCTTATTTATGTTCATACTTTGGTAACCATTTTCAAGAAATAAATAATATATCTATACATATATATATATATATATATATATATATATATATATATATATATATATATATATATATATAGTAAGTTAACTGCATTTCCTTCAAAAATCACATTACATAGTTGGTTGTAGTAATCACATTACCATTCTCACTTTTCCATACTCTAAACTAGGGATGAAGAATAGTGGATGATATGTCTATGAAATTACTAAAAACTATGCCAATGTCATCAAAATGGGAAAAAACATTTAATAAGGAGTGTTGCAACAAAAGAAATTGTATAAAGATCAAATCAAGAATTTGAAGAGGAGACTAGGGCAAGGTCATCCACCTTTGTAGCATCAGGTTGTTGAACCTTGAACTCACATTGGATATTATTTTTTCATGTGGGAAGTATGAGCTTATAACATGTCCAAGTTATTTTTCATTTTCGGCTAATTTCTTTGGATGTCATTCAAGAATGAGATAGTATACATTTTGTCTTCATGTTTTTCTCTTAATACACATTCCAAAAATGTCTTAAGCTACTAATAGTGGGTGATTTACAACATATATTTTTTCCTTCTTCCCCTAATGTGTGTAGGCTTAAGAATATAGTGGGATATATCCTCTAACAATTCAAATTCTGAATGAGAAATATGTTCCTTAGTAACTTGTTTGTCCCACTTCCAAATATCCTTTCCTATAGTGGGGTGATTTCCACAAGGAAGATGGTAGTTCCCTCCTTTTCGTATGTGTCCACACGAAACATTTGACGCTAATTTTCACCCACTTCTCTTTGACACCCTACTTCTTGAGGGTACAACATGTTCTTGATTAAGACAAAGAGGCCAAAAAATAGAATAAGGACACAAACACATGGCCTCACACCCATAGATAAAGATACATTAAAAAATATAAAGTGTTTTAATCTCCTATCCCCAACCAATACCAAAAGGTTTCATCTCCCCATATAATCAATTAAGCATAGACAAAAAATTTAGAAATACAAACCATCCCTCAAGAGACTCACAAAGCCTCCACTAGACAAGCATAACACCAAAGAAATGGCATAGCAAGTTCATCGTATTTCATTCAAAAATCCACTAGATATATAACACAGGGTCTTACATAAGATAACCACCACATCAAATTGAACTTAATCTGAATGAAATTAGAAATAAGATAAATCAATATGCAAAAACAATGTGAACTTTGAAATGAGAACTATAAACTCAAAACGGTAACTCTGGCCAAAAGACCCCGAAAAAGCATGAAAAACAGTGCTAAAAACGAAAAGTGTGTATACTAGAATGATGGTTTCTTTTTAAGGGTCAATTTTGAACATGTTTTAAAAATGGCAATGAAAACGATTCTTTTTTGCAAAAAACACCCTGAAAATGAAAAGTGTTGATAGTGGAATGATGGTTTTTTTGTAGGGTTAATTTTCAACACTTTTAGAAAATGGGAGTAAACCTAAATTTTTATGTGCAAAAATTGTGCAAAAAACACACTAAAAACGAAAAGTGTTGCTAGTGGAATAACACTTCTTTTTTCTACAATAAAATTTCAACATGTTTTAAAAATGGCAATGAAAACTAATTTTTTGCGCAAAACTTGAGCAAAAAACACCCTCAAAATGAAAAGAGTTGATGCTAGAATAACACTTCTTTTTGGTAGGGTAAATTTTCAACATTTTGAAATAATGGTGTAAAACATTTTATCATGACTCCAAAAAACATTAAAATTTCAAAAGACAAATGAAAACATAAAATTAAAAATTAAAACAATGAAAAAAAAACAAAACAAAACAAAAAAAGTTAAAGAAAAATAGCAAAACCTAAATAAAAATATATATTAAAAACCAAATATAAAATAAAAAATAAAAAATAAAAATCAAAAATCAAATATACAAAAAAGACAAAAAATCAAATAGAAAAAAACAATTAACACAAAAAAATCAATCATAAAAATATAAAAAATAAAAATAGAAATTAACTTATAAAGGATAAGAATTAAAAAACTAAAAAAAAAAACTAAAGAAATATAAAGAAATACATAATAAGAAAAACATATTAAAAAAAAAAAATTACTTTTTTTTTATCTCGTAAACCATAAAATAATTTGAAGAAAAAAAAAAAAATTTTAAAACTATAAAATTAAGTAAAAATAGAGAAATTTTAAAATGCATATCAAAAAAAATTAAAAGAAGCTAGAAGCTAGATTATAAAAAAAAAAAGGGATAACAACAACAAAAAATTAAAAAAATACTAAA
Organism: Pinus tabuliformis; assembly: GCA_031772625.1. Classification (NCBI taxonomy): domain Eukaryota; kingdom Viridiplantae; phylum Streptophyta; class Pinopsida; order Pinales; family Pinaceae; genus Pinus; species Pinus tabuliformis. Next base: position 774,606,307 of record CM062809.1, read on the forward strand.
ATTAAGATTACCAACATTTAAGAAAAGCATAGAAAAAGAAATACTGAAATTAAAAAAACTTAAAAATTAAAAATTAAAAATTAAAAATAAATAAAAAATTAAAAATAAAAATAAAAAATATACATATTTTTAAATAAAAAAGAACCAAAAACATTAGGAAAAAAAAAACAAAAAAACAAAAAAACACTATATTTTTTATTAAAAAAAAAACATTTAAAATTTTATATTAAAATATTTAAAATAATTTAAAATTTATATTTCACATTGATTTAAACTTTTGATTAAAAAAAACATTAAAATTAAAAAATCTAAATAAATTTTTGATTTAAAAAAAAAAAAAGAAACATTTAAAATATTTTAAAAATATATTAAAAGAAAGATCTAAATTTTTTTTGAAACAATGAGCCACCGCCCAACCACCCGTCGGGGCACGGCCCTGCGCGACGGAGCTCCATCTTTGAGGGACGTTCCCCCATGGGCAGCTAGGCAATGGCCCATTATTTCGAATTTTTGCTTAAATAAAAAATATTCTTTTTTAATGTTAATTAATTATATATGTATTTTTTAAGTTTTCTCAAGAGTTAATTCTATGTAAAAAAAAAAATGTTTTAGTTTTAAATTTTTTTTTTAAATGTTTTTATTTTTTTCCAAACATGTTAAACTTATTTAAAGAAAAAAATAAAATGTTAAATGTGTTTATTAATTATATATATATATATATATATATATATATATATATATATATATATAGATATATATATATATGAAATATATGTATTTTTAAATATTTTAAATGTATTTTTTTATAAATTAAAAAAATATAGGTTTTATTTTTATTTTAAAATATTTTTAATTTGTTTTTTAATTTTAATTTATTTTTTTTGTTTTTTTAGTTTCACTATATTTTGGTTTTTTAATAATTTTTTTATGTTTTTAATCTTAATTTTAATATTTTTTACATTTTTATTGGTTTTTTTTTGTAATTTTCTATTTTTTTTAAATCTAGTTTGTTTTTAATTTTTATTTTTTCTTAGGTGGTTGTTATTGTTTTTTTCATTTTTTCTATTTTTAGTTACTTAATTTTATAGTTTTTTTATTTTATTTTTCCAAATTATTTTTATGGAATATGAGATAAGTTTTTTTTTTTTTTTTTACATTTTTTATGTTTTTTTAATCCTTTTTATATATATTTTTATCTTTGCTTTTTTTATGTCAAGAAAAAATTGACATAAAAAAATTTAAAGTGTAAAACAATGTAAGATTTTTAAAAAAATCCACTTAATACATGCAAAAGTTTCAAGTGTCAAAAATTGTTAAATTTAGAAAATAATTATTTACATTTCATACCTTACAAAATTTAATGTCAAAAAATAGGTCGTTTAAAAAAGGGCTTGATGCAGAATCACCACTTTTTTAAATCAGCATGCAAATCACTAACATTCTAGAATGTAATGTACATAAGAAAATTAAAGTGCCAAAAACTATTCTCTAAAAAAAATATGTGTGTTCTGCATCGCCCTTTTTCAAAATCGGGTCACTTTTTTGCTATCTCTATGAAATGGGTAAGTGTATCAGTTCCTGTTTCAAAGTTTACGTTGTTCAAAGCTTAGGAGTGGCAATTACCTAAAAGGAGAAATGGTTACATAGTTGAAGTCCACTATTATGGGGGCAACAATCCATCCCCCTTCACTTCCAAAACTTGCCATTTAGTCATAAGAATCTCAATGAGCCTGAAACAAAGGTGTTGATCCCACAACTAAATGCCACCTTTCCGATGGTGGAGAAACCACAGTATAAAACCATAATAAAGAATTCACTAAGAACTTTTATGGAATTAGAAAGGTGAGGATGCCAACTCACATAATGTTGAAAACCAAGACTATCCCGAATAGAAAATTTCCATACCATCCACTAAAAATATGGTTGGCTCAACTGTGACAGATGGCATCTTCCCCAATGCAAGGCAAAGGACAAACCATGGTGTTGACAATGCGGCACCCGCCAACATGTAAGGGGATCTCCCCAGTAAGAAGTCCCAATTAGACCTTAGACCATTTTGTGTAGGAGTCCCAGCAGTGGGTCATACGGTAATGCCTTAACTGTGATTTCGCACAGAGGCAAGTAAGATCTCTCTGTTTGTAGCAAGTGTGTGACAGCTGCAGCAAGCCAAGGAAGGTGCATGAGAGGTTGAAACACATGGGGGGTTGAGATCAGTGCGCCCTTTGGAAACCTATGATAGCACAGAGTTAAGAATAGAACACACGAGAAAATATGCATCACAACATGGAAGACAAGTTAGCTAGCAATCTAAAGTGATGGTTAAACAAACAACATGTTTCAGAAATATTCATACATACATAAATAGAAAAGTCCATACATGCATGCATAATAAAACAAATACATATATAATTTAGAGTAAACCAGATAGCATAAAATACAATACAACATATGCATGAAACATGGTGGCTCTATTATATTCATAAGTGTGAGTTCCAGTCATAAACTACATCTATGTCTAACCACTAGTTCCAACAGTGGAACATTACAACCATAACTGCCTACTCCTCCGAAGAGATATACTAGCCCTATGTAGTGGAGAAGCCAAGGCTCGTTGCAATACTATCCAAGCTCTCTCCATGATAGTCTTATTGAAAGCTTGGCTGACCAAAAGCCTTTCAATGAGTTGTGAGGTTCTATTTATAGAAAAGGGTGGGGTGACCCTTGACATTTCCCTTTGTCACATTTCGTCTACCCTCATGACTCTTCATCTACTCTATGATTGTTACATCCAACTATCAACACTTCAACTTCCAATTGACAAGACGTTACATTACAATGCATACGTTCCCATGTGAGAAAAAATGGCTTGAGAAATTTGTGCAAGACATCATTGAGACTTGGTCTGTTGTGGGGAGACCAACTCTTTGACATGCTTATGATGGTCAAGTTGGTGAGATGATATCAAGCCTGGTCATCCTTGATGGTGTGCATGTGCTCTATGGTGACATCGTGTTGAAGCGAACTCTTCCCTCTGTTGCATCGGAGTGCATTGGTATGGCTCCTCCATCAAACTTGTCCGCTAGCATGTGCATGGTCTTCTTTGGTGCAGACAAACCAGCAACACAATGATGCATAATGTCCATGCTAATCTTCTAGTGGGTGCTGGTGGTCATGCGCATCAACTGTCAAATACATGTTCAACTCTAGTTGAACTTGCTTCTTGTGTTTTCCTCGCTGAGTGTGTGAAATTGGTTAGATCACATGCATGCGCACGACATCATGCATGTTGTTTAATTCCCTTGCATGCGATCAACAACACCACTACCCATGTCTACTCCATGCCAGCTATTGGGATGAATCTATAACTTGTACAGGCACAGTTTCATCCGTCTATGCATGTTGCGACCCCTGCTTTACCTATTCCTGCTGCAACTCATTCTCTTGTCTATGCAGCTCCTACTCTTCCTTTAGTTGCTACTTGAGCGTATGCAACTCCTTCTCTATCCCATTCTCTTCCTTCACGTGATCTTCATGTCACGTCGTCAACTCATAGCCTGAGTCTCAAAAGTTGCTTTCATCACAAGTGGGTCTGCTTGAGCTTGCAACTTTGTTCCGCCTCTATGTTGTCAAAAACCTTCCTACTGCGTTCAATGCATCTGGTCTTGATCCAGGTGGATATTGGTGGCCACTAGCAAATTCCACTTGGACCCGCACCATTGTTCTTTCAGTTTTTCAGTTTCCTTAATTGTAGCACAGTTTACTATTTTTAGCCATTTTGAAGCCCAAAATGATGTTTTTTGGGAACATTGGGAGCACCATGGGTCCGTGGACCAATTTTTCTCATCCAAAAGTTGTATTCCTTGGATACCTCTTTCTAATGAGGTATTGTGAATGTCAAACAAAGATCGTATGCCAAAATTACGACCCCGGGAAGTTCATATACCAAGTTACCCAAACAGTGCATATAGTTTGGTGCTTCATCTCCTAGGGTTAGGTTTTTGGATGTTTAGGGTTTTCTATTGTTTCTCAACAATAATTACACCTTCGAGCCTCATTGTAAGATAGTTCAAAGGCATGTAGCTGCCACATCTCTTCTCAGAGATACGTTACCGTTGCCCTAGTAGGTTTATTTCCATTTATGTTTGTAAGCATATTTCAGTATTTTACATTAATGAAATTTAGTATTGTTTCTGATGCATCTCTATATTTATGGTTATTTTAGTATTTTTTGTGTTCATGTTTAAATCCAGATTAGTGGTATCAGAGCGGTCTGCTCTTTCTCTATTTTTATTTCCATGTCCCTAATGAGGTCAGGATATAAGGAGTTAGGGTTCGAACTGGTCAAACCTTTACAAGACCAGCCTTGAAAATCCCAACGGCCTCCCAAGGTGGAAGAAAATAAATATGAGGGGGAAGGAGATCCTATCAAAATCTTGCTCGAAGAATCCCTCAAGGGACAAATGAACGAAATGATGGAAAACTTTGCCCAGATCCTTCAGCGGCTAGCCATGGGAAACGCATCTACTTCCAGTAGCTACCCTAGAAACGCCACACCCTTTAAGGTAAACATTAAGATTGAAATCCCCATATTCAAGGGTTAGATAGATGGAGATGTCATAGATAAATGGTTAAATCTACTCGAAGGTTATTTTTTTCTTCATGATTTTTCCATTCGGGAAAAGATCACTTTTGCACTTCTCAAAGTAGCCCCTCATGTCAAGGACTGGTGGGAAACCTACTCTGAGAAGAAGGATGAAAGTATGAACTCACTGTTTTTAGCCGCACCCACTTGGAAATCATTCTGGGATGCCATTAAGGAGCAGTACTACCTAGTCAAAAGCTATGAGGATAAATACGTAAATTGGACCATACTGTGGCAGCGAAGGGACCAAGACGTGCTGGACTTTACCAATATTTTTCATACCCTTCGCACAAAGTTGGGTATCTAGGATTCTTAGCAGCATTTGGTACTAAAATATCATGGCTTCCTACATAGATACATCTAGGATGAGATGGAGATCCTATACATCTCCTTGCTTGGAATTGCATACTAATACGCTGTCAAGATCGAGTAGAAGTTTTAACAGAAGAAGGGAGACTTTGAATCTAGGAGTCCAAAGAACAAAGGACAAAGCCAAGGCAGGGTGACCCAAGGCAACTCATCGAAGCCATAAGAAAAGTACAACACCAAGAAGTCAAATAAGGACACACGAAAGTGGTGTGACTTCCATAAGAGTCCCATTCACAACATAAGTGGGTTGCAGACCAACCAACCGCTAATGGCCGAGTTGAAGGCTTGAGAATCAGATGCATGTTCCATCCCTGAGTCAGAACACAACAAGAGGAGTGACAAATGGAAGCAGATCATTGACGTGGAGCCAAGTGCCATTATTTCCACCGCCAAGATACAGCAAAATGAGCCCAAAGACCCAAAGAAGGGGGAGCATCTTTTCCACTCACAAGTGTGGGTGAAGGGTTTTCCGCTGCAATTCATTGTCGACAGTGGCAGCCAAAAGAACCTCATTTCAGTAGAGGAATTGAAGTCCTGGGACTATCGACCTCACCACACCTGCATCCGTACAGCATCAGGTGGCTTCACCAAGGACGAGATGTCTAAGTCGGACAACAGTGTCGCCTTCTCTAGAACATCAAACCCTTCACATATGAGGTATTGTGTGATGTTGCACCTCTTGATGTTTGTGATGTATTTTTAGGCCAACCACAATTGTAGAGGTGACATGCTGTGTATGAGTCGAGGCCTCACATTGTTATTTTTCTTTGGGTAATGCATTATACATGATACCAGAGGTCGCCCCACCTACCTCCACCTCTTTGATCTCTTCTAAGAAAGGAAGTAATATCATTTCCCAGACTAGGAAATTTATTTTCACTTTGGTTCGCCCTAAAAGTAAGCGGAAGATCATAACCCCCATGACAGGTTCCTCCACACAGCAGTAGCAGTAGATGTATATAGTTATGAAAGAATACAAGAGCATCTTGTCCTCACCCACAGGGTTACCATTGCACTATCAGGTCAAGCATTCATTCGATCTGACTTCCGAAGAACCTCTACCCAACGGGCTAATCTATCACCACTCCATTGTGGAAAATGCCAAGTAGAAGCAACGACATGATCAACATTGGGTGCCACACAAGTTTCAGGTGGGCGACAATGTTTGGTTGCACCTGTAGAAAGAATGTCTTACAAGAGCCCATCGGAAGCTCAGACCACTCTAATATGGTCCTTACACAATTACCAATGTTGTGGGAGACAATGCATTTGAGCTAAGCATTCCCCCATTCCTTGGCCTACACCCAGTGTTCAATGTGGACCACCTTCGGCCATACTTTCCCCCATTACTAGAAACATTCGACATTGCAGAACAACCCAGACCAACAAAGTTAAATCCAGATTACATAGAGCAAGCTGCAAATGATCAGATCATGGACATGCAGATCAAGCACACTCGCCAATATAAGATCCAACTGTATCGAGTTGTCAAAGAAGGCCAACTCCTTCATGAGGGCAAGTGGCTCACTAGGGACCAAGTTTAGCAGAATTTTCCTCATCTCATGAAGGAACTCAATGCAATGGGGACCATTGCTTCCTAAGGGGGGAGGAATGATCAAGGTGGATATTGGTGGCCACCCGCCAATTCCACTTGGACCAACACTATTGTTCCTTTTAGTTTTTCAATTTCCTTAACTGTAGCACAGTTTACTATTTTTAGCATTTTTCAAGTCCTGAACTTCCGAAGCCATTTTAAGGCCATAAACGACATTTTTTGGGAAAATTGGGAGCAACATGGGTCCATGGATCAATGTTTCTCATCCAAAAGTTATAGTCCTCGGATAGATATTTATAATGAGTTATTTTGTGCGTCAAGTGGAGATTGTATGCCAAAGTTATGACCCCGGGATGTGAGTGTACCAATTTACCCAAACAGGGCCCATAGTTTGGTGCTTCACCTCCTAGGGTTAGGTTTTTGGATGTTTAGGGTTTTCCAATTTTTTCTCAAAAATAAATAGGCCTTCGAGCCACATTGTAAGACATTTCAGAGGCATGTAGATGCCACATCTCTTCTCAAAGATAAGCTACCATCTCCCTAGCTGGTTTATTTCCATTTCTATTTGTAAGCATAATTCAATATTTTACAGTAATGAAATGAAGTATTATTTCTACTTCATATATATATTTATGGTTATTTTTGTAATTTGTTGTGTTCCTATTTAAATATGGATCAATGGTATCAGAGCGGTTTTCTCTTTCTCTATTTTTCTTTGCATGTCCCCAACGAGGTCGGGATATAAGGAGTTAGGGTTGGAATTGGTCGAACCTTTGCAAGACTAGCCTTGCAAATCCCCATGGCCTCGCATGGAAGATGAAACGAAAGATGGGGGGCAAGAGATCCTAGCAATATCATGCTCGAAGAAGCCCTTGAGTGACAAAGGAACGGGATGATGGAAAACTTTACCCAGATCCTTTAGCAGCTACCCATGGGCAATGTATCTACTTCTAGCAGCTACTCTGGAAATGCCATGCCCTTTAAGGTACAAGTTATCCTTGAAATCCCCATATTCGAGGGTCAGATAGACATAGATGCTGTAGAAAATGAATAATCTGCTCGAAGTTTATTTTCCTGTTCATGATTTTTCCAGCCGGGAAAAGATGACTTTTTCACTTCTCAAAGTAGCCCCCCACGTAAAGGACTAGTGGGAAACCTATTTTGAGTATAAGGATGAAACTACAAACTCACTGTTTTTAGCCACACCCACTTGGAATTCATTCCAGGATGCCATTAAGGAGTACTACTACCGTCTCAAAAGCTATGAGGATAAATACATAAAGTGGACCATGCTACGGCAGGTAAGGCACCAAGATGTGCTAGAGTTTACCAATATTTTCCATACCCTTTGCACAAAGTTGGGTATCAAGGATTCTATGTGGGATCTTGTACTCAAATATCACGGCTTCCTACATAGATATATCCAGGATGAGATGGAGTTCCTGGATAACTCCTCGCTCGGCACAGCATACCGATATGTCGTCAAGATTGAGTAGAAGTTTAAACAGAAGAAGTGAGACTTTGGATCTGTGAGTCCGAAGAACAAAAGATAAAGGCAAGGCGAGGTGACCCAATACAACCTGTCAAAGCCATAAGAAAATAACAACACCACGAAGTCAAAGAAGGACACAGGAAAGTGGTGTGAGCTCCATAAGAGCCCCACTCACAACACAAATGAGTGTCGGACCAAGCAGTCACTGGTGGCCAACCTAAAGTCTTCAGAATCAGATGCATGTTCTGACCTTGAGTCAGCACCCAACAAGAGGAATGAGAAAGGGAAGAATATCATTGACACAGAGCCCACCACCACTATTTCCACCGCCAAGCTCCTGAAAAATGAGCTCGAACACCTAGAGGAGGGGGAGTGCCTTTTCCACTCACAAATGTGGGTGAAGGGTTCGCCGCTACAATTCATTATTTATAGTGGCAGCCAAAAGAACCTCATTTCAGCACAGGACGTGAAGTCACTGGGCCTTCTGACCACACCACACCTAGAGCCATACAACATCGAGTGGCATCACCAAGGACGAGATCTCTGAGTCCGCCAATAGTGCCTCCTTCCCTATAGCATCAAGCCCTTCACATATGAGGTATTGTCTAATGTTTCACCTCTTAATGTTTGTGATGTATTATTAGGCCAACCATACTTGTGGAGGTGACATGTTTTTTATAAGTCAAGGCCTCGCATTATTATTATTTCATTGGTAATTCATTATACAGGATACTAGAGGTAGCCACACCTACCACCACCTCTTTGATCTCTACTAAGAAAGGCAGTAAGATATTCATCTCTGAGACTAGGAAAATTATTTTATTTCTAGTTAACCCTCAAACTAAGGGGAAGATGTAACCCCCGCGAAGGGTTCCTCCATGCAGCAGAAACAACAGATGGATACGGTCATGAAGGAATATAGGAACATATTCTCCTCACCCACAGGGGTACCATTTCACTGTCAGGTTAAGCATTCATTTGATCTGACTTCTAGAGCACCTCTACCCAACACGCTGATCTATCGCCACTCCATTGTGGAAAATGCCAAGTACAACCAATGACATGATCAACATTAGGTGCCACACAAGTTTCAGGTGGACGAAACATTTTGGCTACGCTTGCAGAAAGAATGCCTTACAGGAGCCCATCATAAGCTCAGACCACTCTCATATGGTCCTTACACCATTACCACGGCTGTGGGAAATAATGCATTTGAGCTCAACATTCCACCATTCCTTGGCCTATACCCAAATTACATGGAACAAGCTACAACGGATCAGATCATGGACACACAGATCATGCACACTCGCCAGCAGAAGATCTAACTGTATCGAGTGGTCAAAGCAGGCCAACTCCTTCACCACGACACATGGCTCACTAGGGAGAAAGTTCAGTAGAAGTTTCCTCATCTCATGGAGGAACTCAATGCAATGGGGACCACTGATTCCTATGCGAGGGGTAGAATGATCTAGGTGGAAATTGGTGGCCACCCTCCAATTCCGCTTAGACCCCCACCATTGCTTCTTTTAGATTTTCAGTTTCCTCAATTGTAGCACAATTTACTATTTTTAGTAGTTTTTCGTGTCCTGAACTTCCAGGGCCGTTTTGAGGCCCTAAACGAAAATTTTAGGAACATTGGGAGCAAGATGGGACCATAGACTGATGTTTCACATCAAAAGGTTGTAGTCCTCAGATATATCTTTCTAATGAGGTATTGTGTGTGTCAAACAAAGATCATATGCCAAAGTTACGACCCCGGGAAGTTGATGTACCAATTTACCCAAACAAGGCCCATAGTTTGGTGCTTCATCTCCTAGGGTCAGGTTTTTTGATGTTTAGGGATTTCCATTATTTCTCAACAATAAATAGGCCTTCAAGCCTCATTGTGAGATAGTTTAGATGCATGAAGCTACCACATGTCTTCTCAAAGATAAGCTACCATCGCCCTAGCTAGTTTATTTCCATTTATGTTTGTAAGCATATTTCAGTATTTTACATTAATGAAATGAAGTATTATTTATGCTCCATTTCTGTATTTATGGTTATTTCTATAATTTCTTACGTTCCTGTTTAAATCCAGATTAGTTGTATCATAGTGGTCTGCTCTTTCTCTATTTTTCTTTGCATGTCCCCAACAAGGTGGAGAGATAAGGAGTTAGGGATGGAATTGGTCAAACCTTTGCGAGACCAACCTTGCAAATCCTGACAGCCTCCCATGGCAGATGAAAAGAAATATGATGGGGTAGGAGATCCTATCAAAATATTTCTCAAAGAATCCCTTTAGTGACAAAGGAACACGATGATGGAAAAAATTTCCCATATCCTTTAGCAGCTACCCATTGGAAAGACATCTACTTCCACCAGCTACTCTACAAACGCCACAACCTTTAAGATACAAGATAACTTTGAAATCCCCATATTCGAGGGTCACATAGATGTAGATGCCATAAATAAATGGTTAAATCTGCTTGAAGGTTATTTTTATGTTCATGATTTTTCGAGCTGGGAAAAGATCACTTTTGCACTTCTCAAAGCAGCCCGCCACATCAAAGACTCATGGGAAGCCTACTACGGGTAGAAGGATGAAAGTATGAACTCATTGTTTTTAGTCGCACCCACTTGAAATTCATTCCAGGATGCCATTAAGGAGCAATACTACCCTGTCAAAAGCTATGAGGATAAATACATAAAGTAGACCACGCTGCCATAGGGAAGGGAGCAAGACATCTCACATTTTACCAATATTTTTCATAACCTTCGCACAAAGTTGGGTATCAAGGATTCTATGTGGAATTTGGCACTCAAATATCATTTTTGCCTACATAGATACATCCAGGATGAGATGGATTTACTAGACATCTCATAGCTTAGCACGACATACCAATATGCTGTCAAGATTGAGCAGAAGTTTAAAGAGAAGAAGTGAGACTTTGGATCTGCAAGTTAGAAGAACAAACGACAAAGCTAAGGTGGGGTGATGTAAGACAACCCGTCAAAGCTGCAAGTGAAAAACAAGACCATGAAGTCAAAGAAGGACACAAGAAAGTGGTGTGAGTTCCATAAGAGCCCGACTCACAACACAAGTGAGTGTCGGACCATGCAGTCATTGGTGGCTGAGCTAAAGGCTTTAGAATTAGATGCATGTTCCGACCTTAAGTCACAACCTGACAAGAGGAATGACAAAGTGAAGCAGACCATTAATGCAGAGCCCAACGCCACTATTGCCACTGCCAAGATCTAGAAAAATGAGCCTGAAGACCCAGAGGAGGGGGAGTGTCTTTTCCACTCACAAATGTGGGTAAAGGGTTCGCTACTGCAATTCATTGTTGATAATGGCAGCCAAAAGACCCTCATTTTAGCAGAGGTCATGAAGAAGCTAGGCCTACTGATGACACCACACCCACAACCGTACAACATCCGGTGGCTTCACCAACGACAAGGTCTCCGAGTCTGCCAATAGTGTCCCCTTCCCTACAACATCAAGCCCTACACAAATGTTGTATTCTGTGATATCACACCTCTAGGAGTTTGTGATGTATTATTAGGCCAACCATACTTGTGGAGGTGACATGGTGTGTATGAGTCAAGGCATCGTGCTGTTATTATTTCTTTGGGTAATTCATTGTATAGGATACCGGAGGTAGCCCCAACTACCACCACCTCTTTGATCTCTGCTAAGAAAGGCAGTAAGATATTCATTTCCCAGACTAGAAATTTATTTTCTGTCTGGTTCACCCTCAAATTAAGGGGAAGATTGTAATCCCTGCAAAGGGTTCCTCCATGCAGCAGCAACATCAGATAGATACGGTCATCAAAGAATACATAAACATCTTCTCCTCACCCACAGAGGTACCATAGCACTATCAGGTCAAACATTCATTTGATCTGACTTCGGGAGCACCTCTACCTAATGGGCCAATCTATCGCCACTCCATTTTGTAAAATTCCAAGTACAAGTAGCGACATGATCAACATTGGGTGCCACACAAGTTTCAGGTGGGCGATAAATTTTGGTTGCACCTGCAAAATGAACGGCTTACAAGAGCCCGTCGGAGGCTCAGGCCACTACTTACACCATTGTCAAGGTTGTGGGAGACAATTCATTTGATCTCAGCATTCCCCTATTCCTTACCCTACACCCAGTGTTCAATGTGGACCGCCTTCAGCCATACTTTCCACCATTACTAGACACATCCAACATTACAGAACGACTTGCTCGAACAGAGTTAAATCCAAATTGCATGGACAAGCTGCAACTAATCAGATCATGGACATGTAGATTAAGCACACTCACCAGAAGAAGATACAACTGTATCAAGTTGTCAAAGCAGGCTAGCTCCTTCACCAAGGCTAGTGGCTCACTAGGGACCAAGTTCATTAGAAGTTTCCTCATCTCACGGAGGAACTCAATGTAATGGGGACCATTGCTTCCTAAAGGGGGAAGAATGATCTAGGTGGATATTTGTGGCCAACCACCAATTCCACTTGGACCCCGACCATTGTTTCTTTTAGTTTTTTAGTTTCATTAATTGGAGAATAGTTCACTACTTTTATCGATTTTTTCAGGTCCTAAACTTTCGAAGTTATTTTCAGGCCCTACACGACGTTTCTTGGGAAAAGTTGGAGAAACATGGATCTATGGACTGATGTTTCTCATCCAAAAGTTGTATTTCTCTTATAGATATTTCAAATGAGGTATTTTGTGCATCAAACGAAGATCATATGCCAAAGTTATGACCCCAGAAGTTGATGTACCAATTTACCAAAACGGGCCCATAGTTTGGCGCTTCATCTCCTAGGGTTAGGGTTTTGGATGTTTTGCGTTTTCCATTGCTTATCAACAATAAATAGGCCTTCCAGCCTCATTGTAAGACAATTCTGAGGCATGTAGCCACCACATCTCTTCTTAGAGATAAGTTACCATCACCCTAGTTGGTTTATTTCCATTTCTGTTTGTAAGCATATTTCAGTATTTTACATTAATGAAATGAAGTATTATTTCTGTTACATCTCAGTATTTATGGTTATTTCTGTAATTTGTTGCATTCCTATTTAAATCCATATTAGGTATGCTGCCTTTAGCTACAATTGATGGTGTTTCTTGCTCTAATTCTACTACCATCATATCTTTATGTCCTTGTCTACGAACAACTTGATGTCTTCATGTGTAGGCAAGTTCATAGACAATTGATCAACTAATCCTCAAGTGTGCTATGAACAGTGTCTTCGACTCTACTATCTTGGAAACAATTGTACCTGTGCTACTAAGAGGGACATGAATAGCTATGATACCTGGGGACATGGAAACTCACATGGAAAGAAATTTGTCAGTCGAAAACCAAAACGATCTTGAGAACTGGCTTGCAACATACTTGTGTGACTGATCATGAAGGTTGCACCATTTCTTCTGGGAGGCTCGAATACTAGCTGCGAGACTTGCGCAATAGGAATTCTAGGCTATCTCAGAGGCATGAATGGTTGCTGGAATTGCATAATGCACAATCCAGGCTGGCTACTAACTGCTGGAATTGCGTACTGCACAATCTTAATTGGAAATGGTTGCAGTCTCAATAACTAGATTGTGCAATTTTCTGGGCCAGCATTCATTGTCCCTTAAAATTACACAATGCAAGACTGGAGGACAATCACTAGGCAGAAATGTGCATTTCCTGAGAGGAAGACAAAGCCTTCCCTCTCAGGATTGCACAATGTTGTCTTGGTGAGGTAGAGCCTAGGCCGAGGCTACCCAGACCGGCCGATGGGTAACTAAAAGCAAATGTGAAAGTGAATGCATGGTGATACTAAGTGTAAGCATAAGTGAACGATCATGTAAGATTTAGAAAATGAAACAGCATGCATGTGGGTGAGGCGAGTCATTGAATTGACAACCATTTGTGAAAAACAGTGTCATGCATGTGACCAGAGTGAGATGTTAACAAAAAATGAGATGGTGCTAGTACAAGATAATATGTATCCAAGTGAGATGAAGCACTTACGAAATCAAGCAGACAACATTCATACGAAGAGAAACATAAAATGTGCCAAAAACGCTACGCAAAACATGAAAAGTAGGCTTACCCCAAAACAACTAAGTTGAATGTGCCAATGAATCCTAGATGCAATGTGATATGTTAGAGCTGCAAGATAGATGTGAGGAATGAGCTCTACAGGATCCATTTGATTAGTTTTGATAAAATCGAGGTTGCAATGCACATACCACAAATCTAGGGGAAAGTGACACTTGGTGGGAGGTTTCTGAAATGATCTTTGCATGTAACCTCAAGCTCCTAAAAATAGATCCCTGAAACAAGGGATGCCTTTCCATTCTACCTTAGGAAGAGTAGGCCATGGATGCAAATAAGTTTTCCTCAATGCCGGAGAGAACCAGCCAATGCAACTGCACATGCAATAGTTTGCTCAAATGGGAGGCAAAAATGCACATTTCTGGGAGGGAACTGGGCTACCTACCCAGAGGGATGCACAATTTTTGGGTAGAGCAACTGACTTCTACCCAGGATTGTGAAATTTCTATGCTAGGTTGCCCTACTGGGAGGAACTGTACAATTTTCTAAGTGGAGCTTGGCTAACAGATTTGCGTAATTATGGAGCCCAGCAGGGTTCCATATAGAATTCCACAATTTCATGAGGGATTTCTTAGCCTATAGCTAGACCATGTCCGGATGAACAACCTGTGAGGGGAATGGAACAAGCTTTGATGGACAGGCTATCATTCTGCAAGAAAAACACTAAAGCCTATGTAATTCATGAAGCAAGATATGCTATTGTGAAAGGTTGGTAGGGAGGCTCAAAAACGAAACTAACGAAAAATTTTGGAGGGTGGTTGTAGTTGCTACAACACTTGGCGACACACTGGTAGAAATCCAGATCTCTTAATGGACCTTGTTGGTGCAAGGCAAGTCTAACACCTACAGAAGTATTGTCGAGTTCTCAGTTCCTCTTCGTTTCCACACTAGTTTTATTGTAAGATGTAGCATCTGCCAAGATCTTGGTCGATTGATAGACATTCCAAGCCAAGGAAAGATAGTTGTTTTAATTGGGTTGAGGGGTATATTGATGCACAAGCAGTATAGTCGTCAGAGTCTTAGTTTCATCTCTGGTGTTGCTCCACTGCTAGCATGCCTTGACAGTACCTTGGCAGAGTCACATAGGAACACAATCATGGTTCCGTTACCCGTGAGCCTGGTCAGTACCCCAATGAAGTTACTTGCATCACCTCTCTGCGCAGGAAACCTTTCCCTTCTTTCACCTTATTCATTTTTCTTTTTTTCATAATTGTGCATAGCACTTATTCATTTTAGAGGTGGAAGAGGGATCCTAAATTATTGAGAGCAAAAGAGTTTTTTCTACATAGAAGTATTTTATTATACCTCTAATGTGCCTATTAAGTTTTTCCCCCTCACCTTACTCTACCTGATTGAGCTGAGAAGGGTTAACCCAAAAAAAACCTACTAGAGTAGGTGACGCTAGTTAGCACACAAGCATTGTGTTTTCTCCAAGGTTCACTTCTAATAATACATATTTTCCATTGATGTATCATGCACTCAAAGTAACAAGTTATGCATATAGAGGTAGGATGGTAGATAACCAAGTAGTGATAGATGCAGAAGGCCTCTTGTGTTTTACCCAACTCATTTCTAGAGTCACGCATGGTTCCATTCGAAACTAACCTATGAACGAAAACAAGCAAACAAACAACAAAGAAAAGTAGAAGCAGAAGTAAATGAAAGAGAAAACTGAGTAAATGAACAAGAAAGAGGACAAAGAAACATGCAAAAAAAGAAAGCAAACAAGCATGCAATCAAACAAGCTGAAAGTAAATGCTACTCCTTCTCCTAAGCTAAAGATGCATGGGCCTCATCACGTGAAGTGATACATCCAATGTAGCCACTGACGCATTGGCTGACCCATGTTGGTGAAGACATGGTCCGTGAGAAACACGGTCATATGGACCAACAACTGTGAAATATACAACAATGAAGACAAACACACTACAAGCTTACAAGCATCCACAAAACAAAAATGAGTGAAAGTGCATGACGTGCAGTCTGTGGACATACCATGATGTTGTGTGACACTACGTGGAGATGTTAAACATACACACACTCTTGACTCTGATATGAAAACATACATGAGGAAGGTAGACCACCTACATTTCACAAGTGTGCTTGCTAAGTAAGATTCCTCCAATGCATGAGCAGTGGGATCATGTAGTTCGAGTGGAGGAAGTGAAATCTGAGTGCTAGATTAGTCTTCAATGCATACATAAGAGTGATGAAGATTCTTTCATGTTTGAACAATTTCCTGATCAGAAGTGAACCCAACCTTAGGACAGTGACGGCCTGACATAACCATCAACTCAGGCTGAAGTGCCTTGACAATCTAGGTGGTTTCATCTTTGTTGACATATGTATCATCATAGACTAGTGTCTTAGACATATTAACAAAGAGTCAATAAACATCATGATAAGATGATGGCATGAAGAGATCATGACAACTAAGATCAAAAAATGCAAGATGTTGGTTGGCATCATCATGATTCGATGAATCACACAGAGGGGCAGATGAGAAGAAAGAATGTTCATCCTCTCCATTTCTGGAAAAGATAGATGAAAAGTCAAGGGCATTTTCAAAGAATGATCAGTCCTCTCCATTGTCAGATGATGGACTAACATATGGTGTGTCCTGCGAGTGATCAACAATGGGTTCTTCTATGGACAGAGATACATATGAAAAATCAAGGGTAGCGGGATCACCATGGAGCTCTAGAAAAAATGGAGGAGGTATAGATAGACATGGATGTTCCTTTACCACCAATGGATGTTCAAGCTCCCAGTCATGCTCTTCATGAATGTCAGCGCATGCTTTTTGTGCAACACCAACTCCATTAATAGATCGATCCTCGTTCAAAACAAGTGCAGAGTCTAGAATGGAAGAACACAAGATAGTGTCATCGAGAGGATTATCCTAGTTCGAAGATGGAGGTTGAGGTACAAAATACATGTGGAAATGTATGGGACTCACAACCAAGTCTAAGCAAAAATCAGAAGGAGCGATGTCGGGAGGACATGATGGTTGAAAAGATGTTGGTGTATGATCTCCCACATCACTCTATGATGGTGTAACTGTTTGATGATGGTACGACGGAAAATCACTTGTGATAGTGAATGTGTCCGCCTGTGATTGTGCAGCTCCATCATTGAGGTATGCTAACTGGGGTTTAAGATTGAAATTCTCCTTGGGATTGACAAATTGGAAAAGGCAGTATTTGAATCTGTCCATGAGATACTAAATTTTCATCTCAATTTTTAGGGCTTCAAACTTGAAGAGATGGAAGCACTCTGAAAACTCCATAGGTGATTCATGCGGAGCCTTCTATTGTTTTAAATTTTTTTTATCAAACACTCCAAGATCAAAATGATGGAAAACAGATCTGATTAGATCGTTGAACTGCTTGAATGAGTGCATGGAGTTATGAGATAGTGTGCCACACCATTGTGATGGGTGGTCACCAAGTGTGTGTGTGAGAAGCAAACATACCTCTATTTCATTAAAGTCTTCCACGCCTTGCATGAGCTCATGGAAGTCATCTAAGTGCTCAGGCCAGGCCACTTAGTCTTCACCATCATACGTGAGCTATGACAAGTGATCCCAAAACTCCAGCTCAACGTGAGAGACATGTCTATTGAACAGGAATTTTGGAGGGAGAAATATAGCAAACTCCATGATAGATGAGCGAAGATTCAAAACAGATGATGAGGGACCAGCTTGTCAACTGGACCTCCTTCTACCACCAAAATTTTGACTGTTGCGGACCCACCAACATGTAAGGGGATCTCCCTGGTAAGAAGTCCCAATTATACGTTAGACAGTTTGCTGTAGGAGTCCCAAAAGGGGCGTATAGTAATGCCTTGACCGTGATTTCGCATAGAGGAAACTAATATGTCTGTGTTGGTAGCAAGGGCGTGATAGCTACATCAAGCCAAGGAAGGTGCATAAGAGTTTAAAGCACACGGGGGTTGAGATGAATGCGGCCCTTGGAAACCTGTGATATCACGGAGTTAAGAAGGGAACAGAAGAGAAAAGATGCATCCCAACATGGAAGGAAATTCAGCTAGCAATCCAAAGTGATGGTTAAACCAACAACGTATTTCAGAAAGATTCATACATACATACACAAAAAATTCCATACATGCATGTGTAAGAAAACAAATACATATAACATTTAGAGTAAACTAGATATCATAGAGTACAATACAACATATGCATGAACCATGTTGGCTCTATTATATTAATAAGTGTAAGTTCCAGTCATATAATACATGCATGTCTAACCACTAGTTCTGACATTGGAATGTTACGGCCACAACCACCTACTCCTCCAAAGAGATATACTAGCTCTGCACAGTGGAGAAGCCAAGGTTCATTACAATATTGTCTAAGCTCTCTCCAAGCTAGTCTTATTGGAAGCTTGGCTCACCAAAATCATTTGCAATGAGTTATGACATTCTATTTATAGCAAAGGGTGGGGTGACCCTTGACATTCACCTTTGTGATAGTTCATCTACCCCCATGACCCTACATCTACTCTATGACTGTTACGTCCAACTATCGACACTTGAGCTTCACACATGACAAGACGTTATATTACAATGCACACGTGCCCATGTGAGACAAAATGGCTTGAGCAAACCAAGAAAGACATCATTGATACTTGGTCTATTATGGTGATACCAACTCTTTGGCATGCCTGTCATGGTGAAGGTGGTGAGATGATGAAAAGCTTGGTCATCTGTGATGGTGTGCATGTGCTCCATGGTGACATCTTCTTGAAGTGAACACTTGCCTTCATTGCATCTGGGTGCACTGGTATGGCTCGTCCATCCCCCTTGTTTCCTAGCATGCTTATGGTCTTCTTGGGGGTAGACAAATTGGAAACACACTGATACATAGTGCATGTGTTGATCTTCCAGTGTGTGCTGGTGGTCATGCACATCAACTGTCAACTACATGTTCAACTCCAATTGGACTTGCTTCTTGTCTTTGCCTTAGTGAGTGTGTCAAATGGGCTAGTTCACATACATGCACACAATAACATGCATGTTGTTGAATTCCCTTTCATGTGATCAACAACGCCACTCACCATGTCTAATATGTTCCAGCTACTAGGATAATTATATAACTTTTGTGGGCACAGTTTCATCCATCTGCGCATGTTGCATCCCCTACTTTACCTATTCCTGATGCAACTCATTCTCTTGCAAATGCAGCTCTTGTTCTTCATTGATTTGTTGCTTGAGCAAATGAAACTCCTTCTATCTCCCATGCTCTTATTTCTCGTGATCTTCATGTCACGCCATCAACTCATAGCCTAACTATTCAAAGTTTCTTTCATCACAAGTGGATCTGCTTGAGCTTGCAACTTTGTTCCGCCTCTGTGTTTTCAACAACCTTCCTCTCGCATTCAATGCATTTGGTATGTTGCCTTCAACTACTATTGATGGTGCTGCTTATATGATGTTACTGTCGTCATATCCTGATGTCCTTGTCTATGAACAACTTGATGTCTTCGTGGGTAGGAAAGTTCATAGAAACTTGATCGTCTGCATCCTCAAGTGTGCTATGAATTGTGTCTTCGACTATGCTCTCTTGGAAATGATTGTATATGTGCTACTAAGAGGCAGATGAACTGCTGGGATACCTAGAGAAATGGCAACACACATGGAAAGAAATTTGTCAACCGAAAACCAAAATGAACTTAAGAACTAGCTCGCAACATACCTGAGTGACTGGTCATGAAGGTTGCACCATTTCTTCTTGGAGGCTGGGAGACTAGCCGGGAGACTTGTGCAAAAGGTAGTCTTGGTTGTCTGGGAGGCATGACTGGATGCTATAATTGTGCAATGTGAAATCCAGGCTAGTTGCTAACTGCTGTAATTTCAAAATGCACAATCTCAGCTCGAAATGGCTGCAGGCTCAGTGATTGCATTGCGTAATTTTCTGGGCCAGCAGTCAGTCTCCCTCAGAATTAAATAATGTAAGACTAAAGGATAGTGACTGGATAGAAATGTGCATTTCTTGAGAGGAATACAAAGCCTTCCCTCTCATGATTGGGCAATTTTCTCCAAGTGAGGGAGAGTCCAGGCCAAGGCTACCCAGAGCTGCCGACAAGCAACTGAAAGTGAATGTGAATGTGAATGCATGGCGATACTGAGTGTAAGCATAGGTGAGTGATCATGCATGTAAATAGTGAATGAAAAATTCAGAAAATGGAACAACATGCATGCAGGTGAGGCAAGTCGTCGAATCAATGACTGTTCGTGAAAAACAATGTCATGCATGTGACAGTAGTGAGATGTTAATGAAAACTAAAATGGTGCTAGTCCAGGATAGTATGTATCAAAACGATATAAAGCGCTCAGTGAGATCAAGCATACAACATTCATACGAAGTGAAACACATAAAGTTCCAAAAATGCAGCGCGAAACATGAAAAGTGGGATTACCCCAAAAATGTTGAGCTGAATGTGCCAATGACTACTAGATGCAATGTGGGATGTCAGAGTTGCAAGATCGATGTTAGGAATGTGCTATGCAGTGTCTGTTGATGAGTTTATATAAAATCGAGGTTGCGACATGCATGACACAAATATAGGGGAAAGCAACACTTCGTGGGAGGTTTCTGAAATGATGTTTGCATGTAACCTCCAACTACTAAAAATAGATCCCCTAAACAAGCAATGCCTTTGCATGCTTCCTTGGGAGGAGCAGGCCATGCATGAAAATCAGGTTTTCTCTATTCCGAAGGGAACCGATCAACTCAATTGCACATGCAACAGTCTGTTCGGCTGGGAGGGAGAAATTCACATTTCTAGGAGGGAGCTGGGCTGGCTGCCTAGAGGGATTGCAAAATTTATCGGCATAATAGCTGACTTCTACCCAGGATTGTTCAATTTCTGGGCTGAGGAGCCCTACTAGGAGGAATTGTACAGTTTTCTAGGTGAAGCTTGGCTAGTAGATTTGCGCAACTCTAGAGCCTAGCAGGCTGCCAGACAGAATTGTGTAATTTCTAGAGGTTCTTTTCCCTCTAGAATTCCGCAATTTCTTGAGGGTGTTTCTTAGCTTGTAGCTAGACCAAGTCCAGAAGAACAACCTATGAGGGGAATGGAACAAGCTCTGATGGACAGGTTGTCATTCTGCAAGAAAAAAACTTAAGCTTGTGTAATTGATGAAGCAAGACATACTGCTATGAAAGCTTGGTAGGGAGGCTCCAAAACAAATCTAAGGAAAAATTTTGGAGGGTGGTTGTAGCCGCTACCAGACATGGCTAACTAAAACTTTTACCAATTGAAATCACCATATCAAATTCTCTATAATAAGGAACGTCATACAACAAAGAGAGGTTAATTCAGATGAGTGTGTGCATGGGGATAGCAGCCAATGCCACCTCCATATTAATCTCCATGAAGGTCAATAGGGTGGATAGAACTTCCCCCCAGTCCTTCTTCCTCTTAGCCTCTACATCCACACTTGGTGTGTGTGTGTGTGTATGTGTGTGTGTGTCTATATATATATACACACACACACACACACACAATGGGGGGACACCTCCTCCTACTGTAATCTATTGATAGGATCCTATAAGTCGACGAATAGTAATACGAGTGATGAGCCCCAATATTGCAACATGAATGTTCCAACTCCTAAGGCTATCAACCTAACTTATCAAACCAAGGCCTGTACAAAATTAACACGAGACAACATTGTATGTGAAACATACACTTTCCTCTTCCTAGTTCGACATTGTATGTGGATCTCAAATAAGGCAACGAAATAACTTCAAATGACCAAATGTCTAGGTAAGTCATCAATCTTAAGTTCCAAAAGGTAAATAAAAATAAGCATACCTATTCTACTTTTGCTTGAAAGTAAATGAAAAAGAAGAAATCTATTCTATCTGAAAAAAATTAAAGCACAAGGATAACCAAGAAAATATAATATATCTCTGAGGAAAATGAATGGCATTAAAGGAAAATCCTATTTTATAGGAAAGGAAAGTCCTATATTCCTCCTGCAAGAAGGAAATCATACTTTTCATTTAGAAAGGAAATCTAGACTAATTACATAAATCAACTTTCAAGAAGTAGGTAATGTAAGAGCTAAATGGTGACCTAACCAAGCCTGAAGTCAACCAAAGTGGTTTCGGAGAATTCATAGGCTATAAATATACTTCAACCATAAATTTGGAGTGAATTTTCGCAAGGAATATGTCGTAAACAAATTGCTATAGGATTGACATGATTGCTAGAGGATTGCTACTTCTCGAGTTAACTTGTTAAATTCCCAAAGAAATCAAATTTAAATGATATGGGACAACTTTTTTATTAATCAAGGTGTCCTAGTACTCCATTCCAAGTGGAATCACTCAAAATTTCTCGTGTTAACATGTGATAAAAATAGTAGAAAATTAGTACTCTAAAACCGAAAATTCAAGAATTAGTGATGTAGTTAACCTATAAAATTCCTAACCTGATAAAGTGAAAATTCTATGGGGTTATACTTTTCTTATAAAATTAAATTATTTTATGACTCAATCCATGTGTAACCAACTTGAAATGAGCTCCTTAACAGGTTCTAAAAATTAGCAGAAAATTACTACTATGTTGCTGCAAGAAACTTCCACAAATTCTAAATTTATGAACTAGTAAAGCAATCCAAGTAGTTCAATGGTGAATATGACTTTGCAAGGTTGTTTTAAATAAACATAATGCTTTTTAATTCATATATAACCTTCAAAATAACTCACTTAAATCACTTAACCAATATAACGTACATCAAATGAAGCATGGATACTAAGTGTAGAAAAATGCAAAAATAAGAAATGCAAGTGAACAAGGAATTGAAAAAGGATAAAGATATTGTAAAAAAGGGCTTTAAGGCTCTTGCGATGGCCAGGCCTTAGAAGCTGAAATGACACTAGATTTTGCTATTTGAATCAATCCAATTACATCCCTGCTAGAAATGAAGGTAGAGTTGTTAAAGAATAATTTTTCTCCACAATAAGACTAATAAATACATGCCTCTAGAGGAAAATTCGAATCTGTACTTATAAAATTGGATGGGGAAGTGCCCGCCTTGAAAGGGGGCAACTTTCCCCTCCAGAATCCCCCAAAAAGTCTACCTCCTTCCTAGCACTAGGAAGCTTCATTAAGTGACATGGAGCACATTCCTAGATTTTCTCAATAACTGGAGATCTAGAATTTATTCAATAATTTCATAATGTTCAACTATTATCCAATCTTTGTCCATCCTGTAGTAGGGAGCGAGTCCCTATATTATCTCATCCTCCAAATCTTCATAATCTCTCGAATATTTTCACAATAATTTACAAAAATAAATAATATTAGGAACAAATATGTTATTATCTATAAACCTTCCTAATGAACACATTATAGCTAAAAAATATGTCATAAAATTCAAAAGGAAAGGCTAAATTTGTTAAAGGATCATCAGATGGGCCTTAATATGTGTCTAGTTTAGAGGCACATCAACGAGGGTTTCATCTAGTAGCAAGGACAAAATCCCAAACTTAGAAGCTCAATTACAAGCAAATATGAAAGGGGGTTGCATTCCTAAATCAATTACAAATATGAGATTTGTGATTCCAAACAATTTGCTACAAAAATAACGACAATTCATGAAGGATCACACACTAATATATAAGTTCATGGGGATATGGCCAAAAGAACAAGGCATCCTAAAATGGATCCAACTCAAATGGAACCCTAAGGGATCAAAGAAGTTTATCTTGAGGGCGAATGGATTTTTCACAATTATATTTAGAGACTTAGAGGATCATAAACACGTTTTCAAGAATCATTGACACTTTATGAACAATGTGACATTTTTCATGAGAATTTGGGAGGAGTGTTATAATTCAGAGATGGAGCATCTTTTTTGGAGAACATCTTTTGATTAGGATTTCCTCCTTACCAGGGGATTTTTGGGAATTGGATATAATGGAATGAATAGGAAACATGATTAGCACTTTTCTGAAGGTTTTAGAGATCACCAAGAAGAGAAGATATGTCTCTTGTGCTTGAATCTCTATTTATATGAACATATCTCAACCTCTTCCAGAATGCATCGAGTTAGAATACTATGATTCAGTATAGGTGCATACACTTGATTATGATCATATAATGTTTAGCATGCTAGTGGTGCCATTGACATGGGAATCTCATTAAATATTTCTTTCGACCTTGGAGGAGGCTCATAGAAATAAGTATTTAGGAGATCAATAAGGGTTTTATACGACGAGCATAAAAGGAATAGAGCTACTTGATGTCTAGCGGCATAGTAGGCATGGAATGAAGCTAAGTTTAGAAGCGAGTGGATTTATGTGGGAATCACTTAATATTTTTTGACCATTTTAAAAAAAAATGGATCTACAAAACCAAGAGAACTCAAAAGCTATTTAGGTCAGTGAGATATAGAGACAACGCTCATGCAGATAGAGAAGGGGAATCCTAAAAAGAATCCCCAAAGGAACCAGAAGAGGACAAAGAGCTAAAAGAATATTTGATATGTACGAAAAAAATCATGGAAATTGATGATAGACAAAACACATTTAGGGCTGACAAGAAGATGATGTTAGAAGTCATTTACACGTGGTCAAGGTGTATGGGAAGGAACTTCCTTTGAACCAGTTGCAACACTTCCTACACTTGTTTGGTGAATGGATCAATATCAACATGAATTGAGAGGACGAAGCCTGAACAATTATTTTAGATAAGGAAACAGGTTCATAAATCGCTCCTTGGAACACACCATTGATAATTGAAGGGGGAAAGAAGGGGAGTAAATACACCAAGGAAGTCCTCCAAGAAGTAGGAGAATTTATGTTGAACTATGGATAAGTGAACTACGATACAGAGTATTATCATTGCTCCTCAGTATTTTCTCAATGAAATTAGTCTCATCGAAAATTCGTGAGTTAAATCAAAAAGGAAAGAAGAGATAAAAACCGTAAAAAATTAAACCAAAAAATCCAAATATAGTATTGCGATAGGAAGGAAAAGTCTTGGGAGTAGATATGGAGGTTATTATGACCAATTTTTAGTTTAATAGTGAGGTAATGACACCCAATGCAAGAGGCATTGCAAGTGGTCTAGCAATTTCATGGAATCCTAGGGTGATAATGTTTTAGGATTCATTTGCATCACCAAATATTCCCTCAGTCCATTTCCACTACCTAGGGTCTAGGGAAGTTGTGAGCCTCTCAGCGGTTTATAGCCCAACAGTGTCTGGCTAGAAGGAGAAGTTTCTTATTGATATCAGAAAGGCTAGATAATATTTGTAGGATGAATGTTGGATCATGTGGATATTTCAATATGAGATAATTATTGGAGGAAAAAATTGGTGGAATTAAGAGCTTAGATCCAATGGCAACAAAATTTTAAGAAGCAATAGAGGATCTCAAGAAGGTGGAAGTGGAGACAAGGAAATGTATCCATACATGGAATAATAGGTGAGGGTGTCGATACTAGGTGTCCTACAAACCTTCTAGTTCAAGAGATTTTAGTTGTAGAATCAAGAGATCATGGAAATAATGGAACAATGGTGGTAGGAAATTGAGGTGTAGGGTCATAGTCGAATACAAATATTCCAAATAAAATTGAAGGAGATAAATAGAATGATTAAGACCTAGAACAAAGAAGCATTTGGGAATATCATGATTGAGAATAGGGAGTTGGAGGCTTGGATAGAATAATTCTAGGGAAAGATCACTGTGGAAGGTATATCTAAGCCCCTTGTCGAGGAAGTCGGAATGGTTCTTCATGATTTAGAATCGAAGTGCAAGGAGTACAAGGTGATTTGGAAGAAAATCCCCATTTCCAATGGCTACAGGAAAGGGAGACAAATATGAAGTTCTTTCATGATTCAATGGTAAAACATTGGTAACGTAATCAAATATTCTCCCTAACTTGTAAGGAAGGGATTCACCTTTTCAATCACCAAGGTGTAATTACGCACTCTTCTGTAACTCAACTGGAATTGTTCCTAAAAATGTTCCATAGACTCATTTTATCTTTGGATAATTCTAAATATCTCATGTCTCATATCACTTACTCAACAATAATCCTAGTGCTTATTATTGAAGGTTGGTTACATTTTTCCCATCTGGTGATGCTGTCTCCTTCTAGGCTCATGAACCATTGAAGGTTTTCATCCTTAAGAGAGGAAGTGAACTATTTGATGTTACACCGAACATTTGTGTAGTCTAAGTCTTGCATTCTATAGAAAACTCAAACATGAAAGTATTAGGATCCATGTTTCATGACCAAACCATATAAGTGTGGGAGGATAAATGGATTAATGGTTTTCATTTTATCCTATCCATATGTTTCTCTAATGTGAAATATGAACACTTCTCATTGTCGATCATTAGCCATAGTGTTGGCGAGGTGTGAAGCTCTTTCTCCTCCTACAAGCTCTTCAAAAATCCTCACTTTCTCATTGAAAAGTGCCTCAAAGGTCCCTGTGCATAGGGTAGGAAGCTCATAGTCAACAAAAGAGGCTAGCTACTAATGGAAGTGAAGGTTTCTGGAATGATTTTTCATGCTATATCCCTAACTCTTCTAGGCATAGTAAAAAATAAGGTATTTCTTATTTTTCTATATTTTTTTGAAAATAAGATGCTAATGTGTTTTTCTCTCCTTTTTCAGGAAATGAAATGAAAAAAAAGTAGATCAACTCAATATATATATATATATATATAGATATATATATGTATATATATATATATGTATATATATATATGTATATATATATATATGTATATATATATATATATATGTATATATATATATATATATATATATATGTATATATATATATATATATATATATGTATATATATATATATATATATATATGTATATATATATATATAGAGAGAGAGAGAGAGAGACAGAGAGAGAGAGAGAGAGAGAGAGAGAGATATGCTTTCAAACCTCCCTGATAATGGAGCCAAAACGTGATGGCCCTTAGTATTGTAGAAACAATGTTGCAATGCACAATGATCTCATATTTATTTGTCATCCCTCAGTTCATATAGACATAAAAGGGGTTAGTATTGTATGTGAAAGAGGAACTATTTATTCCTTTTATGTAGGTGGAAATATTGGAATGAAATCTAGATGTACAATGACGAAGTTCACTTTTATATGCTACAGGAAAATTGAAATTCTAGGAAATAACTTGTTGAAAGAAAGATAGAATTTAAACATAGGATATTTTTAATAAAGGAAGGAAAAATACTATATTTTTGATGAGATTACACCTACTCTATTTTTTAATAATAGCAAACATGATTGTGAAATGAAATCTTTTAAATAGGAATCCCTAATTCTGCAAAACGAAGTAGTTTCTACAACAAACCGAATTAAGTCATATACAAGGTATCTCTACCTCCAAGTTCCATTCCCATGTTTTCAAGACGATTATAATACATTAAGGAAAATCATGAGTTTGCTGATGAGGCTCATCAATAGGTATATCATAAGGGTCACAATGCCTTCCTCTATCTTTAAAATCATCTTTTTGTCACATTTATTTACAGATTTTGTTATATTATGCTTATTGTGAGGAGTAAAAGATGTCTTGCTATGTCATGTTGCCTAATATGTATTAAATACAGGAATTAGATAAATTTGGAGATAATTTGAGTGCAGCTGCTCTGAGTAGACAACAAGGAGCGATTCTAGGAGGTTATCCTCATCGTTAACTTCTCCAATAAGTCAAATATCACCACTCTATCTCTCATCAACTCTGGGTCATTAGCAGCAAAGCAGGCTGAGGTCATTGGAAACCAAGCCAATGCAGTTCAAGGAAGATCTAGATCCATCTTTCTCATATAAATAATCATGCTAAGGAACTCATTAGTTTTATAATTTTTGTTGTAGTTAATAGGAAATTGAGCTCAAGCAATTGTGGCTTCTATTTTTGATGATGTATTTGACATCTCTAGAATGATAATGAGAAGTTTCATTTTTATCCATCGTTGACTTAGTCCAGAGGGATGAAGCTCTTGGGTTTGGCCCCAACCCTAGTAGCTTACGTCTGCCTTATCTATTTATACTTATTTTATCTTAGAAATTTTTATTAGTTGTTGCATTTCAGTAGAGTATAGTTCCTCAAAAAGTCTGTGGCTGTGTAATCTATCTCGTCACTCTCATGGGGGCATGATTAGCAGACTCCACAATCATAGCCCAAAAACATTATGTGATAACTTGTTTATTATTTCTCGGAAGAGTCTACATTTATTATATTTCTCTACATATGATTGTTGTAGCTTAGAAGTTTATTTATTGCATAGATCAAGTTCTTAGCATTAGTTAGATAGTTTCCAAATTCAACTCATATTTTCCACCATTGATTGTAATATTTTGAAAACGAAAAGAGGAACAAGTGCATGTGAAGTTGCAGGAGTATTGAATTTGTAGGAAAGGGATCTTTTCACCACCTCCATCTAGGAATTATCCATTCTCTTTTGATTAATTCCAACCAATTTTCTTGATCTCTATTTTTAGGTCACCGTGAGTATCCCTCTTAGCCCAAAGTTGACCTTCCTGAAATGTTGGGTTTGGCTAGGGGTGTTTGTCACCTTGCATACATTTCCTACAGCCTTCATCCATCTTGCCATCGCGTTATCCCATTATCCTTACCATCCAAATCATCTCGGAAAACTTCATGTAGAATTTCAGGACTTCCTATAGTAGTACAAGAATCCCATGGGAACTTCTTATAGCACACCTGTAACAACTTTTTTTACCCCTGTTTTGAACAAAAATGCTAGTGTATCTTATTATAAGAGTAGGTTAAACCCCTAGCTTGGAATTCATGATCATAGGTGCCACCTAGGCCATTACCTCCATTCATTTTCCTTTACTACAAGACAAAAATAGAATTGGTTTCTTCATTACAGATTTGGAAATTAGGACATTAATTAATCTGCGACTATGAAATAGATAAATGATGCATGAATTCTTCAATTGTGAATTGGTAGAATAATGTTCTGTTTTCATGTGAATTTTATAGCTAGATGGTTGATTACAATTAGTGTAGCTTTCCTTTCTGTAGTTAACATAATTCTTCTGTTCTCTCATGGATTGATTCAGTAGAATTTACAAGTTGACAACATTTACAAGTTAGATTTGAACAACATTTACATTTTTTGCACTAGGACTAGCTTTTGAATCATTCTTTTAGTAGGCAATTTTCCCCAGTTCAGTAGAAAAATGGTCTTGGAGCACCAATGGTCAAGTGACCTAGTTGAGGGTGGCATGAGTAGAATTCCATATCCTATGTTTAGTATCCAACCGAGGGTGCTAGATTAGGCTAAATTTATTGTCGACCAGGGTAAGTAAACTTCGAGGCATGCATCTAAAATCTATAGACATAAAGGATTCCTAACTAAGTGTTCATTGTGTTAGGTTACAGTACTTCCTTATGGAAGGTTAAGATATGTTCCCTATCACCTTGACACTCAGGTCACTCAACTCATCTAGTTGTCCTAAAGACATTGTGTATTACTAGACTGAGATTTTAATCCCCTTACAAGGATGTTGTGCATAAAAGCCCTGTCTAGTTAACACTCAGCATTCATGAAATACCAAAAGCATACTAAAAATTTAGATACATGTAAATAGAGTCTATGAGGATGCTTTAAAAAATATAACGATGGATCTGATCTCCTACAAGATATGGTTCAATGATCTTAACGATAAATCCTTTAAGCTATCACCATAAACACCATTCATAAGGATTGCAACAAAATTATAAGCATAACTCTAATCACTATGCATGCTATTCAATATTCAAAAGCTGCTAATGAAATGAAAATGACAGTATACCAGTCCACGCAGGGCCCATCCGTGTTTCAATGGTACACTGGAATACGCTCAAGCAACTAAGGTATTAACGCATGAACAATGTTATAATAAAACCGTGACTGTAATCGAGTTCTGGTATTAAGTTCTGAAGATCATACAAAAGCTCTGTTCTCAAAATGATATACAGAGATCACCAACCATGTAACTGTAACTATATCCGTGTTTTTAAAAACAATTAATACACGGTTTTCATTTGGATTGAATGTACATTCACTATGCAGTTGTTTCCGCTTTTACTATGGAATGATTTTTGGGTCATTTCCATTCTAAACCGATTTCCAAAAAGAAACAAAACGAAACTGGTTTGGGAAACCTATGGCTCTTGCTGCCTTTGTCACCAAAAGGCTGAGGCTTTGACTCGCATTGACCGCATAACTAGGAGTGTTTGATTTGCTGTACGATCGATGTTTCTCCATGCTTGTACATTCTAGTTTTCGTTCCTATCCCTTGCTTTGGCTTGCCTGTCATGCCACGTGTCAGATGATGAACCATTTACAGGATGTTGTAACTTCCTGTAACCTTTTTATTAAAAATTCCTAATTTCTAACATAAAAACTCATAAATTAACTTTAATGCAAACTAACAACTATAATGCTATTAATTAATCAATTTCAAGGAATATAAGGGATCTATGGAGGAAAAAGGTAGACAAATGATGTGTTTCAAGAAGAAAAAGAAGGTCATGGAATGGTACCAACATCTCCCCCAAGCTTAATGAATCAGCATGCCCTCGTGCTAGTCCTGATGTGCTGCCTCTAAACTCTGTCCCTGCCTGCACCTCTGTTGCTTTCAACAATGCATCCATGTTCTTCTTAGCTTGGGAATCGTTATGACTGTGGAGCTCATGCTTTAAACTCTTGTACTTCTCCTTGAGGGCTTTCTTTTGGTTATACCATTTGGTTGCCCACTTGCAAATGTCAGTTTGTTCAGCCTCGAGTTCCTTGATTTGCTCCCTCAAATTCTCATTTTTCTGTTGAGTCTCTTTACTCTATGCTCTTAGAATTTCATTCTCTTTCTTGATGACTTTTTCCAGCATGTTGGCCTCCATCAGTTCTTATTTTAACTTTTCAATTTTCTTTTCCAGCCTCCTTTGTTTCTTAATGGCGGGTGGTGACTCTTTTTCTTGCTTATTGTTTCTCTCAACCTCCATTTCAGCTTCTGGTCCAGGTTGTGAGTGAGCACTGCTCTCAATGTCCATAGGTGCAGGTGAATTCGATTCTGGTTGGTCTTCTTATGGCTGGGTCTTTTGTGCTCTCCTGGATCTTCTTGTATAGGTAGTAAAATTTTTATCTTGCTCCGCTTTCTAGGCATCCTCTTGTCTCATTTTCCTCGTCCTCACACTACTAATGGGTGGAGGTACATTGCTTGATTTGTGCATAGGAATCTCTTCATCAATGTCATGCATGAATCCTAAGTGCTCTTGTTGTTCTTGCTCATCCTCTTCATCTTTGATTTGGTTAGCAGCCAAGAATTCCTTCCACGTTTTCCCCCTTCTTTGTAATTCATACTCAATAAGAATTTTAATTAGCCTGAAATGATATAAGCTCTTGTCCTCATTACCTTTTTGCTTTTGGATGGTTTTCAACATTTTGGTTAAGCTCTGCAAGAGGAAATATGGTAAGCTAATAGTGCACTGCCCTTTCAAATGTAACAATAGTTTGTTGTGGTATAAATAAACTATGCTGTAGTGGTCCTCACAAGTAACAAATTTTTGGATGACATACACCATTTCATCCCATGGATGCATCAGCCAGCTCCTAGGGACACCTTTCTTCCAGTTAACGGATGAAACCCTCGATCTGGACATGAATTGGGTCCATGATTTTTCTTTGAACTGTTTTGTATTGAAGTATTTCTCCCCTTCTGGGCTGATCCCTAAGGACTATGCTATCGTGTCTTCTGAGACCCTGAATGAAAAATTACCTATCAATGCTTTCTCCCCATTGAATGTAAAGGCAAATTGTTGAGTTACCTCCTCATTGCTTCCATTAAACTTCTCCAAGAAGGGTAGCCATTGTTTTTCTTTTAAAATTACAATGCAATCATCGTGGTACTAAGAATTTTCAAATGTGCTTGGCTCTACCCTATTAGTCATTTTGACAGAGAAATTTTTTCTAACCCTCTTCGTTTATGCTTACGAATTTAAAAAAGGTATTTTGGTTTGTTACCTTTGTCTTTCGCTCCACACTACTGACCTGGGGGCGCCCTCTGTTCTTCGAAACTAGCTCCTTCAGTGGCTTAAGCGATGGCCAGATGACCGTCTTGTAATTATGGTGGAGGTTGAAACTTGTAAACCCAAATGACTGTGTTTTCCTTGTTGCTGTTGAAATCACAGATGTCGAATTACTAATATAGAACAACTAAGAATGAAATGAAATTTTTTAACAACCAACTCAACTCAATTCATAGCATATTCATATTTTATGACAGAGGAGTAGCTATACTGGGTCATATGAATACCATCATGAGAACGCTAGAAACATGTATGGAGTACTGAAGTATGATATCAGATAGTTGTTTGCATCAGTCGACTTCGTCGGATGGTCATGTTATAATTTGGCCAATTCAAACATAATGAACAAAATCGTATAACATTTGGCTTTCAAACAGTTCACCACCTGTCATTCGTTCATTGGTACTTGGCCGAATAGGGAGATGTTGGACCGGTAGTAGTGTTTGATTGGCCGATAAAGAGTTAATAACAAAGGCTGGGAGGGTGATATAAGAGGGGATTGAGAAATCGTATGGAGAGTATGGGAATTTTAAGAATCGTATAAATATGTGATAGGCTAGAGTGTTGGGAGATGATAGGGATTAAGAATATGATAAGGGGCGATAGGTATGTAGGTGTTTTTTAAATTGATCGTAGCAGTCATAGTCATCACATTTAACATTAAAAATAATCTAAGAATTTAAATGTTAAAAATAAAGAATACATTACACTTTTATTGGTTGATCAAGCGTTGAATTGGCATGCTAGGTAGGACTAGTCTTTCTTGACTAATCTTTGTTGTTCATGACAGGTCCCTCTGAGATGAATTTGAATGCAACAGGTCCCTCTGAGATCTGGAAAATGTTTAGCTTAGCTTCTTTGAAATCTTGGAAAAGAACTATATGTGTGCAGGTTCCTTGATCTTTGGTGTTTGATGAAGCCTCGGTGACAAGCAACCTTTGAATCTCTGTTGAAACTTTGTTGAAGCTTTGTTGAAGTAACTTGAGATAACACTCTCTTAACAGGTCCCTTTTATGTATATTGAATAGGTCCCACTATTTTTGGTGCTGGTAACATGGTCTTCTGAACATAACAGGTCCCACTGCATAGTGTTTTTAAACAGGTCCCTCTGATTAGAACAAAGACAAAAACAACTTCTTTATTGAAATCTGGAGTGCTGAAACAAACTCTTTGGAAATTTACAGTGAGGAGATCAGATAAGAAATCTTTGAGAATTTACAATGAGGAGATGAGATAAGAAAAACAAAATGCTGATGCTTCTCCCCCACTAAAGCTTTGACTTGTCCTCAAGTCATTATTCAATTAATGAATCAAACAGGAAACAAGAGAAAAATAATTCTTACCAGCCAAAGAATTGGTTTTCAAGTAAGAATTCTGGGTTAGAGTGTGCCAGAGTCTGGTTTTCACATCTAACCCATTTTGATTATTATTATTATTATTATTATTATTATTATTTTATTTATTTATTTATTTATTTTTATTTTTTTTTAATTTCTTTTGAATTTCTGAATTGAAATGAAATAAACTAAGGCAGAGATACTACAGCTGAAGGCTGCAATATCTCAACCTCTCTCTGTTGAGATACAGTTTGAAGAAAATTTTGCTTACTGATGGGCTTATTGTAAAGTTTCAAGCGATGACCATTGACAGTAAAGGAGTGGCCTTCTCCATCAATAGTAATGAGCTTGACTGATCCATTGTCATAAACTTGAATGATCTCGTATGGGCCCACCCAATGTGTGGTAAACTTGGCTTTATGATCTCCGAATTTAGAATCAAAGAGTAAAGCCTAGTCTCCTTCTTTGAACTGCTTCTTCTTGATATGTGCATCATGTCACTGCTTCCTTTGTTTTTGCATGAGGATTGTTGTTTCCTCTGCTTGCTGCCTTATTTCATCTAGCTGCTTCGACTACTGAATTCTTTCTTGTTGTGCTTCATTCAGGTCAATTTCCAAATCTGCAGCCATCTTAAAAGTATGTATTTGAAACTCAATAGGAAGCATTACCTCTTTGCCATACACCAACTGATATGGTGTAAATCCTGTAGTATTCTTCCACGTGATTCTATAAGCCCAGAGTGCATCTTTGAGCTTCTCTTCCCAATTCTTTCTGTTCATTGCCACAGTCTTAGTGATAATTCCTTCCAAAGTTTTATTTGTGGATTCCACCTGGCCATTGGCCCGTGGATGGTAAGGTGTACTTCTTCTGTGCTTGATTTGATATTTTTCTGTGATGTCCTTAACTAACTTTGAAGTAAACTGAGTACCTTGATCAG
Organism: Pinus tabuliformis; assembly: GCA_031772625.1. Taxonomy (NCBI): domain Eukaryota; kingdom Viridiplantae; phylum Streptophyta; class Pinopsida; order Pinales; family Pinaceae; genus Pinus; species Pinus tabuliformis. The sequence continues at coordinate 774,640,845 of CM062809.1, forward strand.
TCACTATCTCCCTTGGTACTCCATACCTTACAAAAATCTCTTCAAAAAGGAAGTTTACCACTGTTTGTTCAGTTGCTCGAACTAGTGCTTTTGCTTCAGCCCATTTTGTTACGTAATCAGTACATACTAAGATGTACTTCTTACCATTGGAGGTTGGATTAATGGGTCCTATGAAATCTAGAGCCCATTTTTCAAATGGCTCTAGGTGCACTTGGGGCTGAAGTGGCATCTCATCTGTAGCTGTTGGCCTACCCATTCTTTGGCAGCTATCACAACTCTTCACGTACTTTTTGGAATCCTTAAAAATAGATGGCCAGTAGTATCCAAGACTAAGAATCTTGAATGTTGTTCGCTTAGCTGCAAAATGCCCACCACATGGTTCATCATGGCAAGATTTTAAAATATCAATTATCTCATCATTTCTTACACATCGTCTAATAATCATATCATAACCAGTGTAAAATAAATCGCCATTAATCCATGAGTATTGAGCACTTTGTTTGACTAGCCTCTTCTTTTCCTTTGGAGTAAAGTATGGAGGTGTTCTTCCTGTAGACAAATAATTGGCCAAGTCAGCATACCAAGGATTCACTATTGAAATTGTAAATAGATTTTCATCTAGAAATGAATCTTCAACCGGAACAACCTCACCTTGATTTTGCAGTCTAGAAAGAAAATCTGCCACCTAATTCTCCTTACCTAGTCTATCTAACACTGTGATGTTAAATTCCTGTAACAATAATAACCATCCGGTAACTCTGCCACTAGTTACTGGTTTACTCATTAAATGCCTAATAAAAGAGTGGTCAGTATGTACAAAAATTTCATAACGAGTTATATAATGTCGGAATTTATTCACAGCATGTATGATGGCAAGCATTTCTTTTTCTGTGACTGTGTAGTTTAATTCTGCAGGTGTTAGATTTTTGCTAATGAAATAGATGGCGTAATGACAAGATTCCTCTTTTTGGCATAATGAGGCACCTACTACAGTATCATATGCATCTGTAAAGATGTGAAATGGTAGGTTCCAATTAGGTCCTTTTAAGACTGGTGTGGTTGACAACTTCTTTTTGAGTGTTTCAAATGCCTGCTGGCAATTCTCATTCGAGTTGAAAAGTACATCTTTGGCTAGAATCTTAAACAAAGGTGAAGCTATTTTACTAAAATGTTCAATAAACCTTCTGTAATAGCTTTCATACCCAAGGAAACTTCTTACCTCTTTTTGAGTCTTCAGAATTGGCAAATTGACAATGATCTGGATTTTCGATGGATCAACTTTAATGCCTTGAAAAGAAATATAGTGGCCTAATACTATCCCCTAATTTAGCATCATAAAACACTTTTCATTGCTCAGGGACAGATTAGCTTCAATAAATCTCTTCAAAACTTTTTCAAGGTTCTCTAATGCATGCTCAAATGAATCGCCATACACTGAAAAATCATCCATGTAAACTTCAACGCAATCATGAACTAAATCAACAAAAATAGCTGATACAACTCTCTGAAGTGTAGCTGGAGCATTGCAAAGTCCAAATGGCAAAACATTATAAGCATAAGTGCCCCAGGGACAAGTAAAAGTGGTTTTGTCCTGGTCCTCTAAGGCTATCGTGATCTGGTTGTAGCCACTGAAACCATCAAGAAAAGAGAATGATGATTTCCCAGCTAATGTGTCTAGCACTTGGTCAATAAATGGTAGTGGGAAATAGTCTTTGAGCGTTGCTTTGTTCAATTGTCTGTAATCGACACAAATCCACCACTTACCATTTTTCTTGGGCACTAATACCAATGGGGATACCCACTGACTATCAGAGATAGGATAGATAAAATTAACTTTCAACAGTTTTTGTAATTCCTCTCTAACAATATCCTAGAGCATGGGGTTCATTCGTCTCTGCGGTTGCCTCATTGGCTTGATAGTACTATTGGTATAAATATGGTGAGTGCATGTTTCAGGGTGAATCCCGTGCATATTGGTGTAGTCCCAAGAAAATGCTTTCTGGCATTTTCTCAATAATTGAATCAATTTCTCTTGCTAAGATGAGTCTAGGTGAGTGCCAATATTCAAAGTTTTTCCTGGACTAATCTCTATGGTCTTACTCTGTGTGTTTTTGATGGATTGAATGGGAAAAATATTGTGGAATGTTGTTTGCAAAGATTGAATGGTGCATGTTTCCTGAAAATTTTGGGCTAAAAGTTCATCTGTAGCATGATATTGGTCATTTCTCAAATTTTCGGAAATATCAGGTTGAGAAAGGAACAATTCTACCGAATCATCATTATTATGTTCTTGAAAATCATAGATTTGGATGATGCTAAAAACAGTTTTTACTTCTTCTTTATCATTGTATTTATCGTCAAGCCATAAATTGTGTGCTACTACTGGTGATTGTGCTGATGGGTAAAGAGTGAGTTGTTTTCTTTCAGTTTGTTGGGTCCCTATAATACTAGTGATTACCCCATTACTATTATAGTTATACCCATTATTTATATTGTTGTGCCCCTATTACCCCCATATTGTTATTTCTGTGCCCCATAGAATCCCTCTATTGTTATTTTTGTGGCTTTATATTATTATTGTTAGGTCGGCTGGATTATATTGTGACTCCTTAGACTCCTATATATAGAAAGGAGGTTTTGTCATTTGAATCATCCAAGAATTGTTCATTTATGTAATGTAAAGGAGGTTTCCCCCTCGAAGAGGCTGAATTCTAAGGCGTTGATCTATCTTTTCTATCTTTTCTTGAGCTGGTTTCATAACATTTGGTATCAGAGCTTTGGATTCTAGGGTTTCGCTGCTCCAAACAGGTCATCGTGGCATTTTCGCTATAACTTTTTTTCTGTGACGTTTCAGAAGTCACAAAAAAAAATAATTTGAGAAGAAATCGTGTTGAACCTTGGGTCCGAATTTCAGAGCTTTTTGCACGATATTTGCGGAGATATGATCTGAGGAAGTTGGTCTTTTTGCAGACTCCTGAATTACATTCAAAACAGGTGACCTGGGGAAAATCGTCATAACTTTCTCTCTGAGGATCGGATTGAAGTTTCGTAAAAAGTTATGGAAAGAGGACAGACTGTAGTTTCTTGTGGGTGTTTTTTAGATCCAAAGGTCGAAACAGTGACTCGTGGCATGTCGTACAAGTTCGCTCTACTAAACTAGTCTATAATCAAGTCATTGTGGGAGATTGTGCATAACTCTTTCTTGGAGAATCCAATTTGGATCAGACTGGTGGCATTGGAAAGAGGACACAGAGAGCTACTACAGGTCACAAGTTCAGAACTAGATGATTGGAAAGTACAGAGATACATCAGAGGAAATATCGAGCTCCTACAAAGTGAAAAAAGGTGTGTAGATTTTTTTAAATTTTTGCTTAAGCTTGGTTTGAAAATATATTTGGAAGGAATTCAAAGGGCATAGTAGAGCATTATTATCGGTAACTGATGCCCCGAGGAAAGAAAATGCAAACACCTAGTAAGGAACCTGAAAGCTCTAGCATGACTCATGAAGAAGAGGAAGAAATGCTACATGATATATCAAAATTACAAGAACAAGTGCAACAAATGTCACGCTCACAAAAGTTAACAGATGCTAAGATAAATGGCGTGGAAGCTAAGATAAATGGCGTGGAAGCTAAGATGAATGGCATGGAAGCTAAGATGGACAATTTGAAGATAGATTTGAACACAAATTTGAAGACAGGCATGGCAGATTTGAAGACAGATTTGACAAATTTTCTACAAGAAATACTTACTAATGGTGAAAAGGTAGTAAAGGAAACTCATGATGAGAACAAAAGAAATGTTAATCATGATTCCATAGATGCTAATGTTGGATCGAAGAATCACCATATTCCAAAAATCGATATGAGGAAGTTTGATGGCAAGGATCCCGCCACATGGATATTACAGATGGAGCAATTCTTCGATCTCAATAATGTGCAAAACGCACAAAAGGTACGTATGGAAACTGTATATTTGGAACCAAATCAGTTTGTATGGTATCAATGGCTTTGTTCTCGTAAAAAATTTATCACTTGGGCAATTTTTACGGAAGAATTGATAGCACATTATGAGGATACAAAAAGCAACACTTTTTTTAGCCAATTGATAAGTCTCAAACAAAAGGGTTCAATAATGGAGCACATTGAGGAGTTCCAAAAATTGAACATAAGGGTAAAAGATATTCCAGAGGAGCATAGGATTGATGTGTTCATAGGGTCTTTAAAGGATAATATCCAACATGATGTTCGCCTTTGGGAACCTGATTCATTAGAGAAGGCATTCAGGTTAGCAAGAAAAATGGAAAGCAAAATTATGGCAACTAGGAAGCATACCACTCACAACTATAAAGATGGAAGTGTTGTTGCCCCTAGTCTTCCACAACCTACAAGGTTGACACCACAAAAATTGGAAGAAAAAAGAGCAAAAGGGCTTTGTTACAATTGTGATAGCAAATACACAAAAGGTCATAAGTGTGCTGAGAAGAAATTATTCTACATAGATTGTGAAGAGGAAGAAGAAAAGGAGCAAGAAAGGTCAAAAGAAGAGGATATATTCCAGGAACAAAGCCTAGATGAAGAACAAATAAATCCGACCATATCTTGTAATGCATTGGCAGGAATTACCACTCCTCAAACCATCAAGATAGAAGGACAAATCAAGAAGAAAAAGGTAATAGTGTTGATTGATTCAGGAAGCACCCACAATTTTATTCATTGTAGGGTAGCAAAAGAATTGAATTGCTTCCTATATCCAGCACCAGAGTGTCAAGTGATGATTGCAAATGGAGGAACAATAAATTGCTCTGGAAAGTGCCATAATATCAAGCTATCCATGGGAGAATATGTATTGACTAGCCCAATGCTTTCCATTCCAATGGGAGGTGCTGATGTTGTACTAGGAGTCCAATGGCTACAATCCTTGGGTACAATAGCTTTTAATTTTCAAGAACTTTTCATCAAATTTTCTACGGAAGGAAAGGAAGTTGAATTAAGGGGTATTGCAGGGAAACCAGGAAAGATAATCAGCTCTAATGGCATGACAAAGCTTCTAAAAAAGGAGCAAAGAGGTGTAATTGCACAATTATGTTCGCTAGATGTTTCCACATTGGAATCATCTATTTCTCCAGATCTCCAAAAAGTCCTGGACAATCATTCCAAGGTATTTGAGACTCCCAAAGGTCTCCCACCTATGCGTGATCATGATCATGCTATTCATCTGATTCCAGGAAGTGTTCCTCCAAACATCAGGCCGTACAGATATCCCTATGTCCAAAAAAGTGAAATTGAACGTATGGTTGCAGAAATGCTAGAGGCTGGTATAATTCAACCGAGTCAAAGTTCTTTCTCATCCAGTAGTATTGGTGCACAAGAAGGATGGATCATGGCGCATGTGTCCAGATTATAGGGAGCTCAACAAGCTCACTATTAAAGATAAGTTCCCCATTCCTGTCATTGATGAATTACTGGATGAATTGCATGGATCAATTTACTTCACCAAGTTGGATCTTCGTTCGGGATATCATCAAATCAGAATGAAGATTGAAGACATTCCGAAAACGGAATTTAGAACTCATGAGGGTCATTATGAATTTTTGGTCATGCCTTTTGGCCTTACCAATGCACCTTCAACATTTCAAGGTTTGATGAATTCAATTTTCAAACCATTCCTTAGAAAATTTGTGTTAGTATTTTTTGATGATATACTAATCTACAACAAGTCTTGGAAGGATCATGTTGAACATGTTGACAGGGTGCTACAACTATTGGAGGAGAAACAATTATATGCAAAAAGATCCAAATGTTTCTTTGGAGTCCAGGAGGTGGAATATTTGGGTCATATTGTATCTCATGAAGGAGTTAAGGTAGACCCTAGCAAAATTAAAGCCATTAAGGAATGGAAAATCCCCACATCCATAAAGCATCTGCGAGGATTTCTTGGGTTGACAGGGTATTATCGCAAGTTTGTTAAGAATTATGGGAGAATAGCAGCACCTCTAACAACATTATTGAAGAAAGATTCATTTTCATGGACTCCGGAAGCAACAAAGGCCTTTGAACATCTTAAAGAGGCAATGTGCCAAGCACCGGTCTTAGCTACACCGGACTTCACAAAAACCTTTATTGTGGAATGTGATGCTTCAGGAAATGGAATTGGTGCTGTTCTAATGCAAGATGAAAGACCCATTGCTTTTGAAAGTCGTCCAATCAAGGGAAAGTTTTTAAGCAAAGCTATTTATGAGAAGGAAATGTTGGCAATACTCCATGCACTTAAGAAATGGCGACCCTACCTAATGGGAAGACACTTCAAGGTAAAAACGGATCATGATAGCCTTAAATACTTTTTAGAACAAAGATTATCCTCTGAAGAGCAACAAAAGTGGGTCACAAAGATGTTGGGTTATGACTTTGAAATCATCTACAAAAAAGGGAAGCAAAATGTGGTGGCAGATGCACTCTCAAGAAAGGATGAGGATGTGGAAGCATTGTTGTGTGCCATTTCTATTATCCAACCAGATTGGATAAACGAAGCAAGGGAGGAATGGAAGAATGACGAAGAAGTGTGGGCACTTATTCGAAAGCTACAACAAGATTCCAGTACTTCTGATACATTTAGCTGGCAAAATGATTCGTTATGGTACAAAGATCGCTTATACCTCTGTAAGAATTCCCAGCTAAAACAAAAGATTCTTATGGAATTGCACACTTCTCCCTTAGGAGGGCACTCAGGATTTTTAAAAACTTACCACAGGGTTAAGAAGGAATTTTTTTGGGATGGCCTTAAATCAGATATTCAAAAGTTTGTGGCGGAATGTTTGGTTTGCCAACAAAATAAAGTTGAAACAATTAAGACACCGGGTCTATTACAACCTTTATCCATTCCAAGCCAACGTTGGGAGGAGGTTTCAATGGATTTTATCACAGGTTTACCCAAGTCTGAGGGAAAGAGTGTCATCATGGTGGTAGTTGACAGACTTACCAAGTATGCACACTTTTGTGCATTATCACATCCATTTAAAGCCAGTACAGTTTCTACTGCATTTATGGAAACAGTTCAAAAGCTACATGGAAACCCAAAGATTATTGTAAGTGACAGAGATCCCATTTTCACTGGAAATTTTTGGACAGAATTATTTTCTTGTCTTGGTACTCAGTTAGCTCATAGCTCATCTTATCATCCTCAATCTGATGGGAAAACTGAGATAGTAAACAAATGTTTGGAAGGATATCTTCGTTGCTTTGTATCTGATAAACAGACACAATGGGTCAAATGGTTGCCTCTGGCTGAATGGTGGTATAACACTTCCTTCCATACAACAACAAAAATGACCCCATTTATGGCACTTTATGGGTATCAACCACCATCCATCACATCATATTTAAGAGAAAATTCTAAGGTTCAGGCAGTGGAACATCACATCGAACATCAACAACAAGTCCTCCAACTCTTAAAGGATAACCTCGTGTTGGCACAAAATAGAATGAAACAACAGGCAGATCAACATCGCAGTGAAAGAAGTTTTGATGTAGGTGATTGGGTATTCCTACGGCTACAACCATATAAGCAAATGTCCCTAAAGCAAGCTAAGAAGGATAATAAATTATCACCAAAGTATTATGGTCCGTACAAGGTGTTGCAAAAGATTGGTACTATGGCATACAAATTGGAGCTTCCTGCAGCTTCTCGATTGCACCCAGTTTTCCATGTTTCATGTTTAAAGAAGGTTATAGGCAACAAGCTCCCAATTCAAACAATATTGCCAGAACTTGACGAGGAAGGAAAAATTATATTGGAACCGGAAGCAGTCACAGAAACAAGAACTCGACAGCTACGAAATCGATCAATTTCAGAGTATCTTATCAAGTGGAAGAACTTATCCGCTGAAGATTCCACATGGAAGGATGAGAATTTTATGCAGAAGTATCCAGAACTACTCAAGCGTTGAGGACAACACTTTTTTGAAGGAGAGGGGCATGTTGGGTCCCTATAATACTAGTGATTACCCCATTACTATTGTAGTTATACCCCTTATTTATATTGTTGTGCCCCTATTACCCCCATATTGTTATTTCTGTGCCCCATAGAATCCCTCTATTGTTATTTTTGTGGCTTTATATTATTATTGTTAGGTCAGCTAGATTATATTGTGACTCCTTAGACTCCTATATATAGAAAGGAGGTTTTGTCATTTGAATCATCCAAGAATTGTTCATTTATGTAATGTAAAGGAGGTTGCCCTCTCGAAGAGGCTGAATTCTAAGGCGTTGATCTATCTTTTCTATCTTTTCTTGAGTTGGTTTCATAACACAGTTCCTCGTGAAATGATCATATTACCTGATCGACATCCCATGAATGCATCAACAGTTGCTAACCATGGTCTACCAAGGATGATAGGGTGCCCTCCTAAATTGGATTTGGGTTGAAGAACTAAAAAGTCCACTTGATACTCCCAAGAGTCCAGCGAAACAATTATGTCCCCCAAAATCCCTTCAGGAATCACTTTAGACCTATCAGCAAGTTCTAAAACAATTGTTGTGTGTTGCAAATTTGTGATCTGAAGTGTTTTCATGGTTTCAAGAGTCATGACATTTATTGTGGCCCCAAGATCTATTAAGGTGTTTGGAATATGTACGTTGTTAATGATTGTAGTGACTCTAGGAATACCAGGATCAACATACTTTTCCATTGAGATGGTGTTTGTCATAAGGCCAGCTAAATGTCCAATAACATGAATGGTTTGTGGGTTAACCCTGTTACAGGGAAAAGTGTCTATACAGAACTGCTTATCCCACTAAGGTGTGGTAGCTACCTTAGAAACAAACAGAGTAAAGCTACTTTCGTTTTTCCCTTATGAAATATAGATGGGAGAAGAACAAGGGAGACCAACCTCTATCTTGCGCTTGGCTCCTAGTTCGATTCCTCTCTCTTCTGATAGTCCTTTGCTACTTGCCTCTTTGTACGCCCAGCTTCACAGAGTACCTATAGAATCAGAGTAGCACAACACTATACAAGAACATGGATCTATAATCATAAACAATCTAGGATCAGATGTAAATTGACCATACAAATGCATAAAACATAAATGACACAAGAGTATGGACGAAAACTTGAATAACTTTTATTTATAATCAAGAAAGAGCCAAGAAAGTTACGACCAGTTGTTCTGACCCAGCATCATCCTCTCAGCAAGTAAGCCCTTCTTCACCTCATACAAAGCTTAGATCACCCAACACTATGATGTTGTCTCAAGAAACCAACAACAATTCCTTACAACATGCAAAATTTCAGCCTCTGGATCTCTGGGATGAGGGATCCATATATAGATACCTGTAAAGGAGATGAGTCAGCTTGTGATTTCATTAGTGTCATCTCTCTGATAGTTCATGCTTCCACTTGGATATCTCATTGATCTCTTACTCATCCTTGGGCGAATCTGAGAGGCAAGTGTCACAGGAGAAGTTTCTGGAAGATTCCATGATCATCCACCTTGAAAAATGTCTCCGCCACTTGTCTTTTCTCATCCATCACACCCCATAGAAGGGCTTTTTGAAATGCAACGCACTTACCGTGTGTACGAGGTGAGATGCATCGCACCCTGGCCATGGAGCAAGTGAAATGATCCAGTTTTGACTAGTTCTGAGTAGTTTTTCATGGAGAACTTCTGGGAGAAGTTGTAATCAGTTGACCTTGTTCCTTTAGGGGTTGGAACAAAACTTTTAGGGACTTAGGAGCCCTTTGTTTATGGACATTTTATGCTTGGGGTTGTAGTGCCCAAAAATGTCTATAACAGTTGCCCCCTAAAGCATGAGGTCGTTAATCTTTTTGATGACGAGTGAAATGCTTTATCATGAGGATTCGAAGTTCTTTCAAGCTGGGAGGAGACCTGTAATAAGATACAATACAATACATTATCTTCATAATTTTTTCATGATCTAGCTGAGGCGGGCATTCCCATGCTCAGCTTTATAAATTCATTTTCATTTACATAGGACAGACAATCGTCTGAGTGTAGACTGATGATTCTGGTAGAGCCATCATCCCTTTGATTGGATGATTATCTGTGCAGCAACGATGTACATTTGATGTCTTTATTTCCCTGAATATATATCGCAGCCCGGATGGATGAAACTAGATCCGGGGTCTTCAATCTCATTCGATCTTCACTCGAAGTACAAGTCTATCCATGTGAGAGATGTTAAGGAGTCGAACATGGAAAGACATCGCCTGATTACCAGCCAATGATGTAAGTTGTTAACAGGCGCGAGAGGAATCACCGATAATGATAATGACCCTCAAGGTACTACAGTACAATTCATGTGGTGTGAATAAAGGAATTGGCATCAAACACCATGCAAAATCTTTCGGTCGAAGGCCATTGATGTAAACCTGTCGCCGGAAGTGAGAAACTTGCCATTGAGGCATGCAAGCTTCAAAGTACTGAACAGGGTGTTCCTAGATCGAGTTCTTGGATAATGAGTTGATGTCGACAAGAAGTGATCCGTCATAGGAGGGCCTTAATGAATCCCACATCAATGACATGGAACGGAGCAAATGATTTTAATGGAGGTGAAAACAATCTAGTGATATAAGGTTCAAGGTGGAGGTCATGAAAGAATGGAGTGTAAATGTATAGCAGCGGGTGAGACACATGTGAATTCTCTGAGCGACTTCTCTTGAACATATCGACGAAACTGACATGATGGATTGGTAGCATTAACCCCAAATGTGGATGGTGTGATGGAACCATGGTGATATGACCAGTGAATGGAACAACCCAACCCAACTAGGATGCGGAGTGAAAGTGTCATGTTCAAGAGTGACTTGCTACCAACAAAGTTTTTCCAAGTTTTCTTCCCAATTTTTCCCCAGTCATTGCTGACCAGTACCTCTTTATTATTGTCAAGCTTGAGAAGGATAAAATATGCTTGTTCTATAATTTTCCCTTCGGGCAAACCCATCGCTATGTTTTAACGAGCCTAGCGATAGTGAAACTCGTTCTTGTCTGCTATGGACAAGTTTGTCGCTATTAGGTTTTAACGAGTTTAATGAAAAAGATAACCCGGTCCTTTTCAATTTTAGAGAGTCTGAAAAGGGACGTAAAGGAAACTCCAAAAATCCTTTTTCTTCATCTAATCCCTTAGGTCCGAAAAAGTATAAAACAATACAGAAGGGATGAATTTTCGGTACTTTTAACGAGCCGAACAAAACAAGCTCTCAATCTTTTTGTGTAATAATCCCTTAGGTCCAAAAATATTAAAATCTAAAGGAGGAATAGCACTTCCGGTCACCTTAATGAGCTGGAGAGGCCAATGGCTCGGCAATCCTTTCATATTTTATGAGTAAGTTGAAAAGAGCTTAAAGGAGACTCGTCTTTGAGGAATGAGTGATAAATTCGGGTAGCAGCTGATTCCAAGTAAGGTTTGGAATTTTCCAATCACGGCAATGTCACAAGGATGGCTAACAAGATCACTCTTCATAGCTGTTCCTCAAAAGGGGTAAACAATCAAGTGGAGGTGAATGATCGGCCAATACAGAGTGGAGGTGATGATGAGAACACGACCAAGGTTTCAAAGGCTGAAGTACTACATTCACGATGGTCATTTACCAGAAATTAGTTCATTTTTTAATTAGCTTAAACGCTGGGGGAAACACTTGCTCATTGCTTATGTTTATTTTTTAACGAGCTTGAATTCCGCGATAAAACTGCTCATGATAAGTTTGCATTCCCCCAGCATAATAATGCAAATCGAGGTGCATGCCCCCCAAGCTTCATTGCATTCAACTCGGTGGTTGGAATGAAGGTTTACCTTTGAGATTTGGAAAGGGAATTTGTTTCATTTTTTAATGAGGTTGACACAGTAAAAGAACTATCCTCATGACTCCTTGTTTCATTTTTTAACGAGGTCGACACGAGATAAGAACCATCCTTGAAATCCACCTTATTTACAGTATTTGATAGAATATAAAAAACCGATGGATGATTAAGGTTGCTGGAATAATCTTCGTGGTAATCCGGAAGATGGGAGTGATGGTGGTAATCTTCCCATGGTGCCTCTCCTATCATTATTGATTGAATGATTCCTTCGTCTGTAGAATGTACATACGATGAAGGATTTGAAGAGGTGCCATATTCCTTAGACCTATCTATCCAAACTCTCGATGAGCATTGATTTGGGTTTGCCCCACAGGCCAAGAAAATTGATTGCTACAATATTTCTAAAATGGCGATGATCCATCCTAACAAAATGTTTAGGAATCTTCTAAATCCATTAGATATAGAAGATTTCATATTGTAGGTTTCCACTGTGGCCACTTCCGCCAAATTACTTTGAGGCGGTAGGGAAAAAGTACCCATTAAGGCAAGGTCTTTTAGGAGGCCTACTCCAATATTTTGAAGTGAATGATTGCTTCAATGGATCATTGGAATGCTTCCCGTAACTTGTGAACTGTTGGGGAGAAATGTTTGTTGGTCAACGATTGTAATTCCTCCTTGAAAGGGAAATGTAATCTTTCTGGAGTATGTCAACACAAATGCAGCCATAGCATAAATCCAGGGCCTTCCCAGTAGGATGTTGTAATCGAGGTTTCCGTCGATTACTTCAACATCAATTTCTATTGTTTTTCCCCCTAGTTCAACTTGCAAGTCACTTAAAATCCCATATGGAGTGTATGATCGTCCATCAAATGCTTTTAACATTGTTGACGATCGCGACAAGGGTGGTGGGCCTAAAATTTTCCAGCAACTCATCGACATAATACATGTAGATGCCCCCTCATCAATAATTGTTCGATGAACAGTTTTGTTGAGGACTTTCACTTGAATAAGGAAAGCTAGTTGAGCTGGTAACTAAGGGTCATATCCTTTGTGATTAAAGGATACAAGATTGGAATCCGTTGGGTCAATCCCACCTATTACTTATAATAAAGCCTGCTTTTGGGAGGGGCAATTTTGCGGTACCTCAAGTGTCAACATAGCGGACGACGATTGGGTCGAGTCCTCTACTATATAATAATTTTGTGCTACTTTGTAACGAGGATTAAATGTCGATTTGTGTACTACTCCCTTTGGCGGCTTTATCATTGGTTCAGGAATGATGGGTGGCACAACTTCGGTCAAAGTTGTTGTCGAACTACTAGGTTGTTCATTAGCCTTGTTATTCGACAGCTGTGGATTCCTGTAATCTTTATTCCTTGTCAAAGCATCACTTTGCTGCTTTGAGATAGACAACATAAGCACATGGGATTGGGAAGCATTTTGATTAGCAACCAGTTTGGCTCCCGGGTTTGGAAACGGATCATTCAATACTGCTGAGGTTTTTGAACTCTTAAAGAGTTTCTTAACTTCAGCTTTATGTGGACAATCTCTCGTTCGATGATCCTCATCGCATATATGACACTCCGCAGGGGGTTTCCTTTGCCCAAAAGGGTTTGTAGAAGGCTTGCCAGGAGATGACTCATCCTGCTTCTTTTTTCTCCCTTTATTTTTCTTCTTACCCCCTGGTTGCTTCAGTTGTTTGCCCTTGTCGGTCGACACGACCTTTACCTCCGAGGCGAGAATTTCCTCATTTTCATTTTGATCAGAAATCTTACGGGCTTTCTTAGATGTAGCCTTTGTCGATTTCGTGTCTGTCATACCAATCACGCCATCGCCGGCATGAGAGTCATTGTTCGATTTAGGATGTGGAGGGACGAAAAATTCTGGTTTAGGAGCGTCAGGGATTTTATCGTAGAGCATGCCGGACTGAGTATAGATCAAGTCTAGATATTGTGCATGAGCAATAACTTGCTCTTCAATGATGACTCCTCCTTTTGCCACATCTTCTGTAATGGAAGGTAATAATGACTTAATAAACCATTCAGCTAAAAGTTGATCAGGAACATACGTTTTTACCATTCTAAGAGGACGTCGCCACTCATGAATATGATCGGATATGTGAGTGGCCGTTGTTTCTTTGAAATTGGTAAGAAGTTCTATTCCCGTTTCATACCTTATGGGTAACTGAAAATGGGTTAAAAAGGTTGTGGCTAGGGTACTGAAGTTGTCAAATGAAGCTCTGGGTAACTCGATATGCCATTTTGTTGCCGGACCAGTTAACGCCCTCTGAAAAAGGCGAAGCATAATCGAATCATCGTTTAGGGTGTTTGATGAACACCACAGATGAAATGTCATCACATGATTCAACGAGTCTTCACCCGGATTTCCATTAAATTTAGGAATATCTGACGGAAGTTTATGCGGAATCGCCGGCCACCAAGGGGCGTAAGCAATTGGATCATTCGTCAGCTAGTTTAAATCTGGTAATTCTAGAGTTGCTACAAAGGGGAACTGTTGATTCAGGTTAGGCGAAGCATACCCAGGATAAGATGGAATCGCTTGAGCAGTGGGTCTTTGCATACCAGCATAATGTATTTGATGCTGGTAACTTTGACAAGGTTGATGGGCATAACCATTATAATATGGTTGTTGATAACCGCTTTGGAAATGCAGTTGCCCATTACTTACAAAGACTTTTTGCTCAGGTCCTTGATATGATTGCTGGAATGGCGGTTGTTGAGATTGAACAAGCCATGGTTGTTGAACCATTTACTGTTGCCCAATACTAGATGATTGCCAAGATGAGGAGTCATAGTACTTGTTTGAGCCTGAGTCGCTCCAGATAAGGAGGCACTAACCTAAGGTTGTGATTGAGTCGTTGAGACAAGAGGCTATTGTATTGAAACCTGAGATTGGGGTTGACATACAACAGGTAGCGCTTGTACTTGCGACGCAGTCACCATAGCAGGTATGGTGGGAATATTCAACACAGGGTGGATTGGTTGCATTGAATATAACACCCTTGGTTACTGAGGCAGTATTGCTATCCAACCACTGGATGTAATTCCAGTTTGACCTGAACTTTGTTGTAAACTCTCATATGGTTGTTCTCCGGGAGGGAACAATGAAAAGGCATACTGCCCTCCATATGGTGGAAATCTAGTACTTAAAGGGTAGATTGGCCTTTGAAGACACATTGGATCAATTTGTTGAGTTTCAACATAAGAAATACCAGATGATAATCCGGATGAATAAATAGGAACTGACCATGTCGTCGAAACAGTCCCTAATTGGACTCCAGCTTGCTATTGATAACTTGCCGGGACAGATGGTATACCGGCGAACATCGTTGGAGTAGCAACAGGAGGCTCTGCCGCTGCTGTGTCAGATGACACAGTCCTATATTTTGATGGTTGTTCAGACATATCTAGTCTATCCAAAAGATTTCCTAGCGATTCTACAAGAACTAGAGATGAAGGGAGACTAACTTCTAAGACCAACGAGGGAACAATGACGTTATTCCAATTAAAATAAATTTTAGACGCTTTGACACAACTTGTTTTTTCAATTTTAAAGAGTCAAGAAAAAACAAAAGATGACTCTAGTCGCCTTCGATTTTTAATGAGCCTGAAGTGACAAGTGCTCATATGGAGCTTTTCCGTTAAGGAGTCTGAAAAGGAACGAAAGGGACTTCCCTGGAAATCTAGGTAGAGGGATTACCAAACCAATGTTAAAACTGCAAAATACTTTTTACGGTACGATAGTCAATCTTCCCGAATGTTGTGTTTAGTGCATTGTGATCGATAGGGTGGCAGACACGGCTTCCTATGGATAAAGGATTAAGCCTATTGTGGTCTCCCAAAATATACTCGACGGTACGTGGGAGCACAAGTCTGTACTGGCACTTATCGTCTCAAAGTGGAGGAATCACCCAACCAACAGTGAGAACAACAGTTACCAGGCTTTACGACGCCGGAATACGTCTCTAGCCTAGACTTCTAGATGTTGTGTGTTAGGTTCCAAAGCGTTGTTAGATTCATTAAATTTATTTTATAGTTGATCTTGCTTAAGAAATTTTCCTTTCAGGTTCACCGCGTGATGTAGATGTACAATTCCTAAAATGCAATCTAAAATGATAAACAGTCTTTTATCTTCTTTGTGCAATGAAAATCCTAGCTACTAAGGAAATAGAGATAGACTTCTTTCAACAAAGAGCAAAGAGCACACACTATATGCACTGTCCTAAATCAAACAAATCAAACAGTCTAAATGCAAATGCACATCCATGTATTTGTTTTCAGCCTTCTTAATATGTGAATGATAAAAAGAAAGCTAATGCGCAAATCTGAATTACTTTTCAAGCGACAATTACTAACAAGTTTCTTTTTAAAATAAAAAATGAAGACTTGCTTTCGACACTAGAAAGACTACTATTTTAGATCAAATACAGTAGTAACAGAGTAATAGACTATCAAGAGCAATCAGACTCTCTTCTATGATTGAAAATGACACTTGCGACACTTTCAAATCAAGAAACGACAGTACAATTACGTTACTTTTTTGCAAATGAGAACTGAAAATGACTCAACAAATACACAAAAACATTTACAGTTCTTTGCACAATGGAGGCGGAACATCAGCAAGGAAAGGGGTTTCAAACAGAGGTATACTGACTATAGGCAGTAAAGTTCATGAATAGAACTGTAAAGAATGAACACAGAAACCAAAATTGAGGAACAATGCCTAGTCTGATCAGCGCACCTGTAACACAGTGAACTTGAAATGCAGCGCACCTACTACACTCGGGAAGTGCGCTGAATTTCAGATTCATAGAACAGAGACTGCGCTGGGCCAGAGACGAGACTTTGCTTGGGTTTTGGGTCACAGTTTGCAGTTCAGTTCAGGGATTTTGGCCGAGCAAGTGGTAATAAGTAAATCAACAATAGGGGTAGATCCAAGAAGGTTACTAGAGCCACCACAAGGGCAATTAGAGAGTTTGTAAATCAATTGTTTAATTCATAAACAAAACCCGGAGATTGACTAAAGCGGAATTTATCTACTTTTCATTCGCATAGAAAATGCAGTTCGAAAGCTACCTGGCTCAACTTCAGGGTCTGTCTATAAGTTTATAAAATAAACAACAAGGAAGATAAACAAACAACCTAGTCACTCCCCAGTGGAGTCGCCATTTTGTTACAGGGAAAAGTGTCTATACAGAACTGCTTATCCCACTAAGGTGTGGTAGCTACCTTAGAAACAAACAGAGTAAAGCTACTTTCATTTTTCCCTTATGAAATATAGATGGGAGAAGAACAATGGAGACCAACCTCTGTCTTGCGCTTGGCTCCTAGTTCGATTCCTCTCTCTTCTGATAGTCCTTTGCTACTTGCCTCTTTGTACGCCCAGCTTCACAGAGTACCTATAGAATCAGAGTAGCACAACATTATACAAGAACATGGATCTATAATCATAAACAATCTAGGATCAGATGTAAATTGACCATACAAATGCATAAAACATAAATGACACAAGAGTATGGACGAAAACTTGAATAGCTTTTATTGATAATCAAGAAAGAGCCAAGAAAGTTACGACCAGTTGTTCTGACCCAGCATCATCCTCTCAGCAAGTAAGCCCTTCTTCACTTCATACAAAGCTTAGATCACCCAACACTATGATGTTGTCTCAAGAAACCAACAACAATTCCTTACAACATGCAAAATTTCAGCCTCTGGATATCTGGGATGAGGGATCCATATATAGATATCTGTAAAGGAGATGAGTCAGCTTGTGATTTGATTAGTGTCTTCTCTATGATAGTTCTTGCTTCCACTTGGAGATCTCATTGATCTCTTACTCATCCTTGGGCGAATCTAAGAGGCAAGTGTCACAGGAGAAGTTTCTGGAAGATTCCATGATCATCCACCTCGAAAACTGTCTCTGCCACTTGTCTTTTCCCATCCATCGCACCCCATAGAAGGGCTTTTTGAAATGCAACACACTTCCCATGTGTACAAGGTGAGATGCATCGCACCCTGGCCATGGAGCAAGTGAAATGATCCATTTTTGACCAGTTCTGAGTAGTTTTTCATGGAGAACTTCTGGGAGAAGCTGTAATCAGTTGACCTTGTTCCTTTAGGGGTTGGAGCAACACTTTTAGGGACTTAGGAGCCCTTGGTTTATGGAAATTTTATGCTTGGGGTTGCAGTGCTCAAAAATATCTATAACAAACCCTTTTCCTAGTGGGCTTCTTAAGGCACATTTCTTTGATTGCTTTAGTATATATGGGAATGTCTTTTATGGCTTGTAGTAGTGGAATTTTTATATAGACATTCTTGAGCTCATCTAAAACATCAAATTGTGGTATAGACATTGGAAGTTTTATTTGGACCAATCGATTTGGAAAAGGTGGTGGATGGAATGGTTGCATTTGTTTGTTTTTGGTGTTATCGTTTTTTTCTTTGATTTGAAGTTTCATTTTCATTTTCTTCGTTTTCTTCTTGTTTATCAGTTGTTGGAGATTCTTTGTGAAGTACCTTACCAGACCTCAAATTGATATTTTGCAAGGGTAATGTTGGATATTAGGTTCCCTCATCTACATTGTAGGCTGGTCTCTCTGCTCTGTTATTTGGATTTCGTACAGGTTGAGCAGGGATTTGAGTAGGTCTGGGAGGTTGTGAGTTAGATGGAAGTTGTAATTGTGGTGGATTTATTGGTGGAGGAGCAGGCAATGCTTGTTGAGTGGTTTGAGGTTAATGTGGGTAAACAACTTGCTGCTGAGGATACTGCTGATATGATTGAGGATATGGTGAGTATGGCTGATGACATTGTTGATATGGCTGCGAATATGGTTGGTATGATTGAGGATATGAATGATATTGTTCAGAGAATTGCTGAGATGGTCTCCATTGTTGTTGTGGGTAATTTTGGTGTTGCCATGGCATGCGTACATTCCATGAATTCTGAGCATACATCTGATCATGTACAGGAAATTGCAAATTCTGGTTTGGGAACATACCTTCAGGTGTTGGTTTTGGCTGCCATGGTCTCTTTGCGCCCATGTAATACAGATTTTCCATATCTACATTAGCTGCCACATTACAATTCTGCAAAACCTTAACTTTAGAGCAATGAAATATATAATGATTTTCAGTACAAAAGGCACAAACTTGAATGTTTTCTAATGGGCAGTCTTTTAAGGCATGTTTCTTCCGGCATTTTGGGCAAAAGATAGCCATCATCTGATCTTCCTCTGCTTGTCTCTTCTTAGCTTTTAGAGTGTCAATTTGGGTTCCCAAGGTACTTAATAGATCTGTTTTGAATTCCTCTAACAAGTTCCCTATTTCAGCCCTTGTGACACTTGCTGAAGCAGATTTTGTGGCTTTGGATGATATGGTTCTTTTTCCAATTTTAGCTTTGCTCCTAGAATACGTTTCACATAACTCAGCAATTTCTTCAAAAGGTAAAGTAGAAATATCACCTTTGCCCATTAAATTAAGATCATCTAAGTATTCCTCTCGAGTGCCTTTCAAGAATATTGTTCGAATCAAATCAAGAGGCATGGTTTGGTGTTTTGATTTTTGTAAATTGTAAGCAAACCACTCTAAGTACTCCTCTAAATTTTCATCCTCTTGTTGGTTCATCCTAAAGATATCATCTTTGGAATCTTTCGATCTACAATAAGGTTGGTATTTCTTTAGGAATATTCTTCTCATGCCATCCCAATCAGTTATTGCATGTTCACCAAACCCCATGAACCATCTTAATGATGATGCTTTTAATGTTGCTGGGAAGAGTCTAAGCCTGTGGGCATCATCTGTGTAACCATATGTTCGACATACAATGTAAAACTCAAACAAGAATGAATCTGGTTCTTCTGAAGCCATGCCATAAAAGTTTGGTAGCACAGATGGAGGTATGTTTTCCATTTTTATTTCATCATCTTCTTGTGGTTCTTCAATGGGAAATTTAAAGGTTGACTCTTCCTCGTCTCTTCAACCTTGATTTGGTACTGATCCATCTCCTTCCTCAACCATTTTGATAGGTTCCTCTGTTTCTTGTTCAGTGTCACTTGTTTCAAAGAGAAGATTAAAGAAATATTGTTGAGTCACTGTGCTACTTTCTCCTTGTATAGAGGATCCAGGGAAGTGTTTCTTCTATGATTTGTGTGCTGATAGAATTTGCCTCTCGATGAGTGTGAGTCTTTGCCCTGATTTTTGTTTATCCTCTAATTCTTGTATGGTGACTTCCTCAGCTGGTGTTGTATGTTCAATGTTTCCTAAAGGGTCTACTCCTGATGGTAGGTTAGTTTTTGGATGGGGGGTTTTTATGAATCTACCTTTATTATCTCTAGATCTAGGCATAAGTAAACATGACTTCTAAATCTGTGTTTTTGCTTTGTTTTTGTTTATTTAAAAATTTTCGAAATCCTCTAACTACGCCTCCCCGGCAACGGCGCCAAAATGTAGTGACCAACCTAGGGTGCTAGATTAGGCTAAATTTATTATCGACCAGGGTAAGTAAACTTCGAGGCATGCGTCTAAAATCTATAGACATAAAGGATTCCTAGCTAAGTGTTCATTGTGGTAGGTTACAGTACTTTTTTACGGAAGGTTAAGATATGTTCCCTATCACCTTGACACTCAGGTCACTGAACTCATCTAGCTGTCCTAAAGACACTGTGTATTACTAGACTGAGATTTTAATCCCCTTACAAGGATGATGTGCACAAAAGCCTTGTCTAGTTAACACTCAGCATTCATGAAAGACCAAAAGCATACTACAAATTTAAATACATCTAAATAGAGTCTATGAGGATGCTTTAAAAAATATAACGATGGATCAGATCTCTTATAAGATAGGGTTCAATGATCTTAACGATAAATCCTTTAAGCTATCACCATAAACACCATTCATAAGCATTGCAACAAAATTATAAGCATAACTCTAATCACTATGCATGCTATTCAATATTCAAAAGCTGCTAATGAAATGAAAATGACAGTATACCAGTCCACGCAGGGCCCATCCGCGTTTCAATGGTACACTGGAATACGCTCAAGCAACTAAGGTATTAATGCATGAACAATGTTATAATAAATCCGTGACTGTACCCTAGTTTTGGTATTAAGTTCTGAAGATCATACAAAAGCTCTGTTCTCAAAACGATATACAAAGATCACCAACCATGTAACTCTAACTATATCTGTGTTTTTAAAAACAATTAATACACGATTTTCATTTGGATTGAATGTACATTCATTATGCAGTTGTTTCCGCTTTTACTATGGAATGATTTTTGGGTCATTTCCATTCTAAACCGATTTCCAAAAAGAAACAAAATGAAACTGGTTTGGGAAACCTATGGCTCTTGCTGCCTTTGTCACCAAAAGGCTGAGGCTTTGACCGGCGTTGACCGCATAACCAGGAGTGTTTGATTTGTTGTAGGATCGATGTTTCTCCATGCTTGTACATTGTAGTTTTCATTCATATCCCTTGCTTTGGCTTGCCTGTCATGCCATGTGTCAGATGATGAACCATTTACAGGATGTTGTAACTTCCTCTAACCCTTTTATTAAAAATTCCTAATTTCTAACATAAAAGCTCATAAATTAACTTTAATGCAAACTAACAACTATAATGCTATTAATTAATCAATTTCAAGGAATATAAGGGATCTATGGAGGAAAAAGGTAGACAAATGATGTGTTTCAAGAAGAAAAAGAAGGTCATGGAATGGTACCAACACTATGTATATGGCACTTTCATGTGGAATTTTGTACGAACCCCAAGTAGATAAATAGAGTTGAGGAGCCTTTGGGATTTGCAATACTCTTGGTGCAATAGAAGTGCTCACCACTTTTTGGTGTCATTGCCGGGGAGGTGCCTAAGTAGATGTTATTTCTACTTTTCTTTTTATTTTTCATTCAGTTTTGAAAAAAATCATATCAAAGAATAAAAAAATTTATTTCATGCCTTGTAGGACAAGAGACACTCTTTGAAAATTCTTTCCAAACACCCCCACACCCTCAAACATGAAACCTTCACTCTTCTTCGGTAACTGTCAACTTCCCTCTCGGGCTACATGGGAGTTAGAAGACCCCTTAGGTGAACAACTCGAGATATTTGAAGAAACTATTGGGGAATAATAACCAATTCCACATACCCACACCATGGTTTAAAACAAGAATGAGGAGGTTTTCTCTATGAAGAAAACTAGTGGAGATACTAGGATGAATAATATAAACCCTTCTATCCTTCCTCGCTTACATGCCTTAACCTCTCAGGACCCTAATAATTTTATGTTTGAGTTTTTTTTCTCTGTAGGACTTATGACTATACCTATGATGACCAGAAGCTGAAGTTGTTTCCATCTAGCCTTAATGATGTAGCCTTCCACTGGTTCATGGGTCTACCTAGGGATATCATCGCTACCTGGGCTCAAATGCAACAAGTCTTTAACAAGAAGTAAAGAGACTACTGTAGGTCCAAAGAAACCATAGAGGAAACCTTTAGAATGACCCTTGGACATGATGAATCCCTAGAATACTATGAGGAAAGATTCCATCTTAGTTATAGGAGGATCAGATGTACCATTCACCCTGAATCACTCAAGTTATTCCTTCGCTGAGGAATTAGGGAGGACATGCTGGAAACCCTCAACATGCTAACTGGGGGAGACATCTATCAGTTACCCTATATAGACATCAAAACAATGTTCAAAAATAATTCTAAGGCTGCTAGGAAGAAAGGTAGGCTAGTCAAGCTTTGGTCATTTCCTCTCCCTCCAAATCGTCCATCAAGAATGAAATTTGAAACATTTTAGAGAAATTTAAGAGTGAAATCTTGCATACCTTTTCTCTACAAATGGATACCATGGAGATTAAGAGGAGAAAAGAGGAAGCAGAGAGGGCCTTAGCTATCTTTTTCCCTAAATGCACTAGAAGGCACCCCAAAAATGAGTGTCCATTAAATGTTCTAGAGGTCTACTCAGTATGTGAGGAAAACCATGCCACATATAAGTGCCCTTATTTTCTTGGATTGAAAGTTATATACCAAGGGGTATAAGGTGGGGCTGAGCAACTATGATTCATCAATCAAAGGAGGCCTCAAAGACCTTGGCCATACCAGTAGGGCATGTAAGGTACATCCCACTCCTATTACCATCCCACCTAGAATGCACCCTTTCCACCTTGGTACTCTTCCTCTCATCCATCATTGCCCACACCTCCTTCTTGGAATTATGAACCTCATTATCCTCGCCAACCTTTCAATCAATCATTTCAACCATATGCTTTTCCACAACCTTAGTGGAGTAATCCAACACAAGGCTCGAGGCCTACACTCAACCAACCTCCTAATTTATTGCCTTTACCTCAATCTGAACCACAACTCACTCATCCTGGTCCACCCAGTAAACCTCAGACACCTTACCAACTGAATCTAAACCTGAATAATAAGAAGGCACAATAGGTCTATAGTGGAGAGACATCATACCCTGCGTATGCAGTGGAGATTCAAGAAATCAACCTCAGGTCTAGAAGAGTGCTTCCAAATAACCAACCTCCATCTCCACCTGAGGAGCTTGAAGAGGAAAAGGAGGAGAGAACCCTTCAAGTAAATATGTCTCCTTTTCCTGAGATATTGATCTATCATAACCAGCACACCCCATAAGAGACTGAAATTCTGGGAGAATTGAGGAACTCGTGAGTTAAAATTCCCCTCCTCCAAACTATAAAGGATATTCCCATCTACAATATACTTATCAAAGAGAAATGTTTCAAACATCCTCGGAGGAGAAAGAAAGAGACCCCTGCCAACAATGTTATTGGTCAATTATCTCATCTCATGCTTGGGAGAGTGATTTTCCCAAAATATATATATCTAGGAAGTCTTGTGGTAGATGTGCACATCGATGGCATAATTGTCCCTTAAACCTTGATTGATCTTGGGGTTGTCATCAACGTGATGACTAAATAAGCTATGCTATAGATAAATATCCAAGGACCCCTTGGAAGGACCACTACAATACTACAACTTGCAGATAAGTCCACAGTGGCTCTCGAGGGAGTTGATGAGGATGTAATTGTCTCTATTCACTCCTCGGAGCATCCTACTGACTTCCTTGTTATCCAACCCAAAACTAAATTCAATGGTTATCCTCGCATCCTAGGAAGACCATGGCTAGCCACTGTTGATGCTTACATAAGTTCTAGGGTTGGGAACATGAACATTAATAATGGCCATTTGTCTAAACAATTAGTGTTGCACCTTGCTTCTCAGCCATCCATTGAGCATGACTTACCCCTCTGGTTGGAGGAGGAGGAGGAAGAGCAAGTGTATTATACAACATCCCATTAAATCTATACCGTAGATAATGTTATAGGAGGGGGGAAACCTGATGAATATGACCTCATTGACCAAATCCTCCATAACCAACCCCCCAATACCTTGACTCTTGATGAGATTGTGAAGGAATATGAATTAGGTAATCCTTGGACTGAGTTATGCCTATTTTACCCAAGTCCTGCACATGTCAAACTTGTAGAATTTGGTCCATTTAGAATCCTGAATATTAATCCCTCTCTCTCAGCTACTGAAGAACATAAGTTGTGCAAATGTTGAGAGAGAACTTAGAGGTCTTTTCTTGGAGCTATAAAGAAGTGAAAGGAGTGCCTCCTTAAGTTTGCACTCATCACATCTACATAAAGGAAGGATGTAAACATGTGCACCAACCTCAGAGGAGAATGAAACCAACCCTCAAAGACATAGTAAAGGAAGAGTTGCAAAAGTTGCTGGATGGAGCATTCATATAGCCCATCTCAGATAGTAAGTGGGTGTCCCCTGTAGTTTTGGTCCCAAAGAAGAATGGGAAGTGGAGGATTTGTGTGGATTACAGAGAGTTGAAAAAATCCACCAAGAAAGGCCATTTCCCTTTACCTTTCATTGATCAAGTCTTAGATGGTCTTGCAGGGAAGATGTTCTTCACTTTTCTGGATGGATTCAGTGGTTGCAATCAGATCCAGATCTGCCCTGAGAACTAAGACAAAACTACATTCACCTATCGTTGCAGTACATTTTCTTATTAGGCCCTTCCTTTCAGATTATGTAATGCCCATATTACTTTTTAAAGGGAAGTTCTAAGCATCCTTGTTGAGTTGGTGCATGACTCTAGAGAGATCTACATGGATGATTTCATTCCCTATGGGTGTGACTTCCTCAAGGCTCTATCCAACCTGGGAAACGTACTGAGAAAGTGCATTGAAATAAACCTCTCACTAGTCCTAAGAAGTGTGAATTCTAAATGAATGCAGTGATGTCCTCAGCCATTCAACATGTCAAGGGAGAATACAAGTGGAACCAAGCAAAATTGCCATCATATAAAGGGTCCCTACTCCTCAAAAGCAGAAGGATGATAGAAGTTTCTTGGGCTTAGTTAGATATTACAAGAGGTTTATCAAGTATTTCAACAAAGTAGCCCCACCATTTTTTAGATTCTTGGCCAAGGACATAGAATTCTTCTCGACAAATAGCTACCAAGAGTCCCTAGGGGCCTTGAAAGAAAAATCAAGCACTATACCCATACTTAGACGCCCAAACTAGACTGTTCCTTTCCATATCCATGCTGATGCATCCGACAAAGCTATAGGGACAACTTCAGCCCAAATATATGGTAAGTTACCTTATATCATTTACTTCATTAGTAAAATCTATCTAAGGCAAAATTGAACTACACTGTGACTAAGAAAGGACACCTAGTTGTTGTATGCTCTTTGAACAAGTTTAGAAACTACATCAATGGATACCAAAATTGTATGTGTGATTACCATGCAACTATCAAATACTTGATGAAAATTTCTTATGTGAATGCTAGAATTATTAGATGGTTGATTTTGTTAGAAAAATTTGATTTAACTATCATTAACAAGCTAGGAAAAGAAAACATAGTTATAGATTTTCTATCTAGGCTTGCTTTTCCTATAGATGAAGAAGGGATTGTTGATGATTATCTTCCAAATGAGCACTTATTTTCTATCTTAGTGCTCTCTCCATGGTTTGTTTACATAGAAAACTACCTAGTTTCTACAAAATTTCCCCCAAATCTGTCATCAAGGGAGAAGAGTAAAATTATAAGGAATAGCCCCCTTTCACTTGGATTCGAGCAATCTCTTCAATCCATGACCAAATCAAATATTGAGAATATGTGCCAGGGTGTTGTGGGGAAAAATGCCTATGCAGGACGATCCTATCCACCTAAGGTGTGACAGTGCCTTAGCAACAAACGAGTACAGCTATGCTGGTTTCTTCCTTTATGAAATGTGAAAGAAGAGAGATCAATAGACTTACCAGTGTCTTCCGTTTGTCCCTTGATCCGGTCTCTCTTCTCTTTGGGTGTTCACAGCTACTTGCCTTCTTGCTTATCCAGCTTCAACCTGCAAGATCACAAGAGAACAACTACTTGCGACAAGAGAACAGCTACTTGCGACAAGAGAAGAACACTACACAAAGATAGATATTCACATTCATAACTAGTTTAGGATTAGAAATAAACCAAATACACTAATACATTCATACATCAAAACACATCAGCATATAGGAGAAACCAAGATAGCTTTATTGATGAATAACAAGGTTCAGGAAGAGATACAACCCAAAGGGCTCCAATCCAGCATCTCCTTCCCAGCAAATGGAATTCCTCTCTTTTCCCCCTTCAAAGCATTAAGCACCCAATGATTCCAGTCTCAAACCAACAGAAATTCTTTGCAATAACAAAATTCCAGCCTCTAGATCTCATGGAGGAGAGATTCATATATAGATGTTTGGAGAGAGGATGAGTGAGCTTGAGATCTTACTAGTGTCCTATCCCTCTGTCAGTTCTTGAGTCCACTTGGAGGTTCTTGCTTCCACTTGGAGATTTGGAACCTCTTACTCATCACCAGTCGAATTCCCTGAGGCAAGTGTCATTTTGGAAGCTTCCTGGGTTTTGACACCTTGAGAAATGAGCCTGCCACTTGTCCACTCTCGTTCAGTGCAGGTAGCCTTTGTTCCAGTTGACATTCAACACAGGTAGCCAGTGCTGGCTTTGACATTCAGCGCAAACAACTAGTGTAGCCACTGAAATGATCCTGAATTGACTTGTTTTTGAGCAGTTTCAGGTGGAGAACTTCTGTGAATTGCTGTGGTTTGTTAGCCTTGTTCCTCTAGGGGTAGGAACAACATGTTTAGGGACTTTGGATCCCTTAGATTATGGACATTTCATGCTCAATGCTGTAAGGCACAAAAATGTCTATAACAGTTGCCCCCTAGAGTATGAGGCTGTTTATCGGGCGAAATGCTTTATCAGGGGGATCTGAAGTTCATCCAATGCTGGGAGGAGACTTGTAATAAGATACAATACAATACATTATTTTTCATACTGCTTTCATGATCTAGCTGAGGCGGGCATTCCCATGCTCAGCTTTATAAATTCATTTTTCTGTACATAGAACAGACAATCGTCTGATGGTAGACTGATAATTTTGATGAAATTATCATCCTTTGAGTAGGATGATTATCTGTTGCAATGATGTACATGTCAATGTCTTTATCTTTCCTGAATATATATCGCAGCCCGGATGGATGAAAATAGATCCGCGGTCTTCAAACTCGTTCGATCTTCACTTTAAGTACAAGTCGATCCATGTGAGAATTGTTCTGAAGTCGAACATGGAAAGACATCACTTGATTACCGGTCAATGATGTAAACCGTTAACAAGCACGAGAGGAATCACTGATAATGATAATGACCCTCAAGGTACTGCAGTACAATTCACGTGGTGTGAATAAAGGACTTGGCATCGAACACCACGCAAAATCTTTCGGTCGAAGGTCATTGATGTATACCTGTCGCCGGAAGTGAGAAACTTGCCATTGTGGCATGCAAGCTTCAAAGTACTGAAGGGGTTGTTCCTAGATCAACTTCTTGGATAATGAGCTGATGTCGACAAGAAGCGATCTGTCAAAGGAGAGCCTTAATGAATCCCACATCAGTGACACGGAACGGAGCTAATGATTTTAATGGAGGTGAAAACGATCTGTGACATATGATTCAGGGTGACGGTCATGAAAGGATGAAGGATGATGTATGGCAGTGGATGGGACACGGTTGACACTTCTGAACGACTTCTCTTGAACATGTGGCGACACTAATACGATGGATCGGTAGCATTACCCTAAATATGGATGGTATGGCGAGACCATGGATGTGACCGGTGAATGAAACAACCCAACCCGAATGTGGTACGGAGGAAAAGTGTCATGTTCAAGAGCGACTTGCTACCATCAAAGTTTTCTTTAGTTTCTCCCAATTTTTCCCCAGTCATTGCTGACTGGTACCTCTTTATTTTTGTCAAGCTTGAGGAGGATAACATATGCTTGTTCTATAACCTGCCCTTCGGGCAAGCCCATCGCTATATTTTAACGAGCCTAGCGATAGTGAAACTCGTTCTCGTCTAAAGACAAGTTTGTCGCTATTTAATGATTTTAACGAGTCTAACGACAAGGATAACTCGGTTCTTTTCATTTTTAGAGAGTCTGAAAAGATACATAAAGTCAACTCCAAAATTCCTTTTTCTTCATCTAATCCCTTAAGTCCGAAAAAGTATAGAACAATACAGAAGGGATGAGTTTTCGATAGTTTTAACAAGCCGAACAAAACAAGCACTCGATCTTTTTGTGCAATAATCCCTCAGGTCCAAAAAGATTAAAATCTAGAGGAGGGATAGCTCTTCCTGTCGCTTTAACGAGCTGGAAGGCCAAAACTCGGCAATCTTTTCATATTTTACGAGTCAATTGAAAAGAGCTTAAAGAAGACTCGTCTTTTGAGGAATGAGTGATAAACAGGGATAGCAGCTGATTCCAGGTACAGGTTGGAATTTTCCAATCACGGCAGTGTTACAAGGATGGCTAGGTGAAATCACTCTTCGCAGCTGTTCCTCAAAATGGGTAAACAATCATATGGAGGTGAACGATCGGCCAAATGAAAAGTGGAGGTGATGGTGCAAACACGACCAAGGCTTTAATGGCTGATGATATTACATTCACAGTGGTTATTTACTGGGATAGTTCAATTTTTAACGAGCTTAAACGTGGGTGGAAATATTTGCTCGATCTTATGTTTATTTTTTAACGAGCATGAACTTTGTGCTAAAACTGCTCGATTAACCCAGTCATATGATAAGAGTGTGTCATCAAGATTCTATTTTTTATGGAGCTTCATCTCACTAAGCTTTGCTCCTTATCCTTTCTTTATGCAAGTTAGGAAACAGCTAATCCCAAAAACAGATAAATAACCGCTCTTTTCTTGCACTCCAAAAGGTTTGCATGCCCCCAGGTATAAAGTACGATTTCAATGTTACCTCTCAATTTACAAACAAAACATTCGTTCTATCGGGAGAGGCCTACCTCTTTCAGGTTACCCAAAGATTGTCTCGTTAATCTTTCAAACAAAACACTTCTTCGGCAATGTCTACCGAAATAGACAAAGGTGAGTGACTATTCTCGTCAACTTACATAACTTTGACAAAAGAATCTTATTCTAGAATAACCCCTCTTCCTCTACGGACGGGGTACAGACTAGTCATATTCTCCCGCGGAAACCTACTCTATACCTAAGGTTTCCCTGCCGAAGCAGACCAGGACGCATGCCCCCTGGGTTCCAATCATATCCTCCCGGATTACTCGCGCTCATCAGGAGGACGGACCGTGGGTTGAGACACTTCTTGCGTGAATAGACCATTTAGGGATGGTATGTGACTATTTGTGATGCGTGATCCGGGAAATGAAAGTTGGTCCACGAGCTTGAGCACTCTTCCTTCATGCGGAAAACACATTACTCTAAAGAGTGAGGAGACTATAGCTCCCATGCAATATATATAGTCTCGTCCAAGGAGTAGGTTATAATCCAAGGGTCCTTGGACGACCATCACATTCATTTGAATGGTCTTCCCTTTCAATGTTATAGGCACATTGGGGAGGATCCCTAAAGGTCGACTGGTTCCTTTATCAAAGCCTGATAGATTTCTCATTTCAGGCAAAAGCGCTGGCGAACCAAGCGCTTTCCAAGCAATAGAGGAAAGGATACTCACAGATGCCCCCTCATCAATGATAGTACCAGCCATTACCATTCTGTATATTTGAATGATAATTCTGAATGGTATGCTTGCTGGCAACCGGGGTCTGCCTAGTTGGTTCCAATCAAAGGACACAACCAGGTTGCTTGGTGGTGGGACCGAATAAACGGCCGGATATCGCTCTGACGAACTTCCTTCCTGCGATAAAGGAATGGGGGCATTGCCCCCTTGTTCATCAGAGTTAGTGCTGATGAAGAGAATTTGGACGGTGTCGTCTTTATTCTCCTCTGTGATGGTATCATTCGAAGATAGAGCCTCTGAAGGCAAAACCGGGTCAACTGCCGTATCAACCTTTTGACTTTCGTCAGGCATGGATCCAGACGGTTCATCTTCAATGATAGGTGCTTCGGCTGACCACCTGGGCGGGCCAGCCGGGTTCTCAACTAGTGAAGGACTTGGCAGGAGTTTTTGATATCCAGGAGGAAGTTGCACTCGTAGAATCGGGCGATCTTCCAGAACTCTTTTAGCCTCGTCTAAGAAGGGACAACGGTGGATGGCGTGATCGCCTTCACACAGTTTACAGGGAAATCTAGCTTTCCCTCTCTGTCCTGTGACTTCACTTTCACTAGTCGACGGTGAGCAGTCAACATGACTATCAGAGGTTGATGCTACCGAATTGTGCAAACGGGGAGACCAGTCCCTAAGTATTCGAGGGATACAGGGACAATTTCTGTGGAAATGGTCTCCCTTGCATATGACACATGGCGATTTAGGCCTTGTCAGTGCTGTGTGTGGATTTCTGTCAAACAACACTTGTCTGCCCCCAGTCGCCTTTGGCTCCTTCTTCTTCTTCTCTTTCTTCTTCTTTTCCTTCTTCTCCTTAGGAACTCGGTTTTTGGTTTTACCAGTTCCGTCAAGCGAAGAGGAAGGAGGAGAGGAAGATGAAGTAGAAGGCTGGTGGGCAACTTTGGTCTAGTCTAACTGTTGACTCGACTATTCAGGAATGGTGGTATTCCGAACGACATTGGTTGAAAAGAGCCAAACTGGCAGGCCAATTGTCAGTCCTGGAAGCGACAATGTGGCCATGTGGGGCGCACCAACATCTCCCCAAGAGGAGAAGGGACTAGGATTTCCCCCAAGGGGAATTCCTTGGTTAGTGTTCTCCATTTTTTCAACCTAAAGATCAACGCAGGAATAGGGGTGATTGTTCCATTTAAAATAAATTTTAACGACGCTTTAGACACAACTTGCTTTTTCAGTTTTAAAGAGACAAGAAAAAGCTAAAGATGACTCTAGTCTCCTTCGATGTTTTAACGAGCCCGAAGTGACAAATGCTCGGATGGACTTTTTCTGTTATAGAGTCTGAAAAAGGCCAAAAGGAACTACTCTGGAGTTCTAGGCAGAGGGTGTGCCAAACTTTTCGCAAAACCGCAGAATACGTTTTAGGGTACGGGCGGTCGATCTTCCTAAATGCTGTGTTCAGTGCATTGCGATCAGTAGGGCGGCCGACACGGCTCCCTAAGGATAAAGGTTTTATGCCTATAGGGGTCTCCCAATATATACGCGACGGTACGTGGGAGCACAATCTGTACTAGCGCTATCGTCCCTCAGGAGGAATCACCCACCATCCACGAGATCGATAGTCACCAGGCTTAAGGACGTCGGAACACGTCTCTAGCCTAGACCTCTATGTTGTGCGTTATGTTACAAAGCATTGTTAAGTTCATTCAATTTATTTTAGGTTGAACTTTTTAAAGTTTTCCTTTCAAGGTTCACCACGAGATGTTTGATACAAATTCCTAAATGCAATCTAAAGATGATAAGCAAGCTTTATATCTTTTCAACTTTGAAAATCCTAGCTACTAAGGGAAAAGAAAGACACCATCTTTTCTCAAAGAGCAATCAGCACACTCTAATGCACTTTTCCTAAATCCAACATGCAAACTATCAAATGCAAATGCACAATGCAGGTGTTTGTTTTCCGCTTTCTTAGTATTGATGCCTACAAAGAAAGCTTTTTGTACAACTTTGAATTTTCTTTTAAATGAACAATACAAGCAAGTTTACTTTTTCGAAATCAGAGAAGATAGAAGAGATTACAACACTTGACGATTTTCGAAATGAATACTTGTTTTGACACTTAAAAGAGACAAATTCAAACCAATAAGCAAAAGTAAATATATAATCAATCTGCAAACAGCCAACGAACTCTCTTCTAAGATCACAACCAGATCTGAATCAAAGGCTACAGGATGACTATTTCACTCATGCAAAGGAAAACTGTAAATGACGCCACAAACACATAAAAACACTCACAGTCTTTTTGTACAAAAGGAGGCGGAATGTAAGCGGAGAAAAGGGGTTATTAGACTGGTACCTATGCTGGTTACAGGCTGCAAAAATCAGAGATCAAAACAAGGCAAAACAGAGCAGAGAACCCTAGCTGCACAAGGCAAAACTGGTTCAGTGCAACCTCAACATAGGGGTTTTGACATTCAACGCAGGTAGCCTTCACGGGAACTGCATTGAAATGCAGAATCCCTTCACTGGGTCTGCGCTGAAGGAGAAACTCTCGTTTCCCACAGGTTCTGGGTCACAGATTGCTACTTAATTCATTGTTTTAGGCCAAATAAAAGCAACAAGCAAGGTACAATCAAAGGGATGCTTTGAAGGGATACTAAGATCTATCACAAGGATCATCAAATCATTTGTGAATCCATTGTTAAGATCATAGACAAGTCCAGCAATTGGATCAAAGCAGCAACTTTCTACTTTGCATCTGGGAAAGATGCAGTTCGATTGTTGCTGTCAAGTCTATGAAATAAACAATGATAGAAACACAAACAAAATGACTAAACAGATCTCCCCAGCGGAGTCGCCAATTTGTTGTGGGGAAAAATGCCTATGCAGGATGATCCTATCCACCTAAGGTGTGACAGTGCCTAAGCAACAAACGAGTACAGCTATGCTGGTCTCTTCCTTTATGAAATGTGAAAGAAGAGAGATCAATAGACTTACCGGTGTCTTCCGTTTGTCCCTCGATCCGGTCTCTCTTCTCTTTGGGTGTTCACAGCTACTTGCCTTCTTGCTTATCCAGCTTCAACCTGCAAGATCACAAGAGAACAGCTACTTGCGACAAGAGAAGAACACTACATGAAGACAAATATTCACATTCATAACTAGTTTAGGATTAGAAATAAACCAAATACACTAATACATTCATACATCAAAACACATCAGCATATAGGAGAAACCAAGATAGCTTTATTGATGAATAACAAGGTTCAAGAAGAGATACAACCCAAAGGGCTCCAATCCAGCATCTCCTTCCCAGCAAATGCAATTCCTCTCTTTTCCCCCTTCAAAGCATTAAGCACCCAATGATTCCAGTCTCAAAGCAACAACAATTCTTTGCAATAACAAAATTCCAACCTCTAGATCTCATGGAGGAGAGATCCATATATAGATGTTCGGAGAGAGGATGAGTCAGCTTGAGATCTGACTAGTGTCCTCTCCCTCTGTCAGTTCTTGAGTCCACTTGGAGGTTCTTGCTTCCACTTGGAGATTTGGAACCTCTTACTCATCACCAGTCGAATTCCCTGAGGCAAGTGTCATTTTGGAAGCTTCCTGGGTTTTGACACCTTGAGAAATGAGCCTGCCACTTGTCCACTCTCGTTCAGCGCAGGTAGCCTTTGTTCCAGATGACATTCAACGCAGGTAGCCAGTGTTGGCTTTGACATTCAGCGCAAACAGCTAGTGTAGCCACTGAAATGATCCTGAATTGACTTGTTTTTGAGCAGTTTCAGGTGGAGAACTTCTGTGAATTGCTGTGGTTTGTTAGCCTTGTTCCTCTAGGGGTAGGAACAACATGTTTAGGGACTTTGGATCACTTAGATTATGGACATTTCATGCTCAATGCTGTAAGGCACAAAAATGTCTATAACACAGGGAAGAGGAAGTCTTTGACATCCTCTCATCCTATCATGATAGGCCTTGTGGAGGTCACTTTGCTACAAATAGAACAACTTTCAAAGCTCTACAAGTTGGTTACTACTGGCCCACTATCCACCAAGATGCAAGAACACATACTAGTAGATGTGATCAGTGCTAGAGAATGGGGAAACCGATACCCAAGGATGAAATCCCACTACAATCTCAGGTGGATTTGGAGTCATTTGATAAGTGGGGCATGTATTTCATTGGGCCAATTGATCCAACATCAAGGCAGAAAATGTGCATCACTGTGTGCACTGATTATTTGACAAAGTGAGTTGAGACAAATGTTGTCAAGGCCACAACAAAGGAGAAAGTGGATGCGTTCTTATGGGAGAATGTGTTCTACAAATTTGGCTACCCTAGAGAGATAGTCACCGATCAAGGAGCTCAATTCACATCACATTTGGTCGAGAATATGTTAAGGTAACATCATATCATGCACACAAAATCTACTGCCTATCATCCTCAAGTGAATGGACAAGTAGAGGTCACAAATAGAGCATTACAAGGCATCTTGACCAAGGTTTCAAGTAGGAGTAGGAAGGATTGGGCAGACAGTTTAGTGGAGGCCACTTGGGCCTATAACAAACATGAAAATAACTACTGGTTTTACCCCATATGATTTGGTCTATAGAATGGAAGCTCTGCTCTCTATTGAATTTGAGTATAATACTTTGAGAATGGAATCCCAAATGGATTTAGATGTCACCAAATCACTGTAGGAGAGGTTATTCGAGTTAAATGGCCTGGATGAATTTAGAATGCAGACCATCCTACACACCGAGGTTATCTTATTACAGAGGAAGGTCTGGCAGGATAGGCACATCAAGGAAAAAGTTTTTCAAGAAGGGGATTGGGCCTTACTATATGACTCTATGGTCAAGGATTTCAAAGGAAAAATGATGACAAGATGGTTAGGCCCATACGTGATAGAGAAATTCCATGAAAATGGAAGAGTTCAAATTAGGACCACTGATGAGTAGGGGATCCCCTTGCTCTTCAGTGGCTACAAATTGAAGGTATATAGAAAACCTATGTCCAAGGAAGAATTGATCAACACCATTGGTAGAAAGGTTAATGTGATTGGTAGTGTCATAACTTCCAAGTATTAACATTCTTAGATACTATTTTTTTGTCAAAAAAAGGAAAAAGAAAAAACAATAAAAGGAATGGATGAAAACATTTATGAGGCATCTGGGGCCAACTCTTGGTTTGGAAACCTCCCTGAGGCAATCGAGGATTAAGGAAAAAAGAAAAAAATTAAAGATCCCGATCTCAGAACCTCTCTTGAGGCACTAAGGGCATGCATACAGGTTTAAAACATCTCCTAAGGAAGTTTGTGTCTCTCAAAAAAGAAAAGAACAACAAACAAACAAATAAAATGAAAACAAAGGAGAATCTTATGACATGGATCCACAACATGTATGTTAATAATTTTTGTCATTCTTCAGATTTGAGGAGAGTGAAAAATTCCAACTATAGGTCTAACATACTCAATATTCCATCCACTTCTCCCTCCATCCACTACATATCCTCCATCCAAATCTACTTCCTTACCACACTCCATCATTCGAATGGCTCAAAAATCAAATTTCAGGCGCTTTGTAGATTGCTACAGGAAGACGGTAATTGGTATAGGAAGATCTTGTAGCACTACAAGAATATCCCAAAAAACTATAGCAATGGCATACAGAGAAAGAATTCCACCAAGCATGACCTTTCCAAAGGTAAATGAGGTTCTCCCACCATGATCCACCACCCATCCATCATGCATACATCCTAGTTCACAATAAAAGTCAATATATTGCAAAACTAACCCCCCACTTTGTCTCATCCTAAAAATTTCTTGAAAAAATCAGAACACATTCCCTCCATTTTCACAACCCTACATGACCTTATCAAAGCCCTAACATCATCCTCCAAGCCCTCTACACCCCTTTTCATCCCTCTGATGTAGTTAAAAGACCTAGGAAGAGAAGCGAAGGGCTGCTACAGGACTTTCTTGTATCACCATGTGTAACCATTACAGAAAAGCCACAATCCTATGTTTTTCCTTCCATCAAGTAGAAGGGTTGATACCAACTCATGAGGTACTATACCACTCCAAGAAGGACTCTCCAGTAGAAGTAGAAACACCTAGGACATCAACAAAGGACCTGAACACATAGCAACAACAACAATCAAATACCCTAATGTGCAGAGAAGATATACACAAGAACAAAGAAAACATAGTAAGACAACTCCCTTGGTGAGAATACAAAGTTACAATAGTCCATCATGTGCACCCCAATATGCACACTCTAGGTATGGCAACCTCTGCAGTCCTCCCTATATGTAAATAACAAAAAATGTATGAATGCTGAGAAGAGGTGTTTTTAGAAGCTGGAGGTGGCCGGTTAACTTGGCCACCCTTGGTCAGTGAACGAAAAGAGATCTATGAGCCCTCATGCAATCTGGTGGTGTCACATCATTTAACATTAGATCATAGAGAGTGGGTGGTGATTACGAGGGACGAGCAAATGATTACTCCAGCTGAGGACAACAGTCCAAAAGAGGAAATTTTGTGCCTTTGCCAAGTCATCATAGTGCTCCGAGCCCTAGCCAGAAGTGGCATATAATGTACTGAGGTTCGAATTCTCTTGCATCTACGCTCATTTAAAAAATAGTTAAGTTAAGGACGAGACTTGGAATCCATGGAGGAGATTCGAACCCTACTCTACAATTTCTACATGAAAAAGCTACAGGAAGCTACAAGAAGCGTGCAAATGCTACATGAACCCTGATAAATTGGTACAGGAAGCATCAAAGGTGTAAAAAATGCTTCCAAGGGTTGATTTGGTCTCCAATTATCCTTATCCTAGGCCATGTGGTAAAATTAAGTGCACCCTCTCATTCATTTGTCCATAACTTGTATGTTGGTACACCCTAAATTCTAGAGGAAATATCAGCTAGTTTGTGAATTGAAAGAATTTTTATAGCTATATATTAGAGGGAATATATAAATTCGTCAGCAACTAAAGATTCCAACCCTCTATGCCCACTGAATTATACATAATAACTATTACAGGAAGCAACCCTCCTTCACCTAGCTGTAAACGGAGAAACATGATGGGAGGGCATTGAATAAAAGGAATCCTATACACACTAACATAATTCACCATCATCCTCGTGTATTATATATTTTTAGAAGACATCAATGGTTAGGGATCTTTGACCTACTAAAGGGATATGATGATGAGATTACATATGTATTTTCCATGGATCTAGACTCTCAAGCAGGAGTCAGTTCCACCATTGTGGTGAGGAGATTAAATATATCAGTCATTCATGAGGTAATTAGCAAGGTGACAACCCTTCCCCTAGGGATCCAATGGAGATGAGAAGACAAGACTAGTAATTTTATTTCCAAAAAGCAGTTCTTCGCTACTGCTGGAAAAACTATTGAAGAGAACAATGGAGTTAGGAGGGAAATCTTACCCTATCCTTGGGATGAGGTGGCATACCATATCCTAAAATTCACATCCTGTGAAGGAAGCCTGAGTGTAGTCTATGTTTACCATTTTATATTTCTCCATAAATTAAGGTTTCAAGAAAAATTTCCCATAGCTCGATAAATTAGTGTACCCTATTTCATCCTACAATCCATTAGGGACATGAGCCAAAAGGTGAGAGAGGGAAAGAACCAACACCTAGGCCACCACGGATTCATCAAATTGATAATGTTAAATTCTTTGAATAAACTAAGGATCCCTATCCTCTAGTCTAAATTCATAGATATGGACAGAGATACCTTCATTGACACTCAAACCCTCACACCAAGTGAGACCCCAACCTCTAGTGCTCGAGCAAGAGAGGGGAAAGAAGAAGAAGAATATACAGAGGCAGAAGAGGAATAATACTAAGAGGCAAAAGAGGAAAGAGAGATAGAGGCAGAAAAGGAAAGAGAGACAGAGGCAGAGACCCAAAGCAAGATGAAGAAGTAGACAAATATCAAGATGAATAAGAAGAAAAGGAGAAACATAAAGAACTAAGCCCTGATGAAACTACTACATATAGAGAAGAAGGGGTATCATGAGAGAAAGAACGCTTGTCTCTAGGACCCACTGAAAAATAGGTAGCTGCCACCCTGGCTACCTTGAGTACACCAGTCAAACCCTAGAAGAAAAGGTAAAGGAAAACTGTCGTCTATTTTAAAACTAGGAAAAGAACTAGGATTAAGCAAGGAAGGCCTCAAACTCCCACAAAGGCCCCTATCACAATTGAAGAGTCGCCAAGTAAAAAAGAGGATGTAGGGCCCACTTAAAGGAAAGTTGAGGAGGTCACCTCTCTAGAAACCATATCAAGGACTCCCATAGAATATGTAAGGAGCCCCATTATTAGATCGACCTCCTCTAAATAACCCAAGACACCTACCACACTCCAACAAAAAGGAAAAGGGAAGCTATAGGGAAAAAAATGTGTTATAGGAAGAACAAAAGGTGCTACAAGGAGAGAAGAATCAACAAAAGGAAGGAAAAAACGAAAGAAACAGTTACAGCAAGGGGTATCCTCCCCAAAATCATTTGTTAAGGACTTACCAGAGCTACAATATCCTAGTCCACAACCTCGTTTGAGCTCATATTATAAATTCATTGGAGGGAGAGTTATTCCACAAAAGTTTGCAATCCAACTTTTCTTTGAGCTTGAAGCAGAAAGCGCAAGGATGCATGTATGGATGTAGATTTCTAAATCCAAAAAGGTGGAATATGTGGGCCTCACGGAAGAGAAAGTCCTTGAAATACGAAAATATTTAAGTGAGTTAAGGAGGAAAATTCCCACATTGAGAGAACAGCTGCAGTAAGAAAATAGATAGTTAAGGAAGAAATTGCAAGAGAAGGAAACCCAACTAGCCTCAATGGAAAGACTCTCCATTGAGGCATTAGAGTGCATATATCCATCCAAGTCTAAAGCACTCTTTCTCAAAGAGAAGTGGATTCACTTCCAAATCAAGACCTTAGCACAACAAGGATCCATGCCATTTTAGGACTACAAACAATTCATTCAATTCTGTCACCAAGTTATCATAGAAGACAAAGCCAAATTGGTTGAATTATACATGCATAACCTCAACTTAACTGATATGAATGTTTTGGATCCCAAAAGAAAATTGCGAGACCTACAACTAATGGCCCTTGCATCGTGGATGACTCATGAGGATGCCAGAGCTGAGGAGGTACAGAAAGTAATGGAGAAGGAAGAAAACGAACTGCTCTATATCAGGGCAAAGTAGATAAACCCAATGGTTGTAATTAGTACTCATACTGTCATCTCCAATGATGTTGATCTAGAAATTAGATACCTTGCCACCCAAGATTAGGCCATCTCACATTTTGAAGACACACTAGGTTGTTAGGAACATAAATCCAACAAGCATGCCAAAGAAGATGGAATCTGTTACCCCACAGTCTCCAGATCAAGCAGTATCACTGTCCTAAAAGGTTGAGAAATGCATTGGAAAGGACACCCCTGTACAAAAGACTCATGCAAAGATTAAAAATTAACTAGATTGGACTCAAGCTTAGTCCCCCTTTACTCCTGAGTCTATACGAAGGAAGGAATGAAGAAGAGGAAATGAAGCAGTGGGAATACATAGAGAAGGATGAAAGCTTCTATACTCAAGATGGAACACCATATACAAAACCTTGGGATTTCAACGAGGCCACCAAGGCCATGAAAGACATGGACATAGATGTCTAAGTTGCTCAGAGGATGAGCAACAACTTCAGTGCAGGGTTGATGATGAGGCTCATCAATATGTATATCATAAGGGTCACAATGCGATCCTCCATATTTAAAATCATCTCTTTCTCACATTTATTTACAAATTTTGTTATATTATGATGACTGTGAAAAGTAAAAGATGTGTTTCTATGTCATGTGGCCTAATATGTCTTAAATGCAGGAACTGAAGAAATTTTTAGATAATTTGAGCGCAAGATCTCAGAGTAGACAACAAGGAGAGATTATAGGATGTTATCCACCTTCTTAACCTCTCCAATATGCCAAATATCACCACTCTATTTCTCATCAACTCAGGGTCATTCACAGCCAAGCATGCTAAGGGCATCGGTAGCCAAGCCAGTGTAGTTCAAAGAATATCTAGATCCACCCTTATCAAGTTTGGGACACAAACATCTTTATTTTCTATGGAGTTGTTGGTAGCCACCTTTTGTGTAAATAAGCATGCTAAGGAACTCATTAGGATTCAAATTTTTATTGTAGATAAGAGGCAATTGAGCTCAAGCACTTGTGACTCTTATTTTTTATGATGTACTTGACACTCCAAGAATGATAATGAGAAGTTTCATTTTTATCCATCACACAATTTGTTTAGATTAGTTCAGAGGGCTGAAGCTCTTGGTTTTGGGCCCAAACTCAGTAGCTTAGGTCCCTCTTATATATTTATACTTATTTTAGCATGTAATGTTTGATTAGTTGCTACATTTTAGTAGAGTATAGTTCCTCAAAAAGTCTGTGATTGTGGCCTCTATCTCATCTCTCTAATGGGGGCATGATTAGAGGACTCAATCATCACAGCCCAAACAAATTGTGTGATTTCTTGTTTATGATTTCTTGGAATAGTATAAAATTGTTATCTTGATTTACATATTATTTTTGTAGCTTATAAGTTAATTCATTGCATATATGAAGTTCTTAGCATCGGTTATATAGTTTCCAAATTTAACTCATCTTTTCCACCATTGATTGCAATATTTTGCAAATGAAAATAAGAATAGGTGAATGTGAATATGCAAGATTGTTGGATCTATAGGTAAGGGATATTGTCATGGCCTCCATCAAGGACTTCTCCAATCCATTTTTATGAATTCCATCCAATATTCTCGATCTCTATTTTTAGGTCATCGTGAGCAGCTCCCTTTGCCTAAAGCCGGCCTTCCTGAATTGTTGAGTTTGGCTAAGGGTTTTGGTCACCTTCCATACATTTACCACATCCTTCATCCACCTTGACATCACTCTATTCCATGATCCTTACCCTCCAAAACCTCTTTAAAATATTCATGTAGCATTGCAGGACTTCCTGTAGCAGTATAGGAATCCTATAGCACACTTGTAATTGTTTGTTTTTCCCTTGTTTTGACCTACAATGTGAGTGTATCTTAGTATAGGAGTAGGTTAACCCCCACCTTGGACTCCATGATCAGAGGTGACACTAAGGCCATTCCATCCATTCATTTTCCTTTACTACAAGAGAAACTAGCATTACTTTCTTCATTACATATTTGGAAATTAGGACATTACTTAATATGAAAGTGTGAAATAGAAAAATGATGCATGAATTCTGAATTGTGAATTGGTAGAATAATCTTTTGTTTCAAGGGAATTTGGTAGCTATATGGTTGATAGAAATTAGTGTAGTTTTCCCTTCTGTAGTTAGAATAACTCTTTTGTTCTCTCACTAATTGATTAGATAACATTTACAGGTTGACATCATTTATAAATTATATTTGAAAAAAAATTATTTATCCTGCACTAGGACTAGCTTTTAAATCATGATTTTAGTAGTTAATCTTCCCTAATTCAGTAGAAGAATTGTCTTCGAGCCCTAATGATCAAGTGACCTAGCTGAGGGTGGAATGAGTATAATTCCATATACTCTGTATATATCACTCTCTCCTCAAAGTTTGTATGAACCTCGGGTTGATAAATAGAGTTTAGGAGCCTCTGGCAGTTGCAACAGTCTTGGGGCAATACCAGGGCTCAACATTTGGTGCGAATTTGAGCAAGCTTAGAAGTCGGGTTGCAAACGAGTACAAGTGTCCTTATTTGGCTACAAGAAACAATATAATGTGCAAGTGAACATGCTAAATGTGAGATTGGATGGAAATCATGCTAAGGAAAAGTTTGAAAACTAAAAAGTGCACCTATCCAATGCATCAAAGAAACTTGTGGTAGGGTTAATGTAATTAAAAGAAAGGTTTTAGTGTTTCTTGTAGCTGTAAAATAGAGTAGAGTGTAGGAAACAATGAATAATACAAAATGAATAAAAATATTCAAAACAGTAAAGGAAATGAACTAAATTCAAAGTAAAACTTCTATATAGCTAAAATAACCATGCTACAACTATCATCAACATATGCTAAGATAATGAAAAAGAAAATATTGCTCATAAACCATCTAAATAAATATGTATGAATGTAATGTTTAAAAATATTTTGTAGAGATAAAAGAATTGTTACCATAAATGATATAAGAGGGATATCCAACACCTAGGTTCAAGACTCAAAACCCTTAGAAGAAATCAAAACTAAGAGATAAAATTAGATATCACTTCAATTAACAAAAAAAATCGTACATGACAAAGTTAAAAAACATGCTTGAAATCTAAACTTCCCATATGATTCACATGATTTCCTATGATTTTCTTCTAGTCCTACTACGTTACTTAAGTTTATTGTTTTTATAATTTGGTGGGGGGAAACCTCCTTAAGTGGAGGATTTCCTTCCCTTCAAAAATCAATAAAAAACTAGATCTTGTCTCTCTGGTCACCACGTAGCAATAGGAAGGATTTTTTACTATCCTTAGGTAGTCATGTGGGGATTATTTTGTAGAAGGGAGTTGGCCTCACAAACACTCTAGATGGATCTCCTTGAAATTTGTGTCAAATCTCTTCAAATATCAAACAATAGTCATGTTAAGCATACAAAGTATGAAAAAATTGTTGGACTCTCCTAAGAACTCATTAACCTAGGAAAGTAGTATTAAGTAAAAAAAGGTATGTTCAATATAGCCTTTATGTGCCTAGGAGTGGTTAGAGAAGCCTTATGTTTTACCTATTTGGGAGGCTCATCACATATAATTGAGAAGACAAATTTTCAATTTATCAATTATTATACAATTTAAAAACTTGTATACTTAATAATAATTCTAAAATTTAAATATAATCCTAATGTATTATGTATGGCTTAAAAAAATGATATGGAGTGTTATCAGTTTGTTTTCCCTCCTTATAGTTAGTTGTAGTCATCATTATGTTATAGACCCTTTTTCATATCTTGGGCCCTTCCTTTTGAGCTTTTTGGACACGACCGTTGGTTCAACACTATGAATCTACCTCCTTCATTGGATCTTAGTGTATTCTTTGATATTGAGAGCATCATATTAGTCTTGTCTAACCAACATTC
Organism: Pinus tabuliformis; assembly: GCA_031772625.1. Lineage (NCBI taxonomy): Eukaryota > Viridiplantae > Streptophyta > Pinopsida > Pinales > Pinaceae > Pinus > Pinus tabuliformis. Next base: position 774,683,949 of record CM062809.1, read on the forward strand.
ATATATTTTTTCTAGAATATTTCATTCCCTAAAGGATTTGATCGATGCTTAATCCTCATGCCTTGATGAGGGGTGAGTTGTTAGAGAAGTTTACTAACTTCTCTTCACCCTAAGCATCCAAATCCATTCCCTCAAGGAGGAAAAAATGCCTATTTATTCTCATATCACATAAGGGGTCAAGGGGGGTTTGAAACTATAGAGCTTTAGGAGATTATTATCAAATTTATAGCCAAATAAGAACTGTCAGGGAGACCAGGTTGCCAAGATTGACGAGATGTCATCTCATGTGTGGGAGGTATATATCTATATCGACTACATTTTCAATAACAAATATTTGTTCACTTTCAATCATGTTATGGGCCTTATTTTTCAATTTTTACATTGTTTATGTCATGTATGCTTGTTTTGGATCATCAATACTTGTTATTCTCACATTATTGTACGAAGGTTTATGGGATAGTCTTTTTGTTTGTTAGTTATTCTATCCACGCATCTAGGATATTGGAGACTTGGAGCGGGTTGAAAAATTCCCGCAAGCTAGATACACTAGTGGAGGCTATGATTAGCATTGAATCCAACTAGTCACATCATCCTCCTCTATCAATTATGCTTGCATAACCTATTTAGGAATTGTTTGAATCAATTTCTTGTTTTCCACCTGCACACTTACATTATCTAGTGATATTTAGGGGAAAGGTCATAGAGAAATAAATCATTATGGAATAATGGAATTTTTTCTTTCAACAATATTTGAACTAATGACCTCCCGCTTACCAAATGGGTGCTCTAAGCAATTAAGATATGAAAGCATAGCCATAGGGAGCTAAAGTTGATAGGATAATATCTGTTGAAGGATGATATGATGTATCCTCCATTGATTAACAAAGAATAGACAGGGATATGGTGTGAATGGATGACATCCACATGATATGGTGAAGTACAATTAACATAGGAATGAACAACAACAAAAGGTTCACATGGAATAGAAATGGAAAACACGGGCTAAGACTTCCACTTCAACACATAAAATCTTGACACAAATGTGACTTGGAAGCCTTATTAATGTGCACTATGTGATATAGTGCAAGAACACACGAGTCATTCAATCACGCTCCATATTGACCGAAATAGTAACCAAACAGAGCTATAGAAATATTCCTATATATGATATGAATCCTACACATGCTAAAACCCAATTGTGAGATAATGACTTAGACATGTACCATGTTTAAGGGAGATACACTTGAAAACTTAATTTTGAATAATAAGAAAAATAAATTATTCCCATTCTCTTTTTCTTTCTAGTGTCTTTCTTGCTTTCATGACCAAAAAATAGAATACAAGCAAGCTCAATACATTCATTTTTAGTAATTTTTATAGTGATCCTTAAAAATAGATAAAATTACAAACATGCCCTTCTCATGGTTTAATGATATTGAGAACATGAAAGAGATCGATCACTAAAATTTAATTTAATTAATAAGTAGGAAAAGGTAGAAATAACTTAGCATTTTCATGTAAGTTTTATGAGAATCAAATGATGGGAAAATGAAGACCTAAACAAACTCAACATTTTCATATAGATTTAACAAGAATGAAAATTTGCAAAAGTAGCTTGAGGCTTTTATTGTTTAATGAGCATGAAAACAGGGCCAAAAGGAAGTTGATCCTTTAGGAATGAGTGCTACAATTGTAGTGAATAGTTACAAGTAAACAAAAATTCCCTAAGCATAAAAAGGAAAATATGCTAGAAAAGAAGACCACTCATCACAATGGCCCCACCATGAAAGGGTAAGAACACCAAGTGAAAGTAAGCAATAGGCCAAGAAAAGGGAGACAATGCTGCTGAAATAAAACCTAGGCTTATCAATGTGCATAAAATAGGCTAAAGAGATGCAACAATCACAAGTTATATAAATTGTACAATCCACCCACAGTAAATCCAGAACATTATGAAGAAGATAAACATGAGGCTTAGGTTCTAGGTCATGGCAGGTCAAAAGGAGGAATTTTGGAAAGTAGGAAAAATGATATTGCGTGGACATGATCACAAAATATAGGCTCTAATCTACAAAAACTGTGATCAGTTAGGTTTTACAACCAAGTTACAACATGCATAAAAGAGATGGACTAATGTCGCAACTTGATGGGCTCAGACCTAAGGCACATTGAAACTGACATTTAGGGTAAAAAAATGTAATGGAAGTGCTTACATGTTACTTACCCCTCCATTAATATTTTAAGAGAAACAAACCAAAGTCCAATAGATTTCGTACTAAAAATGCCACTCTATCCTATAAAAACCATACAAAAAGAATAGATACATGGTTAGATCACATAAGGAAAGAAATAAGACATGGATTAGGTAAAAAAAGGGAAATACCTTTTTTTATTTTTTTGGTTTTATAACTTTTGGCTATTGTTTCTTAAATGTGATATAATAGAAAACTTCTCGCATTTCACACCAAGCCAAAATGAGATAAAACAACACAAGAACTTCTATGTACAAGGTGTTATCACCTAGATTGACCTCAAGATGAAGGGACGCAATGCCAGGGTAACCACAAACCAAGGCTAGCCAAGTAGCTAGCCCTACTAGGTTGGCAGAGGGCTCTCTCAGTAAGGATCTTAGTCAAGATGACTAGATCAGGTAAAGGATTTTAGGCTAGGTATAGTAGCTCGAAAGTTTTGATTGGATTTTGTAGAGGTTTTCATGGATCAGGAGGAGCTAGGCAGTTTAGGTCTCAGAAATTAGGTCAGAAATGCAAGGTGTTCTATGGGGCAAGGTAGAAAGAGGATTTAGCACTCTTGGGCTTTATGGGGTGAGATCTTTAGACTGATGAGAAGCTAAGAAGGGAATGTGGCAATCATGGATCCTTCCTAGATTGTAGAAAACATGAAATGATGAATGATTTCCCAAGGTAGAGCACTAATACAATGGATTCTTCCTATTAAACTTGAAATCATTCAACTAGAAACAATGAAATGATAGATGGCATACATAAAACATATAATCACAGAAGAAGAAACTCTACTAGAACTCCATACGACAAGGATCCCATAAAAATAGATGCAATTCTTATTAATTTCTACCAAACTACTTACAGAGGTGTACAATCAATCTCTGAGCATCCACACTGAGCCCAACCAACAAAATGACTAAGAAAATACATGTTATAGGCCTCAAAACAACTAACCCTAGCCTCACGGGTCAAATCCATGAGAGGATGAATAGTTTCACAAAAGACTGAACTGATAGCTAAAGACTAGGGTGGTTAAACTGAATCATTCCTAATATGTAGCAAATTGATTCATTACATGCCACTTAGGCCATTCATCCGATGTATCTACCCTAGGTAACAAAAATATACTTTAAGTACATAATCATCACGAATTACATGAGTGAAAAATCAAAATCACACAGGTGAAAAGTATTTTCTGAGAGAAACAATGAAAAGTTTAGATGCCTGTCAAGTGCGCAGTGCCAGTGTCAAATGTTTAGTGCCCGAAGGAAGTGTGCAACACCATCTTCAAGGTGATTTTTGACTATCTTCCTTGTGTCCAAATCTAGCTCAACATGGCCCATTGGAAAGCTTATCCTGTGTAGTTCCCAAAAATTCCCCTAGCTTCCAATTTGAGCTTGATTTGCCCCTCAAAAACTGCAATCTCCTAAGACTGCTCAAACGTGCAACGCCTAGCTCAAAAAATAGGTAGAGACATGATTTTTAGGTGGTTTTTTTTCCTTTCCACCTAGTATTTTTGACTTTCAAACCTGGAAACATGGTTTTGTTGAGTATAAATGGTCTTCTGAATCCAATGGTGGTGGCCATTCCTCCAAAAAATGCCCCAAAAAAATTCGCGTTTGACTAATGGAATAATATAAAAATAACCTAAAGATAACAAAAAACGCCCAAAGAAAAAAACTAAGTTCAGGGTCTTAAAAAATGGTTGACATAGCTGATGCTAAAGGTGCCTAAGCATGGAGAGAAGTCTCCACTAATAGTTCAAGCTTGTCCTTCTCCTTTTCATGAGTTAAGGCCTCGATTTTTGCATGAGCCATTTTGAGCTTGGCTCCAGCAATTTTGTTTCTAATGGCATAGTATTTCACCATTCTTCTTTGAATCTCTGTATTTCTATTAGCTTTAGCTAATAGGTCCTCAAGATGAGTGTTAGCCCTCTCAAGACAATATTCCTGGTTCTCATTCATCATTATGCCAAATTGTTCATTTAAGGTGAGTTCGTTGGAAAGTTTAGCTTCTTTTTCTCTTTCAAGCTCCAAAGCTTGTTTTAGGCCTCTAGTCCTAGGCCTCTTCATGGGCATTTCTTCCTCCATGGGCTCATCATAGTCACCATAGGCTTCCTCATGTTGGACTTTAGTCTTTTCAACTTCCCTTTTAGCTTTGATGAGCTGAAATTCCATAAGCTCATGCTTGGTCTCCATTTGCATATTTTCATATTCATAATAAGATATGATGTATTTTTCTCTTTGTAGATTCACCTGAAACTCACCTATCAATTCTTCTTGCTCTTTGAATATCATTCTGGTGTTTTTCTTTTCATCTTCCTCATATAAGTTCACTAAGTCAAAATCTTGCTCATTTTCATGGAGGTCTTCTTCCTGTTTTTGCATTTCTGTTTCAACCATTTTTTCCTTTCCTTTCTGTACCTTCTTGGCTGATGAAGAGAGCAAGGCCCCTCCCACAATCTATGGGGAAAACACTTGCCTATTTCCTCTCTAATAGGTATGCACCACAGTATCTAAATTAGTCCTTCCGGGCTTGCTGCTTTGACCCTGATCACTTTGTTCTTTGTCATTGTCCTCTTTCCTGTCAGATGAAAGAATAGGTCCATGGAATGGTGATAATGGGGGTGATGGTGGATGAGATGAATAGTGCATGGGCTGAGATGGAGGAATGGAGGTTGGTGGATGAGATGATGATGGAATGTCTTGAACATTTTGAGTGGAAACTTGAGTGAAAATGGGGTTAGCTATAAATGTACTCCATGCAATGTTAAGTTCTTTAAGGTGATAAAGAACTATGATCTTTATGAGGGAATGGTGAAATAAGCTTTTCATTTGATCTTTGTATTCTCTTCTTTGGGCAATGTAAGCCATCTTCTCAACACTCCTGAAAATATAGTAGGGTATATTGAGCATTTTAACCCTAGTGAAATGCATAAGTAACCGGATGTGGTAAGAATAGACCCTAGAGAACCTACCCTCATATGAAAAATACTTAATTATAATCTTCAACATAGGTTAATATCTGTCAAGGAGGTATGAGAAAGGGAAATAACCTTTTGTTTCACTTCTGTACCTAGGTTGATATATGGTTCATAAAAATGTGCTTCTATTTCACCCTGCTTGAACCATTTTTCCCCAACTTCTGGAATCCCAGTGGCAACTGATATGATGGAAGCATACAATGTGAAGGTTATGCCTGCAAAAGTGACTTGGTTATATTTAATTGTGGTTATGAAAATCCTAGTCAACTTAGGATGGTACTAGACTGCTTGGACCTGCTCACAAAACTCAAAACACCCTAACCATTTGAAGGATGTCACTGTCATAGGAGAAGCTAGGAGCTCTTTGAGATCTGTGGGATCAAACCTGTGAATTTTCCCTCCTTTATGTGGCCTTCTCTGCTCTATGTTTCCCTCTCTGTCTAATCCCTCTTCTTCATTGTGTGGACTATATCTTTCATCAGCCATGGTATCTTTGTTATGAAACCCTAAGTAAATGGTATGGAAATGCAAGTGTTTAGGAAGGAAAAAGGAGAAGGGAAAGGTAGATGGGGAGTCTGATAGGTGTAGGGATAGGGGTCTCTAAAAGGGGATATAGGGTATTAATTAGGTAATTTTGGGAAATGGGAAGCTTGCTTGAAAAATTAGGGTTTAGGAGAAAAACTAGGGTTTTGAATGTAAGACTAGCACCAATCTTGATTTCATTCCTGAATTATTAAGGAAACAACTTTGAGGAGAGGGAAATGATGTTTTGAAGAAGACACTTACTTGTTTTAAGGCTGAGGAGGTATAAGGACCACTGAAGAATGAACAGGGGCAAAACTAGCCAAACGCACAGCGCCGAGAGGAAGTGTGAAGTGCTTGAAGGGAGTGCGAAGCATCAAGAGGAAACACGCAACGCCTCCACTTTTTCTGTTGATTCATCCTCAAATTGTAAAAAACACTGTTGGGGTTTGCTCAATGCGTGGTAAGAGGGAAATAAAGAAGATATGAAGGCAAAAAGATATTTATACACCCTTGAATTTAATCTTTAGCTCCTCAAACCCCCTTTGCTAATGTTTTTTGTCACTTTCACCTTTTCATTTAATTGCTCTTGATTTTCTGACCCTTTCCTTTTTGACAGGTGGATGAATGCTCAATTGGAATTGAATTTTACAGTGTTTGTTTTTCTTGCAGCAAGGAGGAATGCTCTAGTGCAGCTAAGATCCATTATAACATATAGGAACTTTAAAATTACATATGAAATACAAATAAACTTAAAATACTATGTTTTCACCTCAAAAACATTACATTAGGTTAAAACAAATAATAACTCAATATCTTATGAATTACAAATCATGTTTTATCAGTCATTGTCATACCCTTGCTGACCTTTTTTTACCTCTTAACATCAAACTTTTGACCTTGGTGGTGAAACCCTAAGACCTAATGAAATCAGGCCCTATGACCTACTGAAATCATGACTGCAGGTCGATTATGAAACCATAACTGAAAACAATCTGAAGGAGAATCAGCAAGTATACTCTATGAGGGAAAAATTTAGATTTTTTAAAGAGAAAACAACCATCAATGGATCAATATATCATGACCTAGTGGAATGATGCAAAAATTTTAGTATAGGACCCCTAAAATGAAAATGAAAGGAGTGAATTTCGATCCCTGATAGAAGTATGCAGATAATGACACTAACATTGGCCTTATTGGGGATGGCAGCTCCTTGGAGGTGTCAAGAACATCGTAGACAAACTGCGTAATCCATTGGGCAATATGGCCAAAACCAAAAAAGTGGAAAAATTACTCAATACAACTGAACACTGACTCTCAGCCAAATTAACTCAAAACTTGACTATAAACCAAATCGACCAAAATTGACACTAATCATTTAAACTTTATAGCCTTCACTTCAGGCCCCAAGTTCAAATGACAGTGTACTTGCAAACTTGCAAGGAAAATCAAATTGGTATATACAATGAAGGTGTAGTAACTTCAGTAAACAACCTCAAAAGTAGTAATGCTTCAAGAGCTTACCATTCACTGGCCCTCCTGAACAATCCTGACCATCCATTTTTTTTAACAAAAAGGAATTATGTCCTTGATAGGCTGAGATTTTGTATAGTCCTTCCATAGATTGTCGAACTTACCATGCTTTCCTTTTTCCTCATTTCGTGCATCCCACCACAGCACTACATCCTTGAGCTGAATCTTTTCTTCTTTGGTTTTGTAGTCATAGATCTTCTTTATCTTTTCTTGCAACCAGAAAGTGTTTTGAGAAACCTCTTCTCTTGTTTGCTGAAAGTGAATCATTTGATTAATTATCCGCTGAATATCATCATCTTCGCTGCTAGCCTCCTGTAGTAGTGTCATGACCGAGACTATAAGCTACGTAGGAAATACTGTATCAGTACCATAAACCAACTCAAAAGGTGACATACCTATGGATTTCTTACTGCTCACTCTATTGGCCTAGAAGGAATTAATAAGCTTTCGATGCCAATTCTTCTTATTTGCCTCCAACATTTTCTCGATCATATTCACCAAGGACTTATTTGAAAACTCACCCAATCCATTGCCCTGTAGGTAGTATGTTGTGGAATGACACAATGTAATATTGTATTTGTTGCAAAACTCCACCATCTTCTTGGAATTAAATGCAACTAATTTATCTGTTATGATCTTGTGAGGGCAACCAAAATGAGACAAGATATTAGATTCTAAAAATTGGATAATTACCATATTCGTGGCCTGTCTTGTCGAAATTGCCTTAATCCACTTGGTGAAGTAATCGATAGCTATCAAGATCCATCAATGTTGTGCTGATGATATAGGATGGATTTCCCCTATGAAATCAAGTCCCTACTACTCGACAGGTGCATTTACTTCAACTGGTTTCAAAGGAAGAGGGAGAAACTTCCTTTTTACTTGAAAAACTTAGGATTCATGGAAACTCATTACTATCTTATACAAATCTGAAATTAAAATTGGCCAATAATATCCTGCTCTCAACACTTTGTTAGCTGTTGTTTTCTAAAACAAATGGCCACCACAATCACCTTTATGAAAATAATGCATCACCTGCTGAGCTTCGTCTTCAATGAAACAATTAAGAAGAACCCCTCCCGAATCTTTCCAATAAAGGGGACTATTTAAAATGTGGAATTTTGTTGATTTGAGTTTTAGTGATCTACCTTTGCTTCTTGACATTCTAGGAGGTGGCGAACGATGCTGGAGAACATAAACTATATCCGAATACCACGATGATTGGAGAAACATTTCTGAGACTTGAATGAGAGAGCCACCATCTTCATGCTCTGACATTACTGCAATGAGATTTATGTCCAGAGAATGCAAATTTGATTCTGCCATCAGTTTTGCTAAGCCTTGTCCCTTGATCAGTTTAGTGGGTTTAATCTCCAAATCATATTCCAACATTGATGTTATCCGCTTACCTCTTCTTCCCTCCGGATCAATTTGTATCAAAACATCATTTACTACTGCATTAGGAACATATGCTATGGTATGTGAATGCAGAATGTACACTCTAAAATCCTTCAATGCTTTTATGAGAGCCAATGCTTGTTGTTCAATGATATTATACTACAAGGAAGCATCTCGAATAGTCCTACTAAAAAAACCAAGGGGTTTCTCAATCTAATCTCTTTTTTACATCAATACCACAACCATGGTGTGCTTGGATGCAAATGAAAATATAATGAAATCTTGAGTGTAATTAGGACTAATCAAGACTAGGGCTATGGTCAAAGCAAACTTTACCAAATTGAATGACTTCATGGGATCCTTGGTCCATTTCACAGTGTTGTCCGTTTTCAACATATTAGTCATTTCACGTAAATGTTCCGCCAAATTGTGTGTAAATCTAAGTAAGAAATTCATCTTACCATTGAAAGCCTAAATCTCCTTTTTGTTGCGCCGAAAATCTATATGTTGAATTTCCTCCACCCTTGTAGGATCAATGCGGATACCGTCTTTGGAAATGATATGACCAAGGAGTTTACCCTTGTCCATGGAAAAAAGACTCTTCTTGGGGTTGAGAGAAATCCCGAACATTCTACATCTCTAAAACACTTGCCAATACCTTAAATTATCTAGAAAAACAGGTCGGTGTTTGACATGAATTTCAAACTTATTGCTGGAGTTCATTGGGATATTCAAATTTCTTTCCGCAGTGGCGAGTGAATCTACAATAATGTTTTCAGTCCGGGGTACTGCTATCAAGGTATATTCAGGAAACATTCTCAAAATATCTAGGACTGCATTTTTGTAGGCTCTCATTTGTGGATGCTTTGCTTGATACTCTCCCTCTATGTGTTTGATCACGAGCTCTGAATCACCATAGACAGAAATCCTTTTTGCATTCAGTTTCTTCAAAATTTTAAGACCTATAATCAAAGCCTCATACTCTGCTTCATTGTTAAAGCAATCAAAAGCCAACTTGTAAGAAGATACTCTAACATTACTTGGGACTTTGGTATGCTGAAAAGTAGGGCTGTTGTTGAGCCCTGAACTTGCATCTTTCCTATACACTTTCCTAGACTCTTTCCCTTCACCTAGACCTCCTAAGCTATCAACATCATTGCATATTAATCATAAAAGAGCATTTCAAGTGGTTTTTAACTATGTTTTGTGTCTGTTGTTTGAACTAGATTTTTGTTCATTGAGCTGCGGAATCCTGTCACTTTCTGTAGTTGCTTCAACTTTCCGCAGTTGTTTTTGTTAAAGTCTACATTGTAGGTGTCATCAGGAAAATTGAGCCACATGGACAAGTTGGAAATGACTTGGACATGGACCGAGTCCTATTGGCTCAGTCGGATTCATCAGGGGAGCCTATGGTCAACGGTGGTCAAACAGAAGTGTCCTACAGTAACAGGACTTCGTTTCCAAGCATGTGAAAGATTTTCATGGCCGTTTCTAGATTTCTAGAGGCACGCTGACACTTGTAGGCTACCCACGATGTGAATCCAACAAGCCGTTTTCAATATATTACATAATCTCGGCAGCATGATGCTAAATCCATGGACGTTGTCGTTTACGTGTCCTCTGTCAGCGTAGTTTATAGGAAAATAGTTATGTAACCTTTTGTTATAAATAATGCATTTCTATACGCATAGTAGTTAGTCTTTTGAATATAATTTTGCTATTAAAAAAACCCACTGTGCCGTGACACTAGTTTCATTGTTGTGACTGCATTCTAAAATATATGAGAAGATTCTGTTTTTACACGATTGCGTGAGTGTAATTCTTGATTGATAGTTGTTGCCTGAGGTTGTGCAGAGGGCCCCTGCACATGTCGAGATTTTGTTTCTTATTGCTGTACAGTTTCATGCTGTGTTTATTTATGTTTATTATGCCATAGTTATTCACTTATGTATATTTCATTTACTATGGTACTAACACTTTATTCTTGTTCATAATTTTACGCTCTTTGTACATTGTTGTTAACACTGATCAGTGTATATGTTTCAGGATAGAATAGACAGCCTGGGCATTTGCATATAATTTTCAGTACGACTAATGATATGGAATCAGTCTTTCTATTGACTTACTTTTCTTAGCTTTTAATTCCAGTTCTGTTTTGTTTATTTCAGTCTTGTTCATTGGTTTTATTATTTAGTTTAGAAATCAACTTGCTCATGACACTGTCAGTTACCTCCGAAAGCCATAGCTGGACTACTGGCGAGGGATTGAATTATGAATGTGTAATTTGGTTCTAGTTTTACTTTTCTATAATTAGATATCAGATTTCTCAAGTTGTTGATGATTACCTCTGGAAGCCATAGCAGGACTAACTGGCGATGGGTCAGACTATGAATTGATGTGATTTTATTTTAGTTTTACTTTTGTGCAATTAGATATCAGATTGCTCAAGTTGTTGATGATTACCTCTAAAAGACATAGCGGGACTAACTAGCGAGGGGTCAGAATATGAATTGATGTAATTTGATTTTAGCTTTACTTTACTTGCAATTTTTGGGTTTCTTAGAGTGCAGTAGCTTAATTCATTTATTTTTTATTTAGACAGTAGCAGGGATAATGGTTTCATGATCAATAGTTCACTGTTCGTTTGATTAGAATAGTGGCACATTTTCAATTTTTTTTAGGAATTAATTTCATCATTAATATGTACTAAGACCCTCTGAAGCTTGAAGTTTTGGAAATCATTATAAAGTAAATAATTTCCTTGAACATTTATATCCATACTTGTGTTTTAGAATTTCCATTTCACATTAGGAGATAAACAAAGATAAAAACCCCCCAAAACAAAATAAAAAATCAAAAATGACAAAAAGTAAGAAAGAGGTTATCGTGCACATATAGTGCACCACACTTCAACAGTTTACGACTCCCTGATTTACAATTAATATAGCAATTTAGGATACTCTAAATTGACGAAAAAATTTGGCGTCATTGCCAGGGAAGTGTAAACAGGTAGCCAACTTCTTAAAAAAAAAAATCAAAGGGAAAAATTGATAACTTCTCAAAGTATGCTCTCCTCTTGCACCTAGTGTGATCTGGAGGATCGGAAAAGAGAGTTATTGGTTCAATAATTTCTTGAGTATGCTCTCTTCTTACACCTAGTGTGATCTGGAAGATCAGAAAGTGAATTATTAGCTTGACTTGAAGATAAAAATTAAAAAATTAAAAAAATGACATGCATAGAGCAAGGGATTCTAGGGAAAGGTTTATAGCTAGGGCCAAGAGTTCGATTTTTACAACTCCAGCTACTTCAAGACATAGACAAGATATACCTCCATCATCTCCAACTCACACTCCCAGCCTTAGGATTCCTGGAATTCAAGGGGCAGTAGCTGAATTAGGAGACTCTCCCACACTATCCATCAAATCTAACCTAGGGAAAGAACCTTTCTTCACCTCTACAGGGGAACATATTGTAATCAAAGAAGTAGAATCACCTGAAGAAGAAGCGGGAGAAATTCCTCCTTGTTCGCCATTAATAGAAGAACCAGAGGACTCTGAAAACTCTGAGGAAACTATCATGACAGAGGAAGTAGTAAACAGATTTGGAGGAGGACGTAGAGGTAGAGTTGGAGGAGGATGAAAGAATGGAGGAGGTAGAGGTAAGAATGGGGAAAATAGGGATGGAGATAACTCATTTGGATTTTAGATAGTTGATAAGGAAACTCATTCAATAATGAAAAAAACCTCACCATCTGTCCTCCCAAACGTTTATGGGTTGCCAAGTGAGGATCCTGAAACATTTCTATTTGAGTTTGAAGTCATGTGTCGAACTTATGACTATATGGAAGACTCTCAAAAACTCAAATTGTTTCCTTCAACATTGAAGGGAGATGCTTTTAAATGGTTCATGGGATTAGTCACTCAATCTATTAGAACTTGGAATGATATGAAACTAACATTTATGGATAGATGCCTAGACTATTACATGCCCACCAACCATAAGGATGAGGTATTCAAAATGGTGCAAAAAGAAGACGAAAACATGGAGGATTTACTTGAAAGATTTCAATACAACATAAAAAGAGCAAAAATGAGTAACCTAGATGAGGAGACCTTGAAAGCCCTTCTATTAAAAGCCATTAGAGATGAATGGATTGATATTTTAAACATTATTGGGAAGGGAGATATTTCTCAACTTCCACTTCGTGACATAGCAGAACTATGTGTCCATCTCTGGAGGGGAAAATCTAAAATGGGAAAAGGGCCTAAAGGTCCTTCTCTTATTAGAGCAAACAAATCTGCAACTGTATCAGTAAGTAGGGCAGAGATTGGCAATATGCTTGATGAGTTCAAAACTGATATTCTAGGGAGCCTTAGTGAACAACTAGACACCCTTAAAATACAAAACAAGTAGAAAGCAGAAGCTGAAGCCTTGACCATCTTTTGTCCAAAATGTAGGAAGAAACATGCTCCAAGGGAATGCCCCTTGGATGCAAAAGTTGTAGAAACATGTATGATTTGCTCGGAAAGCCATGAGACAAAGGATTGTCCTTCAATTCCTGGGCTCAAAGCTGTCTTTCAAGAAGATCCAAATTCAGTAGAGTCTCTCTATTTTGTTTCAAGGAGACCTTGGCAGGGGCAACAAAATCAAGGGTTTAACAACCCTATGAACTTTCAACCCCCGCCAAATTGGAATCCTTGGCAACAACCTTGGTCCCAACCTCAAAATCCATATCAATCATGGGCACAAGGGATGCAAAATCCTTATGGGAGATTTGCTCAATTTTATCAATATCCTCCATCTTTTCAAAATCAACAAGCTCCACAACTTCCAAATCAAAATCCACAACTTTCATTGCCATTTCCACAACAACAACAACTTCCTCAACAAAATTCCCAACTCTTGCTTCCATTTCAACAAAAGACAAATCAACTACCAGCCCAGCCATTGCCAAATCCTAATAAAAAAAATCCTCAGAATGCTTACATGGTAGAAGGACAACAATTTCCTACCTATATGATTGTTCCTCTTAATGATGTACAACTTAGGTCTAGTAGAGTTTTAGAAAAACCTTCTATAGATGCTCAGAAGCAAAGTACTTCTGAGGAAGATTCTCTTAAAGTCAATAAAGGTTCTGAAGCATCTCTTCAAAATCCAAACACTCAAAAATAAAAATAAAAAGAGTCAACCCCCATAACTCCTATAGTTGAGCAACCTACATCTTGATCCACACCTCCTTTCCTTGAAAGATTACAAATTGACAAAGGGGTCGAAAAACAAATCTTGTTGCCTGACTATGATTTTCTAGATGAATTAAAGAATGTCTCTATCAAGATTCCCTTTCTACAAGCCATTAGTGAGATTCCTATTCTAGCAAAAACAATAAAGGAGTTGAGACTCAAAACACCAGGAAGGAAACCAAGAGATACAAGAAGAATCCACATGGTAGGAAAAATTGTAGATATCATGATGGGAAAAATCACCATGCAGAAGTATGTAGATCCCAGTAGTCCAATTGTCAAGAAACATATAAATGTGGTAGAAATTTCAAATACTTTGATTGACTTAGGGGCTGCTATCAACATTATGAGTAGACAGACTATGGAACAGCTAAAACTTCCTAATCTTCTTTTTACACCTACCTTACTGCAACTTGCAGATAGATCAATAATCAAACCAGATGGTGTATTAGAAGACATTTTAGTCTCCTTAGATTCTTGGGAATATCCACTAGATTTCATGATTTTGACTCCCAAGAGTAATTTAGGAGGGCACCCACTTATCCTAGGAAGACCTTGGCTAGCCACAGCTGATGCTTTCATTAGTTGTAGATCTGGGGATATGTACATTTCTGATAGTAATTCGACAAAGAAATTCAATTTGTATCCTCCAGCAAAAGTAATTACAGAAGTAGGAGACAATGAATGGGTCGATGATGATGACACTATACAATTTGTCTTTACTATTTCTGAAATCAGTGAAGATAGTCGAATTCTGAACACATTAGAAAACTTTGAAACATCTTCTAAATATGACCACACACAATTTTAGTTAGATTCTGACATTGAGTACTTATCATCTAGACAAATGTCTCTTTACTCTATGGAAGAGTTTGGTAGTTCCACCATTGAGATTTTTATAGGTAAAACATTGAATATCAATAAAAATTTGGAAAAGTCACAACAGGAAGAGCTAACCAAAATCCTGTAAGAACATTCTACTGCATTTACATGGGAGTATACTGATATGAAAGGTATTGACCCTAAGACTTGCATTCATCACATCTACATCGAGGAAAACAGTAGACCAATCAGACAACCTCAAAGAAGGGTGAATCCAAACCTTAGGGAGATAGTGAAAGAAGAGCTCCAAAAACTACTCAATGTAAACTTCATTTATCTAATTTCAGATAGCTGATGGGTTTCTCCTTTGGTTATAGTACCTAAAAAGAATGGTAAATGGAGGGTATGTACTGATTACAGAGAATTGAATAAAGCAACTTTGAAGGATCACTTTCCTTTGCCCTTTATCTATCAAGTATTAGATACATTAGCAGGAAAAAAGTACTTTTCATTTTTGGATGGTTTTAGTGGCTATAATCAAATTCAGGTAGCACCTGAAGATCAAGATAAGACCACATTTACCTGTCCATGGGGCACTTTTTCTTATCAAGTGCTTCCTTTTGGATTGTGTAATGCACCTGCAACATTCCAAAGAGAAGTACTAGGAATTTTTTCTTATCTAATCCATGATTGTGTAGAGGTTTATATGGATGATTTTACAGTTTATGGTAATTCATTTGAAGAGGCATTAGAGAATTTTGAAAAAGTCCTTATAATATGTAAAGAAACAAAACTTTCATTAAGTCATGAAAAATGATTTATGATGTCTACTGAAGGTATTGTTTTGGGACATCACATTTCAGGGGATGGGATTAAAGTTGATAGATCAAAAGTTGAAGTCATCTCCAAGTTGCCTATTCCAAATTGTCAAAAAGATGTTAGAAGTTTTCTGGGATTTACTGGGTACTATAGAAGATTTATAGAGAATCTCACTAAAATAGCATCTCCAATCTTCAAATTGCTTACAAAAGACTGTGAATTCAAATGGGATCCTGATTGTCAATCAACATTTGAAACTTTGAAAACAAGAATATCTGAAGCACCTATCGTGAGAGCACCAAATTGGAAACTTCCTTTCCATATTTCTACAAAGGCTTCAGATACAACTCTAGGGGCTGTGTTGGGTCAAAAATATTTAGTTCCTTATGCCATTTACTATACCAGTAAAAATTTAACTCCCACTGAGTTGAACTATATTGTGACTGAAAAAGAGTTCTTAGTTGTTGTTCATGTAATCAATAAGTTTAGACATTATATAACAGCCTATGAAACCTTTATTCATACTGATCATTTTTCAATTAGATATCTAATGAAAAAACCTGTTACTAATGGTAGAGTTACAAGGTGGCTCTTACTTTTACAAGAATTCAATATTATTGTGTTAGATAGACTAGGGAAACAAAATACAGTAGATGATTTCTTGTCTAGGATTCAGAATAATAAAGAAGATTCTCCTGTAGATGACAAGTTTCTCGATGAATATTTATTTGCAGTAACTACTAAGACTCCTTGGTATGCAGATATAGCTAACTATTTGGTTACAGGAAAACTGCCTCCACATTTATTTCCTGGTGAAAGAAGAAAGATTATTTAGGAGAGTTCAAAATATTCATGGATTTCTAACAAATTGTTTAACGCAGGGCCAGATCTTGTGATCAGAAGATGTGTTAGGGAAGATGAAATGCCTGATATCCTCAAAGCATGTCATGATGAACCATGCATCGGACACTTTACTGACAAAAGGACAGCCTATAAAATCCTCTCTTTGGGATATTATTGGCCATCCCTTTTCAAAGATGCAAAACAGTATGTCAAAAGGTGTGACAGCTGCCAAAGAGTAAGGAAACCTACCCTTTCAAATGAAATGCCATTATAGCCACAAGTACTCATCAAACCCTTTGAAAAATGGGCTTTAGATTTCATTAGACCTATTAACCCACCATCTAAACAAAAAAAGTATATATTGGTATGTACTGATTATGTCACTAAATGGGTAGAAGCCAAAGCATTATTTTCTGCTACTAAAAATTCAGTTGTTAATTTTCTTTATGAGGATATTTTTACTCGCTTTGGTGTTCCAAGAGAAATTGTGACAGATCAGGGAAGTCAATTCACATCCAACCTGGTGGAGAAGTTGATGGAAGAATACAAAATCAAGCACAGAAACTCTACTCCTTACCATCCACAAGCAAATGGCCAAGTGCAGTCTACAAACAAAGTTATTGAACGCATCATCACCAAAATTGTTCATTTACATAGAAGAGATTGGGCAGAAAGGCTTCTTGAACGCTTGTGGGCCTACAGAACTACATGGAGAAATACAACAGGACATTCTCCCTATGAACTTGTTTATGGGAAATAAGTCCTACTCCCCATTGAGTTCCAAGTCAAAACTTTCAAGATGGTGGTTCAGTTGGGGATGGATCTATCAGAAGCCCAAAAGCACAGAATGGAGCAGTTGAATGAGCTAGATGACATCAGACAAGAGGAAATTCTAAGAACTGATCTAGTTCAATATCAAAGAGCTAAGTGGCCTGACAAATACATCAAAGAGAAAAAATTTCAAGAAGGAGATTGGGCATTGTTATTTGATTCCAAGTTTAAATATTTTAAAGGAAAATTTCAGACTCATTGGCTTGGGCCATATGAGATTGACAAAATCTTTAGCAATGGAGTAGTAAGAATCAAAACCATTGATGAATATCAAACTCCTCTTATTGTGAATGGCCATAGATTAAATATCTATCATAAGCCACTCTCAAAAGAGGAATTTGTCAAAATATTTCAAGATAGTTCTGCAATAAGGCTAGTGAAGAAGAATACTTCTTCTCCACCAGCCTAGCCTTTGTTCCTTTCTGTTTCTAAAAAAATAAAAATTGTATAAACCTGAAAACCAATCATTGATTGGAAGTCTTATACAGAAAATACAGGGAAAAAATCAGGAACTCCCGATGCCCTATATTTTCCAAAAAAAATTCTCTCTCTCATTTCACAGTTTTGTGACACTCCACTTCATTTCATTCCACTTCATTCCACTCCACTTCATTTCATTCCACTCCATTTCATCCATTTCATTTCATTCCACCAATAAAAGTTTTTTTCATGACCATTTTCATTTAGTCAGTTATCATCTATCCATCTCCATTCAGTCATATGATTGTTGTGTTAGTTTCCACTGCTGAACCCAGTTTCCACAGGCAGAAGCAGTTTCCGCAGCTATCACTCTGTTTTTCAAAACTGACAGTCAGATGTTAGTTACATAATCATGAAATCAAATGCAGGTATGACCAAGAACCTATTATGAAGACATGAGGCACTTAAAAGCATCAACAAGGAGCAGCTGATCAAAGATTAATGGACAAAAAAAAAATGGCAAGAATTCCAAGGTATGAGTAGAAATTTATTTCAAATAGCATTCAAAGCACATTTTTACATAGTTATAAAACCATAGCTCCATTATATGCAATGATGGGCGTTGATAGCTCCATAACTGTTCCACAATCTCTATATTATTCACCCACAATCCTTGCATTTATTTTCAAATGGCCTCATGATCAAGCCTCCAGTTTTAACTCATGTTCGGTTGTACATTGATACTCCACCTGTAATTATGGGACGTGGTTGATTTGATCATGACTTTTCTCCACCGCACAAATTCCGGAGCCATTTCTTAAACGTGTTTACGTCTACATCGCATCCATTCAGTTTAAAATTCTGCCGGGTTCACTTTACTCCCGTACTATTTTATTGAAGCCATGGTTGCATTTCCACCTTATTCATATAAGTCTCTACTCCATTCCGTGAATTCACTCCCGCTACCTGTTCTCTGTTTTCCATTTACAGTCATTGTTTTCTTCTCCATAAACCCTGTTCACCACTGTTAACCTAGCCGTCTCACCTCCGCTAAAACTGTTACTCACGTAGACGAATTTTAAGATGGAAGGAAGGATGGGTCTGTTGTTGAGGGCAGAACCAGAAGGGCCCAAGTTTATGGAAGGGTACCCGAAAGTCAAAAACATAATAAAGAAGGCAAGGTGGCCACAGTTTATTAAAAAATTCAAGGGCTACAACAAGGAGATTACAAAGACTTTTGCAAGGTCTTTTAACGGCCTGGAGGTGGAAATTGGAGACCTCAAGTTTACAGTCACCGAAGCATCTATAGCAGCCGCTACAAAATATCCGCAGGAGGGTGAATGCTGGTTCAAGAAAAAGAGCTTTAACGAGAAGGCTTGGAGGGTTATCCTATGAAATCCAGGTATGGATGTAGCTATTTTTAAATGAGGGACCCCTGTCCATGCTTTAGAAGAGAAGTGGGCCAGTCTATTATTGATTATTCAAAAGTTCATTACCTGTGAGGGACATTTTGGATCAATGTATATATATCACACCCAGTTGTTGATGAATTTCTTAGAAAACCAAACCCTCAATCTACCTTACTTTTTACTGAACAGTTTGAAAAAGATGTCTGTAACCATCCAAAAGAATCTAGGGGATGTAGAACCACACTTGTATCACCATGGCTTTGTGAAAATCTTGATAAAAAAACAATTGAAAGAAAAGGACACATGGGCGCAGTTTCTGATTAGAAATTTCTTTCAAGATCCACAAGAAACCCCTGAAAGCGACACATCAAGAAGAAGCAGAAGAAAGAGAACAAGTGATAAAATTCAAATTACTCCTACTAACATAGTTGAAGAAACTAGTAGAGAAGAAAGACTATCTAAAAGAAGGAAGGAAAAGACTGAGGGTAAAAAGCCAAAAAAATCAAAAGGGAAAAGAAGCATTGAGGTTGTGTATCAAACCCTAGAACCTTCCTCAGAAGAAGACCATCAAGTATTGTCTGAAAGACTAGTTCACCTTCTGGAACAGTCAGCTACAGCCAAGAAGAAAGGAAAAGAAAAATAGAGTAGCGAGGAAAAAGACACTAGTCCATAGCATGTAAGGAGAAGCTCCAGGCTTAAAGGGAAATTAAGGACAGTGCAAACCAAAGGACCCCACTTTATTGACTTGGGAGGGGAAACACCGGAGCAGCCTCCAGCAACCTCTCCTGACTGTAGCCCACACCATACTTCCATTTCACAGCCAAATTTTGACATGAGTCCTTCTTGGCCAGATTTGGAAATCAGTCCTTCTCAACAGGATTTTGGGGTCAGCCCAAGGAAAACTACACCCGAGATAGACCTGAATCAGCAAGAGATGTATGATTATATAGAATCCTTGGAAAAGACAGCCACAGGTCCAAGCACTTCATCCACTCAACCTCACACAGCACAAGAAGCTCTAGTCCAGTCGTTGAAACAAGAAGTTTTTGAATTGGAGGTCTTAAATAGAAACATTAAAAATGAAAATGAAACATTAAGGGGACAAAGCAGATTCGACAACATCATTCATGACAACACTATGTTACATCTTGGGTTGTGGCAGAAAAAGAACAGGAAATTGAAGAAGAAGTGCAAGAGGTTGAGTAAAGCACTTATCAACCTCAAATTCAAATTCTTGATGAGGAAGCCTAGAATGTTAGCAGTATAGAGGAAGAGGAGAAGAGGGCTAGATGTGCTGGTGGAGGTGTCAGAGCATATGGATTAAAGAGAGGATGGTCAAAATTTTGGTTGCATGGGGACATTCAACACCTTCACAGTGGGGGTATGTTGAGCCCTGAACTTGCATCTTTCCTATACACTTTCCTAGACTCTTTCCATTCACCTGGACCTCCTAAGCTATCAACATCATTGCATATTAATCATAAAAGAGAATTTCAAGTGGTTTTTAACTATGTTTTGTGTCTGTTGTTTGAACTAGATTTTTGCTCATTGAGCTATAGAATCTTGTCACTTTCCGCAGCTGCTTCAACATTACGCAGTTGTTTTTGTTAAAGTCTACATTGCAGGTGTCATCAGGCAAGTCGAGCCACCTAGGCAAGTTGGAAATGACATGGTCATGGACGGAGTCCTATTACCTCAGTTGGATTCACCAGGGGAGGCCGTGGTCAACGGTGGTCAAGCGGTGGTAAAACAGAAGAGTCCTACGGCAACAGGACTCCGTTTCTAAGCACGTGAAAGATTTTCGTGGTCGTTTCTAGATTTCTGGAGACACACTGACACCTATAGGCTGCCCACGATGTGAATCCAACAAGCCGTTTTCAATATATTGCATAATCTCGGTAGCATGATGCTAAATCCATGGACGTTTTCATTTACGTGTCCTCTGTTAGCGTAGTTTATAGGAAAATAGTTATGTAACCTTTTGTTATAAATAATGCGTTTCTATACACATAGTAGTTAGTATTTTGAATATAATTTTGCTGTTAAAAAAACCCACTGTGCCATGACACTATTTTCATTGTTGTGACTGCGTTCTGAAATATATGAGAAGACTCTGTTTTTACACGGTTGCGTGAGCATAATTCTTGATTGATATCTGTTGCCCGAGGTTGTTCAGAGGGCCCCTGCACACGCTGAGGTTTTGTTTCTTATTGCTGTACAGTTTCATGCTGTGTTTCTTTATGTGTATTACGCCATAGTTATTCACTTATGTATATTTCATTTACTATGGTACTAACACTTTATTCTTCTTCATAATTTTACATGCTTTGTACATTGATGTTAACGCTGATTAGTGTGTATGTTTCAGGATAGAATAGATAGCCCGGGCATTTGCATATAATTTTCACAACGCCTAATGATATGGAATCAGTGTTTCTGCTGACTTACTTTTCTTAGATTTTAATTCCAGTTCTGTTTTGTTTATTTCAGTCTTGTTCATTGGTTTTATTAGTTAGTTTAGAAATCAACTTGCTCATAACATTGTCAGTTACCTCCGAAAGCCATAGATGGACTACTGGCGAGAGATTGAAGTATGAATGTGTAATTTGGTTCTAGTTTTACTTTTATGCAATTAGATATCAGATTGCTCAAGTTGTTGATGATTACCTCCGAAAGCCATTGTGGGATTAACTGGCAAGGGGTCAGACTATGAATTGATGTGATTTTATTTTAGTTTTACTATTCTGCAATTAGATATCAGATTTCTCAAGTTGTTTATGATTACCTCCGAAAGCCATAGCGGGAGTAACTGGTGAGGGGTCAGAATATGAATTGATGTAATTTGATTTTAGCTTTAGTTTAATTGCAATTTTTGGATTTCTTAGAGTGCAGTAGCTTAATTCATTTCTTTTGTATTTAGACAATAGTAGGGATAATGGTTTCATGATCAATAGTTCACTGCTTTTTTTATTAGAATAGTGGCACATTTTCATTTTTTTTTAGGAATTAATTTCACCATTAGTATGTACTAAGACCCTCTGAAGTTTTAAGTTTTAGAAGTCATTATAAACGACATAATTTCCTTGAACATTTATATCCATACTTGTCTTTTAGAATTTCCATTTCACATTAGGAGATAAACAAAGATAAAAACCCCCAAAAACAAAATCAAAAATCAAAAATAACAAAAATTAATAAATAGGTTATCTTGCACATATAGTGCACCACACTTCAACAATTTACGACTCCCGGATTCACAATTAATATAGCAATTTAGGACACTCTAAATTGACCAAACAGCTACAAATCCAAATTCCTATACCAACACCATCCTTACCCATAGCGCCATCAAAGTCCATGCTCCAAAGGCTAGCTTCATCTTCTAGATGCTGAAATTTTGTTTCCTTCTCTAGCTTACCTTGATTGATTACTTCATTTTTCTACTCTTCACTAACCTTGTGCTGTTGTGTAGGTTGCTTAGAATAACTAGCTATTTTCTATTTTTCCTGATTAAGAATTGCCCTAAAATTTTTGGAAATTTCTTATACATCATCTACTTCTACAATATGAATATCTACATCATTTAATCGGCTATCAGAGTACAAAACAAATGATTCTAAATTAAGATGTACCACATTTATCGGATGATTCATAGGCTTCTCTTTACTAGTGATCATGTATTTCATTTTCTTCTCCCAGTATAATTTCCTCAATTGACAAAAAACGGGAATGGTAGCATAAGAGAGGTCAAATTGTAAATTTCCCTTAAGTTTAGCACCCCTCGATCTAGACAAGAGCATACCAAATCGAGGTGGAATATCAACAACAACCACATCCATCAAAAAAAATTTGGTTGGGATTTGATCTAAAGACAGTACCATATCTTTGATAAGACCAATGCAACGAACTCTACCAGAGTCAAAGGAGTACAAATCATGATATTTTCGGGTAATATCCACACCCAACTTCTTGATAATGGCTTTAGGCATCAAATAATGAGAAGCTCTAGAATCCAACATGGCATTATGAAGAATGTACTCATGCAATCTAAGGCTCAAATAAAAGGGAGGAACTTCACTGTCTTCAGGATGATTTTCTATAGCTGGACCAAAAATGAGTTCAGGATGATCATCCTTGACATTTACCCTTGTTTGACAAAGGGTCTATTTGCAATATTTTAAATACATGGTGTTTATAATTGCTAATCTTTACCAGTTCAGTCAAAGGAATGGACACCTTCAATTTAGAAATTTCACTTTCTAAACTAAAAGATGAAACATTTTCTACTGACAGTAATGTCCTTCTCTACTTGCTCTTTCACTGCATTTTGTTGATTTTTCTTCTCATTTGCAATGATATTTGCTGATGGTACTTTGCTCGAACTCGGATCAGTATGATCTTTCCCTTTCTTCTAAATGTTTGAGGAGTAATTCTTTGATTCCAAATCCTTTCTTTTCTGATTGTGATTAATCGCTACATCTCTTCTCCTCAAAGAATACTGCCTTTTCTATGTTGTCAAAGCATACATATAACCTCGCTGATAATCATCAGATTCAGCCTCCAAAACTACATCATTTTCTAATATGTAATCTTCATCCCTTTGAATGTCTGGAACCTCTGCATATTCCTCATCTTCTTCCAGAAAAATGGGCATACCATCGTTAAAGAAAAAATGGTTTTCTTCAATTACCAGATCATCATCATCTTCTTCTTCCATTCCCTAAACATAATTCTACTACATAGGAGTTCTGATCTATTGTTATTGTTCCAGTGCCTTTTGTTCCTTCTACTTGATCTAGAATTGGTGTTGTTGCTGTCCTCTAAAATTTGGATTCCTGATTGGTAGTTCAGGTCTATCTATGATGGTCAGCTGGCAACCATCTTCTCCACTGTTTGTATGAAAGTGTCCATCTTGACATCTAAGCTATATGCTTCCTCCTTTATGGGCACTCTCTTTTCAGATCTCATTCTTGCTCTTTTGGCCAGCATATTTTCTTCTACACTTACATCGTTCTTATGCATGTCTTCTAGTGTGGTGAGATCACATTCCTATAACTGATTTTCCATATCAGTATAGAAACCTTCTAGAAACATAAGCAAGGCTAACTCCTCTGGTGGTTTAATATTATTTGAAATAGCATTATAGACTACATTAAACCTCACACAATAATCTTGCACACTTTCACCAACATTCCTTTTAATATTTTCATACTTAGACAAAATTTGGAGTGGATTCTTCTTTACCTCCCACCGATCCAGGAATTGCCTATGTAGGACTGGAAAAGTGGTGATAGAGGCTGTAGGTAAAGCTCTGAACCATTTTCAAACTTCACCTCCAAAGCTTTGGACAAACAATCTCATAGTCACATCTTCTATCTCTACCTCATGAAGGTCAAAGAAGTCATTCATTCTATCAACATGTTGCTGAGCTATAATGTTTTGAGTGGCATCAAAAAGAGGTATTTTACTTTGGTAATTAGTGGGAATATCACCAAGATTCTGAGGTAAAACAAGGGGTGCATACCAGGCAACCATGACTCGAGGTGGATTTGAAACAACGATTGGACTACTAGGGTTTAATGGAGTGGTTGATGGAGTAGTAGGGGTAATAGGTGTTTGATAGGATATGATAGGTTGAAGGGGAAGGGTAGGTATAAACTGAGGTTGGGAATGAACTTTAGAGGTTGATGGGAATAATGATGAACTGAGGGTAGTGGATGCTATTTCAGAAAACTCAGGGATCTTAGCAGTAGCAAGGGATGATTGAGGAGAATTTAGGATATACTCATCAATTGACTGGTTTTCCTTTTGAATTTCGAGATCTGCAATAAAATTTGGGTCTAGAACGATATTGTCAAGTGCACTTTCAAATTTTGTTCTAAATAGAGAAAGGTCCAATAACAAATCAAAAGAAAGATCTTCTAAGCACAACCACTCATCCGGGCAGGAATCTACTTTTATCGAAGGTGTCAAGATGACTGAACTTTCTTGTCTTTTGAGTCTTCTTGAAATCAAGTTAGGATTATCCACTACAGGGGCGGGATTTGGATCAGGATTGGCCCTAGTGTACTTTCTCGAAGCCAATGTGCTCAAATTTCCAAGTTTTTTTTTTTATATTGCTTTACAACTTTCTATTTCAGCCTAGTAAATTCTAAAAGTAATCATCCAAAGTTCAAGAATTTAAATGAAAGATATTACCAGGTGATTAGTCTTTCAGTTCCTGAGGATGGTTTCCACAATATTATCACCTAAATTGACCTCAGGCTGAAGGGAGGCAATGCCAAGGTAACAATAAACCAAGCTTAGCCAAGTAGCTAGCCCTACTAGGCTGGAGAGGGCTCTCTCCGTAAGGATCTTAGTCAAGATGAATAGATCAAGTAAAGGATTTTAGGTTAGGTATAGTAGCTCGAAAGTTTTGATTGGATTTTATAGAGGTTTTGACTGGATCAGGAGGAGATGGGCAGTTTAGGTCTCGAAAATTAGGCCAAAAATGTAGGGTGTTCTATGGGGCAGGGTAGGCATAGGCTTTAGCACTCTTGGGCTTGATGGGGTGAGATGTTTAGACTGGAGAGAAGCTAGTAAGGGCATGTGACAATCATCGATCCTTCCTAGACTGCAGAAAACATGAAATGATGAATGATTTCCCAAGGCAAAGCACTGATACAATGGATTCTACCTATCAAACTTAAAAACATTCAACTAGAAGAAATGAAATGATAGATGGCATACATAAAACATATCAACATATAATCACAAAAGAAGAAACTGTACTAGAACTCCATACCATAGGGATCCCATAAAAATAGTTGCAATTGCCAAACTACTTACAAAGGTGTACAATCAAGCTCTGAGCGTCCACACTGTGTCCAACCAACAAAACGACTGAGAAAATACATGATATGGTCCTCAAAACAACTAATCCTAGCCTCACGGGTCAAATCCATGAGAGGAAGAGCAATTGCACAAAAGACTAAACTGGTAGCTAAAGACTAGGGTGGTCAAACTGAATCATTCCTAATATGAAGCAAACTGATTCATTACATGCCACTTTAGCCATTCATCTGATGTATCTACCCTATGTAACAAAAATATACTTTAATTACATCATCATCATGAATTAAATGAGTGAAAAATCAAAATCCCACAGATGAAAAGTATTTTCTGAGAGAATGAGTGAAAATTTTAGCTACCTGACAAGTGCGCAATGCTAGTGTCAAACACACAGTGCCTAAAGGAATTGTGCAACCCCATCTTCAAGGTGAGTTTTGACTATCTTCAAGGTGTCCAAATCTAGCTCAGGATAGCTCATTGGAAATCTTATCCTGTCTAGTTCCCAAAAATACGCCTAGCTTCCAATTTGAGCTTGATTTTCCCCTCCAAAACTACAATCTCCCAAGACTACTCAAACACACAGTACCTGGCTCATAAAATAGGCAGAACGATGATTTTTAGGTGGTTTTTTGCCTTTTCCACCTAGTAGTTTTGACTTTCAAACCTAGAAACATGGTTTTCTTCAGTGAAAATGGTCTTCTAAATCCAATGCTGATGGCCATTCCTCCAAAAAATGCCCCAAAAAAGTGCGCAACGCCCTAGTTGCTGCGTGTTTGACCAATGGACTGATATAAAAATTACTTGAAGATAACAAAAAATGCCCAAAGAAAATAACTGAGTTCAGGGTCTTCAAAAATGGTTGACATACCTGATTATAAAGGTGCCTAAGCACAGAGAGAAGCCTCCACCAATAGGTCAAGCTTGTCCTTCTCCTTCAGATGAGTTAAGGCCTCAATTTTTGCATGAGCCCTTTTGAGCTTGGCTCTAGAATTTTTTTTTCTAATGGCATAGTATTTGGCCATTCTTCTTTGAATCTCCATATTTCTATTAGCTTTAGCTAACAGGTACTCAAGATGAGTGTTAGCCCTCTCAAGCCAATATTCCCAGTTCTCATTCATCATTATGCTAAATTGTTCATTTAAGGTGAGTTGGTGGGCAAGTTGAGCTTCTTTTTCTCTTTCAAGATCCAAAGCTTGTTTTAGGCCTCTAGTCGTAGGCCTCCTCCTGAGCATTTCTTAATCCATGGGCTAACCATATTCACCATAGGCTTCCTCAAGTTGTACTTTAGTCTTTTCAGCTTCCCTTTTAGCTTTGATGAGCTAAACTTCCATAAGCTCATGCTTGGTCTCCATTTGCCTATTTTCCTATTCATAATAAGATATGATGTATTTTTCTCTTTGTAGATTCACCTACAACTCACCTATCAATGCTTCTTGCTCTTTGAAGATCATTCTGGTGTTTTCCTTTTCATCTTCCTCATCTAAGTCCACTAAGTCAAAATCTTGCTCAGTTTCATGGGGGTCTTCTTCCTATTTTTGAATTTCTATTTCAACGATTTTTTCCTTTCCTTTCTACACCTGCTTGGCTGATGAAGAGAGCAAGGCCCCTCCCATAATCTATGGAGCAAACACTTGCCTATTTCCTCTCTGATAGGTATGCACCACAATATCTAAATTATTCCTTCTAGGCTTGTTGCTTTGACCCTGGTCACTTTGTTCTTTGTCACTGTCCTCTTTCCTATCAGATGGAAGAGTAGGTCCATGGAATGGTGATAATGGGGGTGATGCTGGATGAGATGAATAGTGCATGAGCTGAGATGGAGGAATGGAGGTTGGTGGATGAGATGATGATGGAATGTCTTGAACATTTTGAGAGGAAACTTGAGTGAAAATGGGGTTATCTGTAAATGTACTCCATGCAACGTTAAGTTCTTTATGGTGATAAAGAACTATGATTTTTATGAGGGAATGGTGAAATAAGCTTTTCATTTGATCTTTTTATTCTCTTCTTTGGGCAATGTAAGCCATTTTCTCAACACTCCTGAAAAGATAGCGGGGTATTGTTAGTGTCAGTATCTTCACACTTCCATCAGTGATCAAATTGCTCTTTTGCACACATATTAGGTGTCTCATTCGATCAGCTGCATTCCATTAGGTCATAGGTCAACTGATGGTAGTGGTTTCATGTCAATTTCCCTCATGACATTAACCTACTCACCTGTTTTCAGAATTTTTAGGCCATTTACTGTCATCCTGTTCCATTTCATTTATAAAAATCAGTTTTAGGGTTTAGTCTCACTAGGTCTTAGCATTTGTCATCATGGTCATCTTAATTGAATAAAAAGGTCAGCAGGCACATGAGGAGGATTAATAAATTCATAAAATCGTAAATTTACTTTTGATATGCCTAATAAATCTTTTTTACCTCAAAACTTTGTTTCGAGGTGAAAACATAGTTTTTTCCATTTTCTGTACAAATTTCATCTAATTTAAGTGTTTTCATCTATAATAAGTTTAGCTATTGTTCCTGGTAACCTTGCCAACTCCTGCTACTACAAAAACAAAAGTGCCAATGCATCAGTCCATCAAATGGTCAAGAAAAAGTCAAACTTCAAATGAAAAAAAAAGTTTTTCAGAAAAAGTGACTAAGACTTTATAAAAGTGGGTTTGCAATGAGGAAAAATTACAGTGCATCATTTAGAAAGTAAATTCATGCTAGCTATTCATTCTATTGTGCAAAACATCAAGTGGAGAGACAAAAAACACAATTTGAAGGGAAATTGAGCAAAAGGATGAAGAGAACCCAACATTTGCAGCAAATTTTCTCGCGCTGCGCATCAAAGGGTTGGCACTGCGCATCAGACTAGCGATTCACATCAGATAATTTCTGCCAGTGTAAAAATACACAGGCACTGCACATCAGGCAGGCACTGCGCATTGGGCACAGTGCACTCTGCATTGGCCAGGGAGGTTCCAAAATCACTCGAATTCATCCTAAACTCTCCCAAACGTTGCATTTCACTCCTACAAATAAGTTCTCATCGATATTGAGCTGATATTTGTCTTCTTCATGTTTTGTTTATGAGTTTTGCTTCTTAAAATCAAAACCCTAGCTTGCCTTCACACATTTTCATCTCATTGCAAAACTTTCACTGCATTACAAAACCAACATCTTTTTCCCCTCTTCCCAAACTTCATTGCCCTCAATCTACCCATTAATTCCATTTTCCCTTTCCCTATTCCCCTAAGAAACTAATTCCCTTCATTAAACCCTATGTCCCTCATAAGTCAAAACCCTAATTTCCTAAATCTATCACTTCATTCCCCTACTCCACTTCACATTTGAAAAATCTCTTCATACCATCATCACATCACATAACTAAGACAAGCCTCATGGAAAGAAGCAACGACTCAAGTTTTGAAGAAGATAGACTTAGTGATAGCTCAAGGGAAATAAATGTGCATTCCGGGAAACCTCACAAGGGTGGAAAAATCATTAGGGAGGAACCTATTAGCATGAGTAAACTCCTTACTTTCCCTCTAGCCACCACATGTATCAGATATCAGTCCTGTTTTGAGTTTTGTGAAATGGTTGAGAGGGTCAAATATCACCATGAGTTAGCAAGGAAATTTGTGATAAACATGGATAATAATATGGTGCATCTTGCTGGGGTCAATTTCACTCTTTCACCAGCTATCATTGCAGAGGCTACAAGAGTGCCAGATGTAGGGGAAAAGTGGAACAAAAGACAAAATATCAGTAAGCAGCATTATGAACCTTATATCAAGGCCGAATACCATGGTAAACTTAGCAGGGTGTTTCCTTTCAAATTATTGGAGGACCAGTATGTTCCACTCATGAAGCTTATCATCAAATATTTTACATGTGAGGGTAGGTTCTCTAGACTTTATGCCTACCACATCAGATTGCTTATGCACTTCACCAGGGTCGGAATGATGAGAATTCCTTATTTCATATGTAAAAACATAGAGATGATGACAGTGATTGCAAAAAGAAAACCATATCCACAACAACTCAATAGTATTTATCATTTTTCTGTCATCAAAACTGTTGTTTTGCATTAGCTCACTCAGTTGGGAGTGTCACGGGAAACTTTCATTGCCCATGAATGCTTCAAGGGACCTCAAATATTTTCAGATCCTCAAGAGGAAGGTGAACCTTCCAGGCAACAAAAAGAGCCTGAAAGTAAAACAGAGGAGGCTCATGTTCCTGTGTTTTTTACTTATGAAATAGGCACTAGGATGCTTTTTGCAGCTGCCAAGCGAGTACTATATTCACCAGGGGTGGAAGGGGCCTCGTTTTCTTCACCAGACCATAGGAAAATGCTATCTTCACTGGGGGTGAAAGGGAATTTGCTCTCTTCTCCATCTAAACAGGTATAGGGCAGAGACAAAGGAAAGCAACATATGCATGAAGATGGCCCTATTGAAGGGCAAGACAGGGATTTTGTTTTGATTGAGGAGGATGTCACTGATTTGGGCTCTCAAAGCTCAAGACTCAAGGACATGATTATCAAAGAGAAGGAGGCTGAAATCCAAGCATTATCACTTGATCTTGAGAGGGCCAAATGGATCATCAACTTTCTTGAGAAGGAAAACAAGCAACTGGGAGATAAGCAAGATATTATGGAGTTGCAAATGATTAGAGAAAATAGGCAAGTGGCAAAGAGAAGTAAAATCAAGATGACATCCCTTGAGCAAGAAATTGAGGCTGACCAAGAGTCATGGTTGAAGAGGGTGAAAACTCACCTTGAGAAGATGCTTGAGAAAGATAACAAAGAAAAGAAAATGGTACATTGTATGGCTTATCATTACTTAGCTCGGAATAAGATTTGCAAGACAAGGGTAAACAACCTAAAAGCTGGGTTAAAGAGAGCCTTAAGGGCGAAGAAAGAAAAAGATAAACTTAAAATTTTGGCTAAAGCTTCATTAGCTTAGAAAAGTTCTTAATACGGTTTCTTCTTGCCAAATTTGAAGAAATTTTGGGAAATTTTTGTCATTTTACAATTTTGTAATTAAAAACACAGGAATTTTCAGCTGATGCGCAGCGCCACCAGTGTTGCGCATTGAGTTGGCTCAGTATTTTGCCAAATGGCTTGTAGTTTTGGATTCCTCATGAAAAAAAAATGAAACCCAGAAAGTTTCATAAAATTTGGAGGAGATCTAGGTCACCTAAAGGGAAAAAAACACCTAAAAAATGCCCTCTCTGCCACTTTTTGGACCCACAGGAACCAGTCTTGGGAGAAATGATTTTTGAAGGGGAAAATCAACTCCAAATCAGAAAATTCAAAGTGTTCCAGAACCTAGATAGGCGGAGCTTTCCAACAATCTATCTTGGGCCTGATTTGGTGAAGTGTAAGGCCTTCAAAAGTATCCTTGAAGCGACGCTATGCATCTGGCTCAAGGCGTTGCGCATCAGGCAAATTTTTGCCAATTTTGCCTAAAAACTTAGGATTTCGCCCAGTTTGACTATCAGTTAACTTTTTCTCTTCCCTTTGGCAAATTTTTGATGGTAAATGATGTAATATGATGTAAATTTGATGAAAAATGACTTGAGGGCATAGATACATCAGTTAGAGGTGGTTTGGGGTTGAATGAATCAGTTTCCATATTTTTAGAGGCAAGCTGTTCCACTACCTATTTTCTAGTTCCTAGTTTAGATGTTGTTTAAACAGCTCCTTGACTCATGGATTCGACCCCTAATGGATAGCATAGGTGGTTTGATGCCTATATTATGTACTTTCTTAGTCATTTGTAAAGGTTGGACTCTTGTGGATGCTTTGATCTTTATTGTAAATCACTTCTATAGTTTGGCAAGGAAATGAACCAGGGTTTTGCAGCATTTTATGGGATTCTTGTGGTAATGTGTCTTGGCATTGTTTCTTCCTTTGTTATTTAGTTTCTCTTATGTGTATATGTGCCAGCATCTATTTCTTTCCTCATAGCTAAATGAATCAAGATAAATAGGTGGAATCCATTGATATTCAGTGCTCTACCTTGTGGATACATTTAGTTTTTAATGTTTTCTACTGTTTGAAGATGACTCATGAACCTTGCACACCCTCTCCAACTCCTAACTAGTCTTAGACTTACCATCACACTCAATTCAAAGTGCCAAAACACCTACCTAACTCGCCCGACAGAACCTCCTACAAATCTGAGTTGATTTCCCAGACCCAAGGCTCCCTTCTTCATTAGATCCACAACCAACCATCAAAATCAAACAAAATCCTCTAACCTAATATACCTAGCCTAAAACCAACATTTATTTTCAGTTATCTCAAGCCCTAGTTGCCATATTCTAATTGAGATTTACAAGGAGAGAGCCTTCTCCCAACCTGGTAGGGCTAGCTACCAGGTTAAGCGTGGTTTGATGTACCCTAGACCTGCCTTTTTTCAGCCTGAGGTAGATTTACACACTAACAGGTATATTGAGCATTTTAAACCTGGTGAAATGCATAAGTAATCAGATGTGGTAAGAATAGACCCTAGAGAACCTACCCTCACATGAAAAATACTTCATTATAATCTTAATCATAGGTGCATATCTTTCAAGGAGGTATGAGAAAGGGAAATAGCCTTTTATTTCACTTTTATACCTACATTTGATGTATGGTTCTTAAAAATGTGCTTCTATTTCACCCTGCTTGAACCATTTTTCCCCATCTTCTGGAATCCCAGTGGCAACTGATATGATGGCAGTTGACAATGTGAAGGTTTTTCTTGTAAGAGTGACTAAGTTATCTTGAATTTTGGTTATGAAAAGCCTAGTCAACTCAGGGTGGTACTAGACTGCTTGGACCTGCTAACAAAACTCAAAACACATGAACCATTTGAAGGATGTCACTGTCATAGGAGAAGCTAAGAGCTCTTTGATATCTCTGGGATCAAACCTATGAATTTTCCCTCCTTTATGCGGCCTTCTCTGCTCTATGTTTCCCTCTCTTTCTGATCCCTCTTCTTCACTATGTGGACTATATCTTTCATCAGCCATGGTGTCTTTGTTATGAAGCCCTAAGTAAATGGTAGGGGAATGCAAGTGTTTAGCAAGGAAAAAGGAGAAGGAAAATGTTAGGCCCCTATACTTCTAGTGTAACCCCTTATTGTTATTACTACAACCCCCTTATTATACTGATGTACCCATGTAGTGCCCATATTGTTACTATTGTGCCCCATAGAAGCCCACTATTGTTATTATTGTGCCCTTACATTATTATTGTTATGTCGACTCTGATTATATTATGACCCCTTAGAATCCTATATATAGAAAGGAGGTCTTTTCATTTGTATCATCCAAGAATTGTTCATTTGTGTAATGTAAATGAGGTTACCCCCTCGAAGACACTGAATTCTAAGGCGTTCAACTATCTCTTCTATCTTTTTGTCAGCTGGTTCCATAACATTTGGTATCGGAGCTTTGGATTCTAGGGTTTCGCTGCTCCAAATAGGTCATCGTGGTATTTTGCTATAACTTTTTTTTCTACTACGTTTCAGAAGTGAAAAGAAAAACCCATTTGAAAAGAAATCGCACTGAACCTCATGTCCGAATTTCAGAGTTTTTCGTGCTATATTTGCGGAGATATGATCTGAGGAAGTTGGTCTTTTTGCAGACTCCTGAATTACATTCCAAACAGGTGACCTAGGGAAAATCTTCATAACTTTCTCTCTGAGCATCGAATTGAAATTTCATATGAAGGTACAGAAAGAGGACGGAATGTAGTTTCTTTTATATATTTTTTAGAGCCAAAGGTCGAAACAGTGTCACGTGGCACGTCGTACAATTTCGCTCTACCGAACTAGTCTATAATCAGGTCACTGTGGGAGATTTGGCATAAATCTTCCTCAGAGAATCCAATTTGGATCAGAGTGGTGGAATTGGAAAGAGGACATAGAGGGCTAATATAGATCATAATTTCAAAAATTAAAGATCCGAAAGTACAAAGTTACAATAATTTCAAGATAAAGCTCCTAAAATCAAGAAAAAACAAGATGAGGAAGTTTGATGGCAAGGATTCGGTAAATTGGATACTTCAGATGGAGCAATATTTTGATCTACATGGTGTACCACTGTTACAAAAGGTATGTATTACATCTTCATATTTGGAACTAGATTAATTTTTATGGTATAAAGGGCTTTGTTCTCATAAACAACTTGTTACGTGGTAAATTTTCACGGAGGAAATGATAGCACATTATGATGATACAAAGAGCAACACCTTTTTTAGAGCAACACCACAATAATTGGAAAGAGTAAAAGGGCTTTGTTACATAGTGGAAAGTAAAATTATGGCAATAAGGAAGTCTACCCCTCACAGCTATAAAGATGGAAGTGTTGTTTCTCCTAGCCTTCCACAACTTACAAGGGTTACACCACAACTATTGGAAGAAAAAAGAGAAAAAGGGATTTGTTACAATTGTGATAGCAAATGCACTAAAGGTCATAAGTGTGCTAACAAGAATTTATTTTACATAGAGTATGAAGAGAAGGAATAAAAGGATCAAGAAACATCAAAAGAAGAGGATATACGCCAGGACCCAACCCCAGAGAAAGAAGAAATGAATCAAGCCATATCTTGTAAAGAATTGGCAAGAATTACTACTCCTCAAACTCTCAACATAGAAGGACATATCAAGAAGAAAATGGTGCAAGAAGTGAAATATCACATCGAGAAAGAAGAAATGAATCCAACCATATCTTCTAATTCATTGGTCATAATTACCACTCCTCAAACTATCACGATAGAAGGACATATCAAGAAGAAAAATGTTCAAGAAGTGAAATATCACATCGAGCATCACAAAATGAATCGGACCATATCTTGTAAAGGATTGGAAGAAATTACCACTCCTCAAACTCTAAATATAGAAGGACATATCAAGAAGAAAAGTTTCAAGTAGTGAAAGATCACATCGAGCATCAACAACAAGAACTTGACAACAACGAAATCGATCAATTTAAGAGTATCTCATTAAGTGGAAGAAGTTACCTGTTGAAGATTCCACATGGGAGGACAAGAATTTTATACAAAAGCATGAAGAACTACTCAAGCGTTGAGGACAACACTTTTTGAAGGAGAGGGGCATGTTAGGCCCCTATACTACTAGTGTAACCCCTTATTGTTATTAGTATAAACCCCCTATTATATTGATGTACCCATGTAGTGCCCATATTGTTACTATTTTTCCCCATAGAAGCCCACTATTGTTATTATTGTGCCCTTACATTATTATAGTTATGTTGGCTCTAATTATATTATGACCCCTTAGACTCTTATATATAGAAAGGATGTGTTTTGATTTGTATCATCCAAGAATTTTTCATTTGTGTAATGTAAAGGACGTTACCCCCTCGAAGAGGCTGAATTCTAAGGCGTTCAACTATCTTTTCTATCTTTTGTGAGTTGGTTCCATAACAGGAAAGGTAGATGGGGAGTCTGATAGGTGTAGGGATAGGGGTCTCTAAAAGTGGATATAGGGTATTAATCAGGTAATTTTGGGAAATGGGAAGCTTGCCTACAAAACCAGCATTTAGGAGAAAAACTAGGGTTTTGAATGTAAGACTAACATCAATCTTGATTTCATTCTTCAATCACTGAGGAAACAGCTTTTAGGAGAGGGAAAATTATGTTTTGAAGAAGACACTTACTGGTTTTAAGGCTAAGGAGGTATAAGGTTTGTTGAAGAATGAACAGGGGCAAAACTAGACAAACGCGCAACGCACAGAGGAAGTGCGCAGCGCGTGAAGGGGGTGCACAATGCCTGAAGAGAGTGCGCAGCACTAAGAGGAAACGTGCAATGCCTCCACTTTTTTTGCTTATTTGTCCTCAAATTGTAAAAACACTATTGGGGTTTGCTCAATGCATGGTAAGAGGGAAATAAAGAAGATATGAAGGCAAAAATATATTTATACACCCTTGAATTTAATCATTAGCTCCTCAAACCCCCTTTGCTAATGGATTTTGTCACTTTCACCTTTTCATTTAATTTCTCTTGATTTTCTAACCCTTTCCTTTGTGACAGGTGGATGAATGCTCAATTGGACTTGAATTTTGTAGTGTTTGTTTATCGTGCAACAAGGAGAAATGCTTTGGTGTAGCTGAGATCCATTATTACATATAGGAACTTTAAAATTACATATGAAATACAAATAAACTTAAAATACTCTATTTTCACCTCAAAAACATTACACTAGGCTAAAACAAATAATATCTCAGTAGCTTATGGCTTACAAATCATCGTGCTTGTCTTATTAGTCATCCTCATACCCTTGCTGACCTTTATTTATCTTTTAACATCAAAGTTTTAACCTTGGTGGTGAAACCCTAAGACCTAATGAAATCATGCCCTATGACCTAATAAAATCATGACTGTAGGTTGATTATGAAACCATAACTGAAAAAAATCTAAAGGAGGATCAACAAGTATACTCTATGAGGGAAAAATTTAGATTTTCTGAAGAGAAAAAAACCATCAGTGGATCAGTATATCATGACCTAATGGAATGATGCAAAATTTTTAGTATGGGACCCTAAAATGAAAATGAAAAGAATTTTGATCCCTGATGGAAGTATGCAGATACTGACACTAACACATGGTACAATAACAACTCAATCCAAAAGGTCATGCCAAGGTGTGCCTATTTCTAGGAACAACAAAAGGATTCTCGTACATGAACTCATGGAGGAGTTGAGATACCATATGGTGCACCATGATGGGGCCATGGCATACAATTTATAACTATCGTATTCCTAAAGATTGATTATACAAAGGAAAACCCAAAATCATAGTGTTATCACGAATGACGAGAGGACATAAGAAGAGAGTGTTACTGTGAGTTATTGTAGCTCCATGACAAAGACTATCAAGATATAAATGTGGTACAAGACACTCATTGAATGGTGGATGTGAGGTTGACAATTCACTGGAAGTTGAACATTAGAAACCAAACACTTGACTGGGTCCAAGGGTGTCACTTCCAAGGATGGATGAGAAAATTCCCCCTCGGTTAATTCAAGATTTAGCTGACCAGTCTCTACCTTTTCCTACTTGGAGGGAATAGAGGCATCAAGAGGCATAATCTCCATAGGAATATGAATAGGTGATTCGATGACCTCCATGGTGAATTTTTAAGAAGGATATTTGTCATTGAGGGAGTCATGTTGAATAGGCGAAGTAACAAACCATGTGGGAAAATGATCCTAGTCATATTCCATATTAGGAGGTAATGATATGAATATTGAGGAGGAAACCTCTTCCAATAAAGGAAGTGTATGCTCATTATGCCAATCTGAATCTATAGAGGAATAGACCACCCAAGGGATAAGAGATAAAATGGGCCCACATGTGTCGGAAGAGACCATATGCATAGGAGAAATAGAAGAAGAAGAATGAATGTGAAGCAGGGATAAAGGAAAGAAACCAATAAGATATGGGCTTGTAAACAATATCGCACCAACACTCTCATAATCCATGTGGCTATCTTCAAGGAATGACATATTTTTTCTGATACTGGTAGACTTGGTCAATGGTATATAGTAATCTAATTGATATATCATGAAAATATTTCTTTTATGGGAAAACTGAAGAATAGAAAATATTGAAGATAATACAACATACATGGCATAAAACCAACTACAACCAAGGAGAATATTATAATCCAAGGGAGCATATACAACTTCAACATCAACATAGGTAGCCTTGCCCCCTAGGTTGATGGAAGACTTTGGAAGAATGCCCTAAGGGAGAAAGTGGTGTCCATCAAAGGCATGTAAAGTGGCACTTGACTTAGAGAGTGCTAGAGAATTGATAGCTTTTGAACATGATGCTGACATGACATAAGAAAGGGGGCTTCGCTCAATGAACGTATGACATATTGCATGCATTCATGGCATATACCCTTAATTTTACTACAGATTGGAAAATAAATCTAAAAGTCGCATTATTTAACCCCCTACCAATATGAGCACAATACACCTTCCCAATTTACAAAGCCCCTACTTTCACTAGATATTGTAGGTATCTACTTTTTCATTCACATGTTTTATACCCTTTTATAGTTTTCATTAACTTGAAGCTCCATTTTTTATACATACAAATATAAAAACCCTTTACCCCCTACTATATGCTCCATATTGTATGAACACATGTGGTATGGTATTCCCCCCCCAATGAAGGCCACATGGACACAAGTAAAAGACCTTTCATCAACCAAAGTGCAATAAATATCTTTATGGAAGATACACATGATAAATTTAAAAGCGACCCTATGGAAGAGTCTATAGTGAGGAGCATCAAAGTCAAATGTAATCATACTAGACTCTGATGGATCCACCCCTCTGATAGTAGTTAACAAGGATTTGTGCTACATGAGGTAGTACTGCAAATATTCTAAGGCAAACATGACACATGGTGCTTTGGCTGATTCTTAAACAATATTATAATGTTGGGCAGCCCATGCATCGGTAGTGTGTGCTGACTTTTGGACTACACCATTAGGTGGCCAATATATCGGTCCCATCAGCTTATCTGATGTGAGAGATCTAGTGGAAGCGATAGGGGTGGTCGAGTCCTTAGAATTATAACTCGACTCAGGAGGGTCATATGATTTTTTTCTCATGGTCAAATCAATGTGAGAATGTAACATGATGACCTAAACATTGTTATTATGACCATATTACTATTTCCCTACATTACCCCTAGGAGGAGGTGGAGGATCTTGCACAACCATCTATTGTTATGGCTGGGAAAGAAATGAATGAGTTAAAATGTCTGACTATTAGGTGGAAACTGATGGTGCAAGGAGACTATGAATTTCAACCATATGAGGGAACTGTGATTTAATTGTCCTTCCTTGAAAATATTTCAAGGCAACTTAATATTTTGATAATGTTTAGTAGTTACCCATAACTAACTAGTTTGATTACGGTTGTTATCCTGAGGAGGTTTATTGTTTTTTTTCTTTTTACAACCATGTTGGTAACTATTCTTAAGCGATTTCGAATTCACGGTAAGAAACTTAGTGGACAACTCAAAATAAGTGGATGCTTGTTGAGAGCTAGGGACATTTACTTGGGCTTGAGAAGTGACCATAATTTGTCATAGCTGAGTAGCTAACTAGATCACAATATCAAATAAAGGGAACCAATCACACCATCAAAGTGTGGTCTTAGTTTATGCTGTTGTGGATCATAAGGTTGACGAGAATTAGGAAGGATATCATATAATGTTCCCAACTAAGAGTAAAGAAGATCAAGATGTTGAGCATGTGAAATGGCATACTCCTCGGTAACTACCCCAATCATGGTGAAAATCCTAACAATTTGTTGGAGAAGGGATTGGGTGAACTAGTCTATAAGGAAAAAATTGGGAAGCCTAGTTTGTGTTAACCTATTGCATTTGTGCCACTCATATATATAATCAGAGATATGAGTGCCACCATCTTGTTTGAAATTTGAAAAAAGGCCAATACTGAGATCCTACTTAATATATAACTGAAACTATTTCAGAAAATGATTAACAAAGGAAGAAAAGCCAATATAGAGTGTTTGACTGAGTTGGATATACCATTAGGTGGAATCCCCTAATAGGGTTTGTTGAGAGAGTCTTAACCTCATATAATAAACCACCAAATAATTAGATGAACACCATAAATGAAAGGTGGTGATATATGTAGACGGATTATCTCCTGGTTTCCATTCAAACATAGGCATATTAGAGGGTAACTTGGATGGCATAGGTGGCCACCTAGGACTATGATAGATGGGGTCATTGTTCAATTTATCCAAGTCCTATAAATTGAGAGGTTTCGTAAAAGGAATTTGTAGTAGTCCAAATGAAACATGAGGGCCATAACCCCCTGACAGATGGTATAGTCACCTAGTACTATAGTAAAAGGCAGAAGAATTTGGAACAAGGTTATAATTCATCCAAATATATTGATATCCCGGGAAAACAAAAAAGGTGTAAGGATTATTCTCCCCAGGGTAACTACCCCCATAGAATAAAGGACTCCTATAAGCTTGGCTTCCCATAGGATTATACCTAGTGCTACAAAAAGAACCTAGATGTGTAGAATTATCACCATAAGTATGAGGGATTGTAAGCATAGTGGTACTAATGGGGATGGTGCCCGTAGGTAAACTAGGCCCCCTAAAGGAAAAGGAACCTCCAAAGGATGGAATCCCTCCAAAAATAGAACTAGTCTAGGTTGAGAAATATTGTCAAAAGTAAAGTTTACCCTAGCCTGAATAAAAACAACGGACGCTTATCGCATCATATTCCATGAAGTAACAATACCCATGCTAAATGTAGGAATCATAGGTTGAGATAATCTAGGAATAAATTCCAAGGCTCTCATGGATTGAACAAAGCTTTTCCCCACTCCAAACAAAAATCTAGAGGAAGCATGGGCACAGAAAATGATGGAAAATGTGATGCCGTCACAAACGTAACTCATGGAATTCCCCAAGACATGTGAAACATTTTGAAGGAGTTACAGATCCTGCCAAACTTAGTAGTGGTAAATATGACATGGAAATAGAGATTTTTGATGCAGAGCATAATGTGGGCCCTATCCCCTATATAGAAGAAGATTCGTTTTCACTAGGAATATAAGGAATATGCATGTAAGATGGTTTACTACCATCATGGTTCAACTGCAACCGAATAGGGCCGAGAGGTTCAACCAATGGTGGGTTATAGTGTGGCAAAGGAGTTTCTTCAACTACCTCAACAATGATATGATCTTCGTCCCTAGAATCAATATTATCACCCAAACCTAAGTATGGTATAAGTTTTTCGTAACGATAATTAACCTACATCTATAAGATGGTGGACCTTCCTCTACAAGAGAACGGCATAATAATCTATGAGAACGATAATTACTTTCTGCAACCATGTGAATATATGTTTACTATCAAATTAAGAGTAGTAAGAGACACATGTGGCCAAACTATGGCTCAAACTAAATAACACTATCTAAAAGAGACCGAGGATATAAGGACACACAAATGAACCAGAGAGATAGAGAATGAATCTTCCCACTTTTGGAACCTTCTTGGTTAGGGCACAGGTTGGAAGTGAAGATATGGTTGTGACATATATAAAAATTTCCTACTTAATAGTCCTTTTAGACCTGATGCAAGTACACTTCGTTAGTGGAAATTTCAACCTAAAAGTGCCCATGAATTTTTTATTTAATTTCAATGCCATAATATGTAAAACAATCCAAATCCTTGTAATTTAAAAGGTGTTTCATGTAAATATTTTGGAGTAGAAAGAAGAAAAACTCGTTTTTTTTAATTGTATTTTTGTCTTATCTCGTTATAGATTTATAGAAATTTCAATTTGGCTATAGAATTAAATTCCACGGCCAACTAGTACGATCTGAAATTAAACAGGAATACAAAAAATTATAGATATAACCATAAATATAGATATTTACTAGAAGTAACACTTCATTTCATTAATATCAAATACCAAAATATGCTTACAAAAAGAATGGAAATAAACTAGCGTAGGTCATGGTAGCTTATCTCTGAGAAGATATGTGGCGGCTACATGCCTCTAAACTATGTTACAATGAAGCTCAAGTGTGTACTTATTATTCAACAACAAGGGAAAACCCTAAACAAGCAAAGCCCTAACCCCAGGAGATTGAACACCAAGAGTTTGTGGGCCCCGTTGGGGTTAGGTGGGAAACCAACTTCCTAGGGTCGTAACATTTTCATATTATCTCTCTTTGGAGTGTACGATACTTTTTTGAAAATATCTCTCTAAGTACTACAAAATTTGCAGTAAGCCCTTGCTTATGTCCCTGGGCCTCCTGCAGACCACCAAAAAACATTGTTTACGGATTCATAACTCCTTAGGAAGTTTAGGACCTGAAACATTGATAAAAATAGTAAATGTTGGAATAAATAAAGAAAGAGATGAGACCGACTGGAGTTCTAGGTGGAATAGGTGGGTGGCCACTAGTATACACCTGGATCAGTCCTTCCTAGATAGGAAGAAATGCTCCCCATTGCGTGCAGAGCCACCATGAGGTGAGGAAATTTCTGTTGAACCTGGTTCCTTGTGAACCACTTGCCCTAGTGAAGGAGTTGTCCTGCTTTGACAACTCAATATGACTGGATGTTCTATGCACGAGTGTTCTTGATTGACATGTCTGTGATGTGATCAATTGTGGCATATTCCATGTAGTCTGGGTTTAACTCTGTTGGTGTTAGTTGTTCTGCAATGTTGGATGTGTCCAACAATGATGGAAAGTATGGTTGAAGATGGTCTACATGAACATGAGGTGTAGACCAAGAAACGATGGAATTGTAAGCTTGAAGGCATTGTCCCATACAGACTTGGTGATGGTGTATGACCCATATCAGAATGTGTGAAGCTTGTGGTGGGGTCCAGTGAGGTGATCCTTTTACAAATGTAGCCAAACTTTGTTGCCCACCTGGAACTTTTGCGCACATGATGTTGATCATGGCATTGCTTGAACTTAGTGTTAGTTTTTGTAGCATCCAATGTGTTATAGACACAAATTTGGTGAAGAGGCTAGAATACATGTGTTCCCCAAAACCGAGAAATTGTTTCTAGAAATTTCACCTAGAGACGACTTAATTAAAATAATTATTTTTTTTTTTAATGTTTCCTAAATCTAAACATAGGAAATCTGATAAATTTAAGGGTATTAATTAAGTCATGGTCAGAATATTCTAGAAGAAGACATGGATCAAGTTCTTGTAAATCTTAGTCATCGAATAGGTTTTAATCTTACCCATCGATGTCTCAATAAGAGATTATAAGAAGAAATTTGA
The DNA here is from genome assembly GCA_031772625.1 of Pinus tabuliformis. NCBI lineage: Eukaryota > Viridiplantae > Streptophyta > Pinopsida > Pinales > Pinaceae > Pinus > Pinus tabuliformis. Next base: position 774,726,678 of record CM062809.1, read on the forward strand.
TGGGGCTTGGACAATACACTTGATACACCAACTGTTTGAATTTACTGGCAATGCAAACTCCAAAGTAGTGGCGCAAAGTTGCTAGAGAGAGAGCTAGTGAGATCGAAGCAGTGAGAGGGGGCAGGGATAGTAAGGTTGGAGGAAGTTTTTCCAGTTTCGGTGAGTGCACTGTAGAGAGGCAGTAAGTGAGAAGAGGAAGTGCAGAGCCACATAGATGCAGTGCAATGCTTCAGAGGGGATTCTGTATTTTGTTGGGGAGAAGCAATGATTCAGTGCCAGAAGATGGAGAAAGAGTTGAGAGGCTAGAAGGATCCATCTTCCAGACAGTAAATAATCAAATAGCGAGATAGGAGCAATTTTGAGTTATGCGACACAGTACTGCGTAGTCTGTCGTAGGTACTGTGTAGAGGTAGTAGAGAAAATCTCATCTTGAGCCATGGTCCATGTCGAATCTCTAGTCGGAGTGATATTTTTCTCACTAGACTTATTATCACTCATTTCTATGCATGGATTGCTATATTTTAGCATCCTTAGTTTCTTACTCATATTTACTATTGTATAATAATAAAACCCTCAACTACTGCACTTGTTTTCCCGGTATGGTTTTTCCAGGGACATTGGTCAAAAAATAAATGTTTATTTGTGTATGTGTGTGTGTGTGTGTGTGCATTTATTCTTCTAGTATTATGTTTCTTTTGTAGTATTTTATTTGTGAAGCATGCAATGTATTAGTTTCGATATTTACTGTAGAATACAATAAATATTTTGTTCAGTTCACTTAACAAATAAAAGAAACTTAATCAATTTTTGTAGTAGGATTCAATTTTTTTCAATTTTCACATCATATGAGAGCACATATTGTAAAATTCATAGCTCAGTAGCAGAAGAAAAGAGGAATTTTGAATCTCTGCGTAGACAACAGTTCAAAACTGTCAGAGGTAGTGCAGTTCCTTTGGCCAGGATGGTCTATTTTTTTAGGAAAAAAATATTTCTCTGAGAGAATCAACAATGAATAAATTTTCCAGATCAAAGCGTACTATAGGTAGAGGGAGTAGTAGTATTTCCATTGCAACAAAAATCTTCATCTGAGACGCAGTTATTTTGCAACAATTTTCTTGCGAAAAATAGTGTCAGAAGGCAAGAAGAACAAAAACAGAGTGAATTCATTTCTCAATGAACGTCTAGTCCATACGTTTGATTTTTCCTAGTAGAGTAGGAGTAGTTGTGAGCATATTTTCACACTCCATGAAGGATTGTATAGACTCAGTTATAAGCTATATGTACAAGGGGAGGAATTCAAAGTTTTTAGGAGATGGCATTAGCAGGGTTGAGAGATCATGATTGGTTGGAGGGAGCCTCCAACTATTTGATTTGGAAGGCAACAATTTCCTGTCTTCTAGATGAATATGAAATCAAAGCCTACATTGATAACGTGCTAGTTGTAGTTGTAGATATAGATCCGATGAAGACCTAGAAGAAGGATATGCAAAAAGAAAATAGTCTAATTCTCGATGGGTTTCGAGATCGTGTCTCACATGACCGACAAAGGTACTTGCTAACAAATGTGGGAATCTCTTGCTACACTATACGAGGGATCTTTCAAGTAGCGAAATATGTAACTTGAGGATAAGATGAGATGTACAAGGGTACACAAAGGGGATCACATAGACCCCTTTATCATTAGGCTTCAAGATGTCTAGGACCAACTGTTTATAGTAGGGTTAGTGCCCCAACATACAAAATTCATGCGGTTATCTCTCAGCATCATTTTTGAAGACTGGGAAGTCTTCTTCTAGAGTATTTTGAGTAGATACAAGTTACTAGAGTGGGATCAAATGTGGGCTGATATCTAGCAGGAGGAGATGAGGTGAGATGTGGTGAGGGGCACCATTAGTGGCACCAGTAGTAGCACTCGGACAAAGAAAGGAAAGGAAGAAGAAAATGTGCCCCTCACATCAAAGGGGAAGTAGGAGCAGCGTAAGAGATAGAAGGAAATTTCCAAGCTCAAATGCTTCAAATGTGGTGAGCTTGGCCACTACAACATTCAATGTCCTCTTAGAAAGAAGAAAAAGGAGAAGTAGGATTAGCAGGTTGCATCCCTAGAGATCGCTAGGTTGTCCTCCATATTGGAGGAAGATTTTTCCATAATCACCGATATACCTCCCCAGGTGAGGTGGGGCAACTTGGTTTTGTAGCCCAAAAGAGCTACATGATGGGCATGATTATTGAGAGGGTCCACCTCATGAATCAATACCTCGCTATGGGAGCCCATAGCATGTCGTGGCATGATGGATCAGTGCCAGATGGTGCAGTCAGATGCTAGAGTGACAAATCTAGTAGCTAGTAGCAGTCAGATACTAGGCAATGTAGTGTAGAGTTGGAAGCAACGAAATTTGTACAGAGCAGATTCAGAAGCATTGTAGAGGATTTAGTGACAGTGCAGACACTATCCACAGTCATCAACTCATGAGACAAATGCGTCATACTGATCAAATTTGATTCAGTATTTTGGATGCTCTTTAGTTGTAGTTGTTATAGTTGCAGCAACAATAAAGGGAGAGGGAGTTGCAATCTAGATGCAATAGTTGAGAATAGCTCAACAGGGTTACCAGTAGCAAAGATGCAACTAATATAAGAGTTGTGCAATAGTGATCGACAGAGTAGCCAGAAGTCAACAACATGACAAGAGGTGTTGCAAAGACAATGTGTTACTTCAGTGGGTTGCAACACTAGAATGCATTCCTCGCTAAGAGGGAGTGTTAGTTTTTGTAGCATCAGATGTGTTCTAGCCACGAAATTTGGTGGAGAGGCTATAATGCATGTATTCTCCAAAAACCATAAATTGTTTCTGGAAATTCCACATAGAAACAACTTAATTAAAGTAGTTAATCGTTTTTAAATGTTTCCTAAGTCTAAACTTACAAAATATGATTAATTAAAGGGTATTCATTAAGTCAAGGTGAGAATCTTCTAAAAGAAGACATGGATCTAGTTCTAGTTAACCTTAGCCAATGATTATGTTTTAATCTTGGCCATTGATGTCTAAACAAAATATTATTGGAAGAAATTCGATGGGGCTTGGAGAACACACTTAATACACTAGCAGTTCGAATTTATTAGTAGATCGAACTCCACAGTAGTAGCGTTGAGTTACCGAAGAGAGAGTTAGAGACATCAAAGTCGTGAGAGTGAGGCAGCAATAGTAAGGCCAGGGAATTTTTTCCAGTTCCGGTGAGTGCACTACATAGAGGTAGTAAGTGCCACTAAGAGTCAGTGTAAAGCCATGTAGAGGGAGTGCAATGCTTCAGAGGGGATTCCATATTTTGTTGGGGAGAAAAAATGATTCAAAGCCATATGTTGCAGACAGTATAGAGTCCAAGAGGATACATCTTCCAAACACCATCTGATCAGATAGTGAGAGAGCAACAAATTCGATTTTTGGAACGTGATATAGCATAGGCTGCTGTAGGGACTGCGGAAAGGTAGCGGAGAGAAGCTCATCTTAAGAAAAGGTCAGTGTCAGATCATTAGTGGGAGTGGAATTTTTCTCACTAGACTTATTGTTAGTCATTTCTCTGTATGGATTGCTATATTTGAGCATCCATAGTTTTGTACTCGGATTTATTAATGGATAACAATAAAACCCTTTGCTACTGCAGCAATTTTCCCAAGTTGGATTTTTCTTAGGACATTGGTCCAAAAACAACTATGTATTTGTGTGTGTGTGCATCTATTCTTCCAACATTATTTTTCTTCCACAATATTTTATTTTTGAAGGCTACAATTTATTAGTTTTGATATTTACTGTAGAATAGAGGAAATAATTTGTTCAATTCATATAACAAATAGAAGAAACTTAATCAGTTGTTGCACTAGGATTTCGATTAGCTAAATTTTTTCACTTAGCATTAGCTCTATCCAATATATAATGGACCTTTTCGTGAATGTTTTGAATGTGCTCCATGAAGCTATTATCTCTGTCGTCTTTAGACTGGATGTGATCCAAATATGCCTGAGTAGATGCAAATGGTATGGCCACATCAATGGGAAATAATGGTTCAAATCTGAGCCCTACCTGAAAGGGATTGTGGACTATTGAGATATGAAGATCTCTCTTGTAGTTGTGTTTGACATAGGGGAGGCTTTTATCCCATGTGCATGGATTCTATGAGTTGTACATGGGAAAAACGTGTACAATCATCCTATTGATGACCCATGTTTTTCCATCAGTTTGGGGGTAGAAATTTGTGGAATTAGTAAGTTCTGTAACCAGAATCAATGAGAGACTTGACTAAAAGCCATTTAGGAATCTGTTGTCCTGATCTAAGATAATGGATTGTGGGATCCCAAAGTGTACCCTCACTCACTCAAAGAAGAGCTTAGGAGTGGCCTCTGTTTTGATACCCTTCTTGCAAGCCGCCATAATGGAAATCTTATAGAATATGTTGATGAATATGAAAAAACGTTCATTGTCATCCTTCGTAGAAGGAAGGTATGACATGTAATCCATTGAGATGGATTCCCAAGGTCACCTAGGAGTTGGAAGAGAAGTATATAGGCCTTACTTCTTAATGGCTGGTTTAGCAATGCCGCAGGAAGCGTGGTATGTAATGTACTTCACAAAATCATGATGAACGTTCAGTGAATAAAAATACTTCCATAGTACTACCACTGTTTTCTCTACTCCGAAATACCCAACGACCCAACTATAGTGTGCATACGAAATCATCTTTGCACGCTTGCTTAAACGTACACAAATGTGTCCAAGTGGCATAAAAATGCATCCTAGGAGTCTTTGGTATGTGTTGTTGAATTATGGATCACTCTTGTAAAGATACAGCGACCCTGAAATCTCATGCCCATAAGACTCGAGCACAGTGATCAATGCCATGATTGGTGGTCCACTCAGGAAGTTTGCAAGATTATTCGTGCTTCCATTCTTGTATTTAATTTTCAAATGGAACAGTTGTAGGTATGTGGAACATTTCTTATGGTGATTGTTCTTGAACTTCCCTTGTGTCTACATGAAATGCAGGGGTTGGTGGTATGTGTGGATGACAATTTCATTCATTGGAATGTAATGGTTCCATTGACGGAAGACTTACATAATGGAATGGATTTATTTTTCGTAGGTGAGATACTTTCACACTGTGTCTGAAAGTGTCTCACTATGGTAAACCACACGATGCCCTTGTTGAGTAAGAACTACACCAATAGCACAGTCGGAGGCATTTGTCTTGAACTCAAATGGTTATTGCAGGTATGGTAATGTGAGCACAAATGTAGAGTAGAGGCGATGCTTCAACTCAAAAAATTCATATTTTTGGTTTTCAGACAAAAATAACGTTTCTTTCACTCTGCCCTTGGTGACTTCATTTAAAGGCCAATTGATATGAGAGAACACTAACATGAACCTACAGTAGAAATTTAGCGAGACCCAAAAATCTATGGAGCTCTGTTAGAGTGGTTGGGGATGGCAAATCCCGAATGACTTGTATCTTGGCTAGGTCCAAATGCACACCCTATTCATCAATGATGTACCCCAGATATTGAACCTAGGTCATGCCAAAAGTGTATTTCTCCAAATCGACACATTGCTTGTGTTGTCGAGTGGTTTGGAGGATCTCACGAATATGGTGGAGGTGCTCTTCCCAACTTTTTCTTAATATTAATATGTCATCTAAATACACCACCAAAAATGAATTGGTGAAGGGTCACAAGATGTTTCCCATTAATATTATGTAGGTTGTAGGGGAATTCGTTAACCCGAAAGGCATGACCAACCATTTGAAAAGGCCCTCCTTGCATTTGAAGGAAGACTTACACACATCAAAGGGTTTGATAGGTTCCTGGTGACAACTAGACTTCAATTCAATCTTTCTCAAATATTGGACCCCTTGAGTTGGTCCAAAAGGTCATCAATTCATCGGATTGCATACTTATTCGAAGCAATGATCTTGTGCAATGCCCGATAGTCAATATAGAGTCTTTGGGTCCCATCCTTCTTCTTTACCAATAAAATCAGGCTCCCACTAGGTGATGAGCTTGACCTAATGTTCTCTTTCTACAACAACTCCTAAATATTCCTTGTGATCTCATCATTCTCTAGAACAGAGTGTCAGTAGATCAGTCCATTCGGTAGTGGTGTTCCCAGGGTTTGATCGATGGAGTGATTGACCTGACAATGTAGAGGTACCCCCGTAGGTGAGGCAAAAATTTCCCTCTACTCCTCTACAAACTAGTCCATCCATTATTGTTGTGTGGAGGAGCCCTGTCTCAAATCTCTGGCCAAAATATTCTTCCTTCCCTGAGGGTGAATCATAAAATGATCTTACTACATTGGTTTACAATGATCAAAGAGATGGAAGTAGGCGAGGCTACCTCTCGTATCTTGTATAACTTATTCCCAAAAGTAATAATCATAGAGCGAGGTCTAGACTCATATGCAACATGTCACCTTGACAAGTATGGTTGTCCCCATAGTAAACCACAAAATTTAACAGGAGAAACATCACAGAGTACTTCATCCGTGAAAAACTTGATGTTGTAGGGAAGGCACCACTACTAGCTGACGCAAAGATCTCATCCTTGGTAGAGCCACCCAATGGTGTATGGTTGCATATGTTCTATAGCTAGTAGGCCTAGAAACTTCACTAAATTTGATGAAATGAGGTTATTTTGGCTCTTGTTGTTGACAATGAACTTTAGCACAGAACCCTCCACACACATTTGTAAGTGGAACAAGCATTCCCTCTCCTTTGGATCCTTGGGCTCATTTTTCTCGATCTTGTTGGCTGCCACAATGGCACTAGAATTCATGTCAACGATCCACTTCCCCTTGCCATTCATCTTTTTGGGCTCTAACTCAAAGTCAAAATGTGTGTCTAATTCAAAAGACTTCAACTCAACCACTAGTGACTACTTGTCCCGACACCCACTTGTGTTGTGAGTGGAGCTCTTATGGAAGTCACACCGTTTTCGCTTGTCCTTCTTTTGCTTAATGGTGTTGTTCTTTGCTTATGGCTTTGGTGGGTTGTCTTGGGTCGTCCCAACTTGGATTTTTCCTTTTCTCTAGAGTTTGGGGACACCTTTCCTTTGCTTCAGATTCAGAAATGCAAAGCCTTGCTTCTACTCTATAAACTTTTTCTCCAACTTGACAATGTATCGGTACACCGTGTCGAGTGAGGATATGCCTAGGAACTCCATATCTTCCTTGATGTAACTGTGTAGATAGCCACGGTACTTAAGTACAAGTTTTTTATCAGAATGGTTGATAACCAACTTCCTGCAAAGTGTATGAAAAACATTGGTAACCTTCAACATGTCTTCATCCATTCCCTGACGCAATGTGGTCCACTTTATGTATTTATCCTCATAGCTCATGACAGGGTATTACTTCTCCTTGATGGCATCCTGGATAAAAATCCAATTGGGTTAGGCTGAAAGTAGTGAGGGTGTACTTTCATCCTTCTTCCCACAGTAGGTTTCCCACTAGTCCTTGAGATGGGGGTGACTATGAGAAGTGAAAAGTAATATCTTCCTGACTGGAAAAATCATGAATAGAAAAATATCCTTCTAGCATATTTAACCATTTATCTACAACGTTTGCATCTATCTGACCTTCAAATATTAGGATGTCAAAGTTAACTTGTACCCTAAAGGGTGTGGCAATTCTAGAGTAGCTGGTGGAAGGAGATGCGTCGGCTTTGGTTAGCTACTCAAGGATCTGGGAAAATTTTTCCATCATCACGTTTCTCTTTCACTCGAGAGCTTCTTCAAGAAACATTTTGAAAGGATCTCCTTCCCCTTTGTCTTTCTTCTCTTCCCACATGGGATTGAGCCAGGGTTTGTGAGGTTGGTCTTGCAAAGGTTCATCCAGTTCAAGCCCTAACTCCTTATATCTTGACCTCGTTGGGGACATGCAAAGAAAAACATAAAAAGAGAAGATTTCTCTAATACCACTGATTTGAACTTAAATAGGAATGCAACAAATTATATATATAACCATAAATACAGATATGCAACAGACATAACACTTCATTTCATTAACATCAAATATCAAAATATTCTTACAAACAGAATGGAAATAAACTAGCTCAAGCAATAGTAGCTTATCTTTGAGAAGACATGTGGTGGCTAGACGCCTCTTAACTATGTTACAATGAGGCTCAAGGGCTTACTTATTATTAAAGAATAATGGAAAATTCTAAACAGCCAAACCCCTAACCCAGGAGATGGAACACCCAGAGTGTGTGGACCCCGTTGGGATTAGCTGGGCAGCCAACTTCTTGGGGTCCTAACTTGATCATATTATCTGTATTTGGTGTATATGATATCTCCAAATACTACAAGATTTGTTGTAGGACCCTGCCTATGGCTATGGGCCTGCTGCAAACTTCAAAAAAACTTCATTTAGTGGGTCAAAAGGGCTCTCGAATTTCAGGACCCGAAAATATGCTAAAAATAGTAAATATTGCAATAAACAAGGAAATTAATGAAACCCACTCGTGGTCTAGGCATAATAGGTGGGTGGCCACCAATATCCACCTAGACCAGAGTACCAATTATGCATATTTTTTAGAATATCCACATTGATAAAAATCGAAGATACATATAAAAAAGTGTGTTAAACACACTATTTTAATCTATCTTTGATTTTTATGAATGTGGGCCTTTTCAGAAATATACATAACGGAGAGTTGTTGGGTGTGGAATTTATTTTTTGATCCAATGTGTGTCTATACTTGAAATTTGACTAAACCTATAAGGAAATAAGTCAAAAATACAATTACAAAAACTAGTTTTCTTCTTTTCCCTCCAAAATTAATCTCTTATTTTATTATTTTAACCATTATTTTCTTATTTTTTCTTATGAGGCCACTTTTATGTTAAAATCTCCTCTAATTATTAGTTGTCGGGCACCATCCGGGAGGACCAAGTGAGTTTTGTTGAAATCAACCCTAGTCATAATGAGGACGAACTCTCCAACATCACCATATGTTAGCTCCCTATGAAATGTCACTAAGGCTACCACCTACAACACTTGCCTTGGAGGGACAATCATAAGTCATTTTTACACACAAGGAATGGAAACAAAGCTTGAAACCCCCCTGAGAGATCCTTGAAATTGAGGTGTACTCCTCCCAAGTGGTCCAAGAGTGATATAGCGAGAATGCACATAACACCATTTGTAATACATGCAAACCATTCCCCGAAGAGCAATGAAGCAATTCATTTCACTCCAATAGCCTTAAATGTGACCTCATGATTGATCCTTGTCTTATAAGTTTGTCTTAGGAAACACACAATAGAAAATGGATTTTCCCTCCTTGACTCGTGATAGTAAGTTTATTTTTTGGTGTTGTAGTTAACCTCAGACTCCTATTCCAAGACCCTAGACTAAGATAATATTTTTTTTCTACCAACAAAAAGGAAGAAGTGTCAAATACATTCTATAAAGAGTTAATTTTAATGGTTGTTTTTTACTCAAGAAGGTAACGACATGAAAATCAGATGGTGTGAATAGAATTTTGAAGAAAAATGTAAATGTAGTTATATGACAATGAAAAAAATTTCTTTTCAATTTAATGAAGTCAAGATAAAATATGGAAGAGGGTATTTTATTTTTAAAGTGAAAATAACAACTTCATGCATTCTGAAAAAAAAATATAATGAAATTCTCTAAGCTTATAACAAATGACACCCAACAAAAGAACCCAAACAAGTCACTCAATAAGAGAGAAAAAAATACCACCAAGGACGCACATAAGATGCTCAAAAGATCTAAACTTAGCTTTCCAAACCAAATATCACTCAAAAGAAATTGAAAAAGAGATGATAGAAAACAAAGGGGAGTGCAAATAATAAAGAATCAAGGATGTAGCTCAATGTATAATATAAATAATTAGCTACACTTGGTCAAAACTAGAAAGGAATTGGAATAAAAAATAATGTTTTTACTATGATACAATGAATAGATCCAAAATATGAAATTAAACCTCTCATGTTCATATTTGCATAGCAACAATCAACAAAAACAAAAAGCCACACCAAAAGAAAGAAAAATAAAGAAAAATAAATTCAGTGGAACACCTAATAATAAACAGATAACTATGCCTAACAAGAGGCACGTAACCTAAAGAAGACCTAACCTATATCAAAACTATAAGGATAGTACCAAAGCATATCTAAAAAGTGATAATGAAGTGTTGAGAACATGTAGCCCAAAATAATGCAAGAAAGTTTCAAGGAAATTTTAAAACGAGCAAAACAAAAGATCCAAATGAAGATAAGGGCAATAATTTACATCTAAGGTAGATATGAGTTGTAGCCAACAGTCAAATAGAGATCTAGAAAGCTACAAAAATATCTATGGAAAAAAACCTTCAGATCAAGCTATAATGGGTTGTAAAGGAAACTTGAAAATAATAAGAAAATGAAATCCAATCCAAGAGAAGATACTAAGCCGGATATTAACTAGATCTAGACTATAATAAAGTATCCAAGAAGAGCTCTAAAACAAACAAGAGAAATTATGGAAAAAAAAAACATCAAAAGATAAATTTACCAATACAGACAAAGGTTAAACTAAGCAAATGAGGTCTGTGGGTGTGGATTAGTTGTAGAATATTAATGTTTGTAAGGCAAAAAGATATGTGATTAGGTATGAACTAGTTTATGAGAATGAAAATGATTCAAAGAAGCAAGGCAAGTAAAGATCTGGCTAGGTCTAAGGAAAATTAACCAAACAAAGATCCATAGAGGATTGTATTGCCATAGAGAATAAGATATAAATGAAAAATGCCAAGAAAGTAATAACAAGAATAGATCTATACAAAAGTAGGGCTCTCTCTTATCGAAATCACAAAAAGTATTATGGTTGTGAATGCACAACCATAATGACTTGTTTCTCCATGATATTAAACTCTAGAAATTCTAAGTGTGCAAGTGTAAAAAAAGTGATTGATTCAAAAAATTACTAAATATGCTAAGGACATAATTGATAGAGGAGGATCACATGATTTAATAGATTAAATGCTAATACTTGTCTTTATTGGTGCAACCAACTTGGGGGAATGTTTAAACTCATTTCAAATCTGTAAGATGTTGGATAGCTGCATAAAACATCTAATAATCAACAAGACTATCCCACACATTGTCCAGCAATAATGTGAGCATGACAAATAGAGATGAACCGTAGCCAACATACATGACATGAGCAACATATAAAGTGCAAAAGAATGCCAATAACATGATGGAAAGGGAATAAATCTTCATTAATCCAAATGTAGTGCCTATAAAGGTATACCTCCTACACATGGTATGAGCTCTCCTTAATCTTCACAGCCTGGTATCACTAACCTTCCTCATTTGAGTACAATAGAGACAATAATATCGATTTGAAGCTCTATAGTTACATATCTCTCTTGACCCCTTAGGTGAGATCAAAATAAATATGCATTTTGGCCTCCCTGAGGAAATGGATCTGAATGCTCAGGGTGAAGAGAAGTTAGGAAACTTCTCTACTATTGCACTCTTTACCAAGTAATGAGGATAAAGCATCAATTAGCTCTCCAAGGAAATGAAATATTCTAAAAAAATGTATGGATTTTAGTTGGAAATGTCTAATATAACACACTTAACCTGGATAATACACTCAAAACCACTGAGGGTGGAAAATTCCTAATGTTGAACCAATGTCTATGTTCCAAAAATCTCAAAATGAAGGTTTAAAGTTATCCAAAAGGGTCAATAGCATAATAATGACTCTAATGGATGATTTTAATTGATTCTAAAGATAGAAAATAGGTCAATAACATGAAATATAACATTCATAACATTTACTTCTTTGTTTAATATATATATAATATGCATATTAAATTAAAAAAGAAATCATTCTATTAGTTACTCTAAATTAATAAAAAATCATTTTACTACTTACTATAAAATTTAATAAATTGCATACTTTACTTAATCCAATTTTATAATCGAAATGTAATCCTAGTGTACTATGTATGGCATAAATAGTAATATAAAATACAATTTTTATTTTTTATTTTTTATTTTAAATAGAATTACTTGTTTATTTATTATTTAATTTATGTATATTCATACATATAATTAAGAAGATAATTTTTTATTTTTTTCAATTGTTTTAAAATTTAATAATTTTGATACTTTACTTATAATCCATATAGTTCAAACATTTTTTAATATTTTTTTTTATATATTATTTTTATCATCACACATAATTAAAAAGATAAATTTCATTTTGTTAATTATTATAAAATTTAATTTCCATATTTAATTTTTTGTTGAGGTGTAGAATAAACGATAACATGGTATTTATTAAGAAATTATATGGTGAAAAGGTTACTGGTTTGAAACCCCATGGGAAAATATCCAACGATGCTAAGGGTTAGTGTGGCCCAAGATGGTTGTGATCGCCGGATGATTTTGATGGCATAGATGCCCTTGGGTCGCAGTTTCTCAAGCCACATGTGAGGCGTGCTAGTAATCTCAAGACTCACATTACCTAACAAAAAAAATACTTCCATATTTAACTTAATCTTAATTTAAAAATTGAATATAGTCCTAGTATATTATATGTGGTATAAAAGAGTCCCAAGAGGGAACTCAATTGGTGATCAAAGTAATATGAAATTTGTGAAAACTAAGAGATCAAAGGTTCAAATCCACCTATTTGTAACCTAGTTTACCGAATGGAGAATAAACCCTAATCCTGAGTTATATACTAGTACCTATTTGTCAGACGAGCAAGCAGAAAAAATATATGGCATAAAATATAATATTTACTTTTCTATTTATCATTTATTTTATTTATATCCACATATACATATAATTAAAAATACAAATTTTCATTTTATCAATTATTATAAAATTTAATAACTTTTATAATTTACTTAATGCTAATTTCACAATTAAAATATAGTTCTAGTATATTATGTATGGCATGAGAAGTAATATGAAATATATATATATATTTTAGTATTTACATTTTTATTTGCTATTTATTTTATTTGTCTTTATGTATAATTAAAAAGATAAAATTTTATTTCATCAATTATTAGCAAATTCAATCATTTGCATGCTTAATTTAGTCTTAATTTTGCAATTGAAATATAGTCTTATTATATCATGTCTGGCACAAAAGATAATATGTTGCAAAACATTTTTGTAGCATATACCTTTTTGTTTTTTATTTGATTTGTTTATAAGATAAATTTTTATTCTATCAATTATCTTAAAATTTAAAAACTTGTATAGTGATGGTATATAATGTATGTCATGAAAAATAATATGAGCTATAAGATTTTCAAATTATTAATTTAGTTATATTTATTTTATTTATATTCATGGATATAATTTAGCATACAAAATTTGATTTTATAAATTATTATAAGATCTAATAATTGTCATTCTTATTTTAATATTAATTTTATAATTGAAATATAGTCCTAGCATATTATGTATGATATGAAAAATAATATGAAGTACATGATTTTCATAAAAAAAATTACTTTTATTTTTAGTATTTATTTGATTTAGGTTCATATAAGATCTAATAACTGTAATTCTTATTTTAATATTAGGTGGTCATTTTAGTATTTATTTGATTTAGGTTCATATAAGATCTAATAACTGTAATTCTTATTTTAATATTAGGTGGTCATTTTAAGAAACAAATGAGAGAGAGAAAATTTACTTTTATTTTTAGTATTTATTTGATTTATGTTCATATAAGATTTAATAATTGTCATTCTTATTTTAATATTAGGTGGCCATTTTCAACCATAACATTACTGGTCTCACTCTGCCATACTAGAAGCCAAGGTTGAATACCAATAGAAGATACGTCTATGAAATTATTGAAAACTAAACCAACATCAACGAAATAGGATTTTCTTTTTAACAAGAAGTGTTGCAACACAAACAACTCCATAGAAATCATATCAAGAATCTCAATAAGAAACTGGGGCCAAGTCATCCGCCTTCGTATGAGGAGGCCCTTGAATATTTAACTCACAATGGATATGTTTTTCAATTTGAGAAAGATGATCATCCAACATGTTCAAGTTATGTTTTGTTTTCCACTTATTTCTTTGGATGTCAATTTGTGTATTCATGTTTTTCTCTTAATACATATACTAGTAACACCTTAAGCCGCTAATGGATGGTGATTGATTGCATACACTAGTTCCTTCTTCCCCTAGTGTGCTTAGGGTCATGAAGCTAGTGGGATACCTCCTCTGACAATTCAAAGTTTGAATGAGAAAAATGCTCGCTAGTAACCTATTTCTCTAGCTTCTACATATATGTTTGTGTGGTTTGGGGGGGGGGGGGTTGTTCTACATGGAAGTAAGCAATTTTCTCCTTGTATTACATTATGCACTTGACATGTGAAGCTGATGTTGACCCGCTACTCCTCGATGCCCTTTTACTCAAAGGCGGCGCATGTTGTCGATTGAGACCATGAAACCAATAACAACAGGCAAAAAACAATATAATAAGGACACACACCCATAACCCCTAGAAGGTTGAGATGTAACACCCCTTTACCCATACACAAATAAACCCGAAAATACAAGGAGGCTTTGATTCTACTATCCCCAACCAACACCTACATGATCTGACTCTCCACACAATTAATTTACCATGGACATAAATTTCATAAATATAGATCACCCTTCAAAAAGCTCACAGACCTTCCACTAAATAGGGTAGCACCAATGCCCTAAAAAAATCTATGAAACCCAAAGACGCAAATAACATTAATTCACTAGAGGGACAACTAGGGAATTAAATGACACATCCAACATGCCAAATTTTAACTTTCTCCAAATGAAACCAGGAGATATCAATATACAAAGTGAAAAAGGGGAAATTACCCAAAATAAGTAATGCTTGTGCAGTCGATGCCCACACTTATGCGAGAAACAATCTATCCCCTTCACTACCAAACCTTATTTCTCACTTATAGGAATATCTATGCCCCAAAATCGATGTTTCGATCCGCAGACCAAATGTATCGTTCACCAATGGAAGAGAGAACAATGTATAAAAATAGAGCAGAGAATTAGAAAGGTGAGAATGCCAACTCACAAAATTTGGCAAATCAATACTATCCAAAATAAATAAATTCCATACCACCTAACATACAAAGAATTAGAAAGGTGAGAATGCCAACTCACAAAATTTGGCAAATCAATACTATCCAAAATAAAGAAATTCCATACCACCTAACATAAATAGGTTAGGTTTGACTGCGAGAGATGGCAACTTCCCCACTATAAGGAGAAGGAAGAGCTATGGATGATTAACCATCTTACCACTTGATAAAACTATATCAAATTCTCTAGAACCAAGAACATCATGCAACGAAGCGACACTAATCCATACGAGTGTCTGCATGGGGGTTGCATGTCATGCCACGCTTATACTAATTTCCCTTAAGGTTGTTGGGGTGGTAGGTGTGCCCCTCCCCGCTGATCCCAATTACTCTTAGCCCCTCCAGCCTCATTCATATATATATATATATATATATATATATACTTTACTTAATTTTATAAATCTAAATAAAAAATATAATTTTAAATTTTTCTTAATTAAAATTAATTTTTGTATCCATACGTTTTTTATATCATATTATAATAATAACTACATTAAAAAACATATTAATTTTTTAATTTAAGATTTATCATTAGTATGGATTTTTAAATATACAATATAATTTGAGTGATTCCTGGTCACCAATATGTACGATGATCTTCTTGATTACTCTGATTATTTGATTCAAGGTGTTATCATCTAAGCTTTACCACGAGGCCCATGCTCTCGACTGTCGCTTTCACATTCCATCACTGAACATTCCATCTCTGATTATAAATGAAGGTACATTCTATACGGGTATTTCAATCCCCTAAAAAAAATGGGTTAGCTAAAGACTCATTGAATCTTTCTCCCCATGAATTATTTTCTTCCAAGATACTATATTATAAGCGTACAAAGGCACACAGTTGATGAAATCAAATCCTATCTTAATGGGCATGCATACCATTAGATGCCCCCGTTAATTTTTGAGGTATTTTTTCATGATGGATTCCTAGTTATATCCATCACTCCATAGTCCGATCCAGCCTCATCAAATACTTGTTTGGGGTAAATATATATGGACCATAGGTTGAGATAACATATTTCTAGAAATAATTTTCTTCCCTTCTCTTTTTAATTCAGGCCATGTGATTATAGGTGGGATTCATATGAAACATTTAAATGTGGTGGCTTATGGAAAAATTGGATCAATTAGATGAATTTTTTATTTCCTCGTTTGAGGAAATGGAGCTATGTGATGTCCTTCTCAAGAAATTATTTCCTACCTCAGGGAATAGTAAAGATGGACCTTTTATGATTGGAAAAGAGTTAGACTTCTTACTTTTCTCTAATTCATGGTTGGATACTAGATTAAAAATAAAAGAATGAACATCAGTAGAGGGGGATTCAAATAATGTGACAATTATTTTGGATATTGAGAATTTTTTGCAAACCCTCTAGTCTTTTTAAGTTGAATCCTCACTATTTAGAGGACCGTTCTCTAATAGGGTTGTTAAAACAAAACTCAAGTCCTTACAATTATGATCTACCTAATTCCTATGAGATACAGTTCCAAATGAACTTGTAACTCTCCAAGAACATTATTGCAACCTAGGAAAAACAAAAAAGAGAGGGTGACACAAAAACCCTAGTGGATATAAAATCCACAATATCCTTTTTAAATGAGAAAAGTGCCTTAGTGGAGCCCCATTTAGAGCTTCATGAAAGGATCAAAACACTCAAGGAAAAGAGGAATAAAAATCACTTTGGAAAAGGAAAAGGAGTGGATGTTGAAAGCAAGGTCCTTTTGGTTAACATTAGGTGATGAAAACCCCATGTACTTCCATCATGTGGAAAATCATAAAAAGGATATTAAAATTATACGTGGCATACAAAAACCTTATTTTTTGCTAACACTTCATTTGCAAGGATTTACATTATTGGGTTCTCTTATCTCAAGGACATTTATAAGTACGAAAATAGCGTATTTATCGAGGAAATTTCAGATGTGGCTCATATTTCCCCAATTTCATTGATAAAGAAGGTAATGAATCTTTGATGGCTGAATTCTCTATTCTCGATCTAGAGAAAGATTTGCACAATTCTTAGAATGGTAAATATTCTTGGCTTGGACTTCATTAGGCATGACCTTCACTCTATTTGTGAGTACTATAGAACCACTCATCAAATTCTAGAACCTTTTAGTTGTACTTTCATTTCCTTGATTCCAAAGATAGATAATGAAAATTCCTTTGACCTCTTCAAGACCATTTTCCTCTGGAATACTATTTACAAAGTTATTTCTAAGATTATCTCCCTAAGCCTAAAATATGCGCTCTCAAAGAAAATATCTCATTGGCAATTTTTTATTTTTCGAATGTAGAAAAATCCAAAAAGCTATTCAAATAGCATATGAAGGTTTCCCACTCCCCCCTTCTTTTCCTAGTTGTAGTAAAATCTTTAATAAGAAATATATCATAGGAAATAAAAAGAGGAACATTTAAAGGCATAAGTAGCTCTCTAAATTACTATCCCACCCATCTCATGTTTGCAAATGACATATTAATATTCTTGGAAGGTGTTGGGTTCACCTTCAATCTCTTAAAAACCTACAAAATGTTTTAGCTATGGCCATAAGAATGGTCATAAACTCTAGGAAACTCGCCATCTTTGGATGTGGTATATTAGACACAGAAAAAAAGGGAGTTTTTGACACTTTATCTTCTCCGCTCTAGGATATATATAATAGGTTTGAATGCCTATGTATCTCCCTTAAACGAGTACTACAAGAAGAAAAAATAGCTCTATCTAATTAGCAAAGATAGAAAAAAAATTGGTTGTGGTCAAACAAATGGCTCTCTATAGCTAGTAGATTTGTTCTTAGCAAAGATATGATAGAAGCCATCGTGGCATGCTTTGGTTCTATGGCATCGATACAAACTAACAGATTATATAGTAAAAAACAACCCGCCCTACATTTCTTTTAGACTTGAAAAAAGTAACGAAAACATTTTCCCTCACAACTGGGTGGTCTATAACTATGTCATTTTATCATGGGGGATAGGGGTTGAAAAATATCAATTGGTTTTCAAAGGCCTTCTTTGCTAAAGAATTTTGGGAGATTATGGAAAGGGAGGGACTCTAGTTCCATATAATACACCAAAAATATATTATGTCCCTTTCTCTGATAAATGGGATCTAAACATCCTAAAATCATGGATACATTATTTGGAAAGGAGTCCTAAAATATTTCCCTATTATAGATCAATAAATTAGCCTATAATAAATTAGTTGGAAAGTTGGGAATGGAAACAAGGCCCTTTTCGGTATGGATCCATGGATTGGTACTCAACATTGGTATTGTCTCCCAGACCCCCTTTTTAATTCTCTTAAAGATGCAGGTTATTTCACGTTAAACTATGTAGATTTAAACACCCATACATATGGAATTCATAGATGGATGCACTCTCGTGATTTACAATTGTAAGGAGAGGAGGCCATTGTATGTGAACAATACTTTAATTCCATAAAATTCCCAAATATCTCACTTTCAGATTTTGAAGACCAACTCAACTACTATACTATCCCTTATCGACCATACAACCAAAAAGTTGCTTACCTAACTTTTCCTCGGGTGCACGAATCACGAGAGACTCCATGGCGGGGAAAAATATCATGGAAATTTTGATGCCAACAAAAAGAAACATACAACTAATGTTATAAAATAGACTTCATGGCGGGGAAAAATATCATGGAAATTTTGATGCCCACAAAAAGAAACATACAACTAATGTTATAAAATAAATCTCTGACTTTGGAAACCTTTACAAAATCCTTTGAAATGCCATTATGATGAGTTGAGATTTCTTTGTATTGGGGGAAAACACACATTTCTACATTTTCCCCGATAAATCCTCCATGCTTTGATCCATCTCCACTAGTTTTTATTAATTAAGGCTTTGTTAAGTATATCTAGGTCGTGGAGACCAACGACTCCTCCTTTTTCCATATAACTTTTTTTCCTGGATGCAACTAGAGCCCATTTTAAGTAACTTTTGGTAGCTCCACAAGAGAAAGTTGTGTTGAATATTTTTTTTATCTTATTTAGGGTGACTTGCGGGTCTACCATTGTTGAGAGAAGATAGTTAGGGAGGCATTGAAGGTTATATTTTACCAAGATCAAGTGATTGATTCGATTGAGTTATTTAAAAGTCGAACAAGAATGTTTGGTATTAATTTCAAGAAAAACATTTTTCCATATCTTTTGTCTCAGATGATTGCTAGTTAGAGGGGCTCTAAGTTATTTTGATATAAAAGAGATCGTTTGGAAACCAAAAAAAAGATATGTGCATTTGAACAACTAGTAGGATATTAAAAAATAAGAATTGAGATTTTCCATGTTAATGAAGGTTCCTAAAGCAAGAAGTGTTGAAGGATAATTTTAAGGGAAATGGCTTCTTTGAAACTTGTGATGCCCAATGAAAAAGTATCATCTACAAATTGGTAGTGGAAAGAGGGGAGATCATAAGAACCAAGAGGAAGACCTTTAAGCTAGCTAAATTGTAGGTTTGATTTGATAGATCAACCTAGCCTTTTAACGATGAGGAGAAATATATAATGGGAAACGGGATCTCCTTGCCTAAAACTCGGTGATGGGACAAAAGTGGGAGAGGGAAACCCATTAAATAGGATAGTGAGGAAAGCTTTGGAAATGAGGGCGAGAACCTAGTGCATCCATCTTTTTGCAAACTCAAAAGTAGTGAGCATGTGAAAAATAAATTGGAAGCTCGATTCGTCAAATTCTTTTGACATATCAAGTTTGATGTCTATACTTCGACAACTATTGGAATTAAGTGACTGAATGTGTTCATGGTCTAGTATTATGTTTTCCATCATTTTTCTTCCTTCCACATAAATAGTTTACCTAGAGGATTTAATTTAGGGGAGAATGGATTTTAGTTAATTTTCCATAACTTTTGAGATGACTTTAAAGATAACATTATATAGGGAAATAGGTTGACAAAGAATCAACACTACATATTTTAGGAATAAGAGATATAAAAGTAACATAAAAAAATATTAAGATAGAAGAGGAACTTCAAGAGTCTAAATATTAAGATAGAGAAGGAACTTGAAGAGTAGTAGCGATAGAGAAGGATCTTCAAGAGTATTGTTCTACTAGTTTCCAAACATCATATACTAAAATTTTCCAGCAAACTTAATATAAATATTAAAAAAAATACTCTATAATATTTTATTTTACTTTTAACATAATTTGAAACTAAAAATAACAATAATTTTTCCGACATGTTTCAAACCAGCTAGTGTGGTTCATCATCAGGACCAGATGAAGATGAAGATCATGGCACAGGCTTAAACAAAGGGTGATGTGGAGACCAAAATGTCATATAACGACTAGTTTAGAAAATTGATATTATAATAATGATTATTAATATCAAATAGTATTCCTATAATGGCTAATATAATGACTAGGTTAAGAATAATAATATTATAATTTATATAAAAAATTATATATATATATATATATATATATATATATATATATATATATATTAAGAAAGAACGAAAAATGTAAACATCAATAAGAAAAAAAAATCCAGGTCAACCAAGATAGGGAATAGAGTCAAATATATATATATATAAAGAGGAGTCAAGACTTGATTAATTAGTCAATATTCTATAACAAAAGTAATAAATTAAACGAGACTAAAATTAAAACAAAGCAATCAAAAGGGAGGGAATTTTTCTTTCCAAAAGTGAGAAGATTGATGAAAAGAATATTAACATTAAATGAAAAAACCTATATAAAAACAAAAAATTCATAAATAGAAACATCAAGCCTTAAAAAAAAAAAACGCAAACAAAAACAAGCTGGGAGGACATGACAGGGACATCTTCTATTAATATTCCAACCAACGTCTCTATTTAAATTATTGGGCATTTTTTCGATTTCCAAGGCCTCCCTGAATTTACGATCATCGAAATGAATAACCTTGGAAATGACATGGGATTTACCGATGCAGATGTGATGCCTAGATTTTTCTACATGTTGTACCAAAATAGAGGAGTAGGTCCTGACATGCTTGATGTTAGTTGCATGCTCATGAATCCATTGATTAATCGAGCGACTAGTCTCACCAGTGTAGGGAGTCCCACAAGTGCAAGGGATAACATAAGCATGTTTCATAATTTTGGGGTCCCCAGTGCCTTTAACGAATCTTAGGGAGCTTCGAATGGTATTTAGAGGACTTAAGGTTGAAGGACCTTATGCCTTTTTAGGATCCTCGCAATCTTGTCTGTAGTTCCTTGGATAAAAGGGAGATGAAACCGAGAAAAATGATCCTTGGTTTCTTTCTTAGCCTTAGGACCTTTTTCAGCTTAGAGGAAAGCCTTAGTACACTAGTGTCTACTATACCCATTATTAAAGAAGAAACTCAAGAGGTGTGATTTCTCCTCATTGAGAAGGTTATCATAAGAAACCCTGAAACCTCTAGTTGCTAAAGTATTGAGAACACCAATGTTTTGAGCTGGGAAATCTTCATCTTGTCCCGATGATGAACCACCCTACCTTGCTCAAAATGCATCGGCAAAATTTTCTCTATTTAATTTCTACCGAAACAATTCTTTTTAATGTAATATGGATCACACAAGCCTCAATTCAAAAATAACAATAATTTATATATATTTAAATTTAAATAATATTTTATTTTAATATAATAAATACATTTATAAATTTACAATTTTATGATTGGTAACTAAAAGATAAAATCGCTCAGCCCATCCTTAATAGAAGAGTTGTGTGATATCACAAATTGAGTGTGGTGATGGAATCGATCTCAATTTTCAGCTTGAACGGAGCCTATCGGTACTTCACCATAACACTTCAATCCTTCTCAGTAGGCCAATCAGAAGTATGATAATTTACATATAAAAAATTAAAATAATACTCATACTAACATTTCAATCCTCCTCACTAGGCCAATCAGATAATAATTTATATAAAAAAATATTAAAAATAATACTCGTATTACAAGTTTATTTTGAAAAATATAAAAAGGAATCATTACTATATAATAATTTATATAAAAAAATATTAAAAATAATACTCGTATTACAAGTTTATTTTGAAGAATATAAAAAGGAATCATTACTATATCTCATATACCGACCATCAATGGTATTCGAAATGTCAACGCTAGGAAATAAAGCACTATGGTTGAAAATACATCTGTATTATCCTCAACAAAAATCATTTACCTTTAAAATATAAAAAAATAGGTTATATTTTTCTAAAATATTTATATTTTACTTATTTATAATTATTTAAGGTCAAAGGTGAACAAACTTATATATATATATAAAGAGTGAACAAATTCATTTATTTTTAAAATAATACTAATTATTTAAATTTTATTTATTTGCGACTATTATATTGTGATTATTTAAAGTCAAGGGATGAACAAAGTCATTTATTTTTAGAAAATCAATTATTGATAATTTGTTTATTTGTGACTATTTAAAATCAATCGACGAGTAAAATCATTTTTTTTTAAATATAAAGAAATAAGTTGCAGTTCTAAAATATATTTAAATTTCTTCTATATTATTACATAATAGTGTTTATTACTTTTAAAAATATATATATTTAAAATGCTAAATTTTAATAATTATATTTCTTGTCTATTTGTCTTACTTCTACTTTCTTTTCATTCATTGGGGAATTTTATGAGTAAACGTGCGGTGTCGCTATGGGTCCCCCCTCCCCCTGTGGTAGCTAACCTATTCATGGAGGATTTGGAATCAATGTCCTTAAATTTCTATCGTCTTTTTCCTAAGATGTGGAAGAGGTTTCTGGATGACACTTGTATCATGTGGTCCTATGGTAAGGAAGAGTTGGAATTGTTTTTCCTCCATTTTAACAATCAATCTAGTTCCATAAAGTTCACTGTGAAATTTGAACGTAACGGTAGTCTACCCTTCCTTGACATCTTCCTCTCAAGGAGTGATGATGACTCTTTTTCTCATCAGGTATCTCGTAAGAAAACTCATATAGGGCAATCTCTTCATGCTATTTATCATCATTTCCCATCTCAAAAACTTGTTGTTCTCAACACCTTAGTGACTAGAGCTTTAAGAGTTTCTAATGACAACCATCTCAATGAAGAGAAAACAAATCTCCTAAGTGTTTTCTTTAATAATGGATATAGTAGACACCAATGTAGTAATGCTTCCCTCAGAGATGAAAAAGGTCCTACCGTTAAGAAAGATATGCAGGATCGATTTTATTGTGTTCACCTTCCTTTTTTCTAAGGAACCACAGACAAGATTGCGAAGATCCTAAGGAATCATAAGGCGACTTCAACCTTTAGGCCTTTAAATAGCATCGAATGCTCCCTTAGATCTGTGGAAGACCTAGTGGACCCTAAGCATATGAACGGTGTTTACATTATCCCATGCTCTTGCGAGACTCCCTACATTGGTGAGACTGGTCGCTTGTGTAATCAACGGATTCATGAGCATGTCCCTAACATCAAGGATGGCAAGACTCGCTGCTCTGCTTTGGGAGAGCATTGAAGTAAATCTAAGCATCACATCTGCATTGAGGAGGCCCAAGTCATTTCTAGGGTTAGTCATTTACATCATCGTAAATTGAGGGAGACCCTAGAAATTCAAAACAAGCCCAATAGTTTGAATAGAGACGATGGTTAGAATATTAGCAGAAGTTGGGTCCTTGTCTTCTCCTACTAGTTTTTTAGGTTTCTTTTTGAAATTTATTTTGTTTGTTTATTTATCGATGTAGGTATTGGTGTCCTTTTTATAGTATTTTTTGTTGATTTATTCTTTATTAGAGTTTATTTTCTTGACTCTTCCTATTTTCTTAAATAATTTATCATCCTATTTGTTCTTAACTCCTTTTATTTGTTTAATGGGCCTCCGCCACATATCTTATTGTTGACCATGTTTTATTTATTGATTATTTTCTTTGCATATATCTATATATAGATATATATATATATATATATATATATATATATATATATATATATATATATATATATATTTCTTTTGAGTTGTGTATATTTTTATTTTATTTTATTTATTTTTCATTAATTATTTTTAATTGAGTTTATTTTAATGGAATGATATTGTCACGATTAGGGTCTTGACTCCTTTTTATAGTTTTTTATTTCCCTCCTTGTTTGGAGTTTGACTTTAAATTTTTTTATTTTTGTTAGTTTTTTTTTCGTACTTGATTTTAATTTAAATATTATTTTTCAAAACTAGCCATTTAATATAGCCGTTACTTATTAATATTTGTTTTTAATAAATTAATAAGATAATATCATAATTGAAATATTATTTTCCAAAAACAAGTCGTTTAATATAGCCGTTACTTAATAATATTTGTTTTTAATATATAATAAATTAATATCATAATTTAAATATTATTGTTCAAATATAGACGTTACTTCAAATTTTGGTCTCTACATTGCTCTCTATTTAAGACTTTTGCCATGGTCTGCCTCTTCATCTGGTCGTGATGATGAATCACACTTAGCTCGAAATACATTAGCCAAAAATTTCTCTTATATGACTTCTACCAAAAGACTTTGCTTAATTCATATTTATTTTCTTTAAATTAATATTTTATAATTATTAATGGTTTACCTTATAAAAAATCAAATTACCACCAAAAATAATAATTTGACTTAATATCAAAAACAATTATCCAATATAATAACAAAATTATATAAAGTAATTAAAAAAGTGTAACTCTCAACATTTTTAACATAATATATCTAATTTAAAAATTTATAATTCAAAAATACAAACCCAAATCATTTGAATTTTGAACTGAATCCATATGAATTTATATTAGTCCTTTCTAACTTTAATGTGAATTAATTTCTTTCCATCTATTTGGAATATGTGGAGCAAACACGAACTTCTTTCTCTTGAAGTCTTCTTGGTTTATAGAGTTTACATGGTTTTCCTTCAAAAAAAACCTTAGATTTGAATTCAAGTGGTTCTCACAAATTGAAACTCTTATTTTAGAAGAGTAAGGCCAAAATTTTAATTAAAAAATATAATATTTATGATTTTGTTATATTTCTTTTTTTGTTATAAAAATATATTTTAATTTAAAATTTTAAGATATATGATTTTATTTGAATTATTTTTTTTTATATGTTCAAAAAGATTGTATTAGTTGATGAAAATATTATATGGGTTCGAAATAAAAGCATTTATTTCCTGGTTTCATTCCAATAAGATTTATTATCGATGAAAGATAAATGAAAACAAAGAGAAAAAAACCTATAGCTCGTCTATATCCCAAAAGCACATAAGCTTAAAAAATGAGCAAGAATACATATATTGCTATCCAAGATTAGAAATTTTGACGAAGCCTTGGGCTTGGCCCACATTGAAAGGGTTCTTGAGTCTCATTCCCTCATGAGGATGGTGTTTCCAAGTGGTCAATTCTTCCTTCAATTCGATCTAGCCTTTAAAATTTGTATATTTGGCTCCTTTGAATTAAATCCATTCTATGTAAATCATTCATGAAGGAAATCAATTAATTTTTGTCATCATGTGACTCCCTCAATTCTTCTAGTATCACCATGATATTCTACAACTCTTTATGCAAAGACTCCAGAGAGGGAGGAGCCTCTATTGGTCTAGGCACTGGCCCATACTCTTGAGCCACCTAGCCATCAGACGTTGCATCAATCCCCCTCCTTGTCTAGCTCCACACCCACCCTACCTACCCACACGTATGCTTCTTGTGCCGAGCACGAACCCTGTGTCAACGCATACTCCACCCTTAAAAAAACCACTAGAACACAGTCCAATTTTGAGCATGAATACCTTTGACAAATAAGGTGAGCTTCCTGTAGGACTAGGTATAATCCACAACCCTCAAAATCGCTTAGTGGTGTCCCTAAACCAAAGAGATAGCCTTGTATAAAATCCAACACTTCCTAGAGAGCCCAAGATTGATTCCCCATGCTGCCAAAACCCAAAACAGTCAAAGAGAGACATCATGGGACCAATGCCACCAACAACCGCACTTTTCTACAAAACTAATAGTCTCCACCAAAATACACGAGCTACAGGATGCAAGTAGTGCTCTGAACCAAACTCCAAAGCAGTCCGAAAGGACATCCCAAGCAAATCAAAAAAGTACCACACCAGTTCTATTAATGGTTGCATAGAGCCAAGGGGAAAGGAAGGTGACATCAACCCTTACCAAGCCTCTATCAAAGAACATCCCAACCTATCTCACCTCCGCCATGAGGCAACACCATGAACTCTCACGTTGTTACTCTTCCATCTAGCCTAAAAGGAATTCTCCTTGCCAACCCTCACCAAGGTCCCAAACCCAACACTTCAACCCCTTGGGCACAGACAATATGCCACCCTTCGAGCCCTAATTCCCAACGTTGTGTGTACTAAATGAAAGAAGGGGCATGCACACTTAAATGACCTATGCTTACTCCACTACAATTCGACCACTCTCTAAAGGTACCGTAACCAAGAAGGTACACTACAGTAAGAAGACACCATCCGACTTAAAATTCCCGCTTCTGTCTCAAAATCTCGAAACCAATTGCTTGTTTGCCACCACTTGCCTTTACAAGTCATCATAATTTATCAGACCCTCTCTTTGGATGCTAACCTCCCCACCTCCAATACTAACTACATTTGGGTCAGTAACCCCATCAAAGTGATCCTACTTTAAAATTTATTATCTACATTTAATTTGATTTGATTATATATATAGATCAACTAAAACATGAAACTGGTATATGGAATCCATAAATTCACATTGTAATACAATATGACATTTTTCCACAGTTTCTTCCATTCATTTTAAATTATAGATTATTTTGGGGAGGAGCTAGGTAAAATAATTCACTTCGATTTTGTTTATTAAATTTTAGAATAGTGGTGTTATTATGCTTTTAAATGTCATTTCAAATAGTTATTGCTTTGTTTCTGTTACAGTTTTTCTAATGATGAGTTATTCCCTTAGTGATAGGATATATTTTGTTTTACATCGCTTTGCATTTATCACTTAGTTATCCAAACATCCATGGTAAAATTGCTACTTTTACCATCTACTTTTCCTCCCTATAGTGGAATTATCATCAGAGAAAATCAAAATACAGCAAAGGAAATTCCTTTGGTTCAAAACGATGATAATGCATTAGGCACAGATGGAAGGATTCAGAAAGCCAGTGAACAAATCAACTGGACTAATACAACAATAAAGGGTCTAGAGATAAATACAACAAAAACTGTAGAAATAAAAGAACAGTTTGACAATGTTCAAGTCTCTTTAAATGAAATTAACAAAATCCTTAATGACGTACAATATACTTCATCTGTTGTTAGATCTTATGCCAAATAATCTTTAAATAAGATAGAGGAAGTGGAAGAAATATAGTAGATCATATTGATACTAATAAGCATTTGATATCTGGTTTAACTGAAAAGGTTGACAAGATAAGTCTGTCAAAATAGATAAACCAGTTCCCATCTTTTTTCCTTACAAGAGAAATATAATTCAAGGTCCTGTTAAACCAATCAACAAACTCCCAACATTGTTTCCCAAAGAAGTAGCCACATCTTCTACTCCAGAGGCTACAGAAAAAGTTACCATTGCTTCCTTATTCAAGGAAGAAGAAGATGAAAAGAAAGAATCTAAGTCTCAGATCTTTCCCATATATGAACCACTTGAAAGTAGGTTCAATAAATACCCTGCACCTAATCTTGAAGGCAAAGGCAAGCTTCCTGAAGCTCATAAGTTTTTCCCTGAATCAAACAGAGAGTGGAATATTGATAATCTGAGTGCTAGTCAAATTAAATAGTTAATTGATATGATGTTCACATAATATAAACTCATGTGTCTTAGAGGAAAAAGTGAAATAGAAGCATGCAAGACTATTATTTAGTGTTTTACAGGAACACTGCATAGGTTGTGGGAGATTGAATCATCTCCAGCACTATTAATAAAAATGGAAGCAGAAGTGCTTAAAGATGAAGCAGGAGATGTGATTCACAATTCAGATGGCTCAACTACAAGCAACATGATACGAGCCCTGACATCTATGATATTAGAGCACTGGTGTGGCAGTGAAACAGAGATTGTAGATAAGAATGAAGTTATTCTCATGAATCTCAAGTGTCACAAGATGTCACAATATGAAGACATTCAGAGGGATTGGATGCAAAGAATCTATGAAGTGAAAGATTCAAAAAATATGCTATGGAAATAGGTTTATCTTGCTACTCTTCCATCTAGGTTTGTTGGTTATATCAGGTTGCAAGAGAATTTTCAGTTGCCATTTGAATCATATACTTGGGATGAGATTTATTCTCACTTTACGAAAACATTAGTGATCTTATGCACAAGTTCCAAAGTAAACAAGTCTTTGGAAAAAATTTCAAAGCTCCCAGACAAAAAGTCCATCTGCAGCAAATATGGACTCACAGTCGATGACCCTTTGGTCAAGAGAAGAAAAGCAAAGAAAAGGGCTAAAAAGGAGTATAAACAAAATGCTAAAGGCTATAAAGACAAAAGAAAGCATTCTCAATTATCTAAAGGTCACTCCTCCAAAGCCAGAAAAGGCTACTATAGGCATGTCCCCAGGACACATTATTATAGACCCTCTGACATTCATCTGCATACATCTAAACAAGAGAAATGGAACAATCTCACTTGTTGGTTGTGTGGAAAAACTGGACATACATCCTCAAGATGTCCAGAAGGAGAAGAATCTAAGAAAAACAAAGGGAAGAAGTCCCAAGCCTCTTTTTAAAGAGGTAAAAATATCAAGCAAGAGGGAAAGATACAATGCATGAAGTGTGGTGTTCGCTCTCACAGAACAAAACGCTACCCAAATGTGGTAATTAAAGACCAGATTCAATAGAAACAACTTGAAGAATCATCTTTTGATTCTTTTAGTTCTTCATCTCAAGAAGAATTACAAGCACACATGCAAGACTGTTCAGATTCAGAAACAACAAGACTGTCCAGATTCGGAAACAACATCTTGTTCTTGTCTTGAATCGGAAGAATGTTCTCGTCAGATGTATTATCTGATTAAAAATCACACAGTGATTCCAGCTCTAAAAAATTATCCTTCAGACCACAGAAAGAGAAAAACTTAATGGCTGCCACAGAAGAATATGAGATAAAAATTCTTTCTCAAATTCGAGTAATGGAAGATGGAGAAATGAAGAATCGCCTAACAGAGGCATTCATGGACCAGCTCAAATCAAGTTCTTCCAGAAATATAGTTAAAAGTCCATCATTTGTTGATGCTTCTTTTGAAAGGAACACCAGATCCTTCCAGCAACATCAAGAGAAGCCAAACAAGGTGCGTTCACTTACCTTGGGAGAAGTATTTAGAGAGATCCATAATATTAAATATGAAATCTCTGCTTTGAAATCCCAAATTGTTGAAATAAAGAAAGGTAAGCAAGTTATAGAAGAAAATTCTCATTCATGGGACACAACAAAATATGCCAAAAATCTTAATCCAAATCTTGAAATTGTTGAAGGAAGAAAGACCCTATCTTTGGATTTCAAGAAACGATAATTCTCACTATCTCCTACCAGCAACATCATGTAAAAGTGATCATCTTCATAAAGCAAGAAATGTTTGAACTCACAACACTCCTTGATTCACGAGCTGATGTGAACATTTTAAATAAGAAAGTTATACTAGCTAAATATTGGGTTTCTCCAAAAAGAAATGTTGTAGGATTGGGCAATAAAATGCTCAAGTATGAAGTTCCTAAGGCTTCTATTTGTTTTGAACATCACCGCATCAATTTGAAATCTACAGTAGCAGACATCCCAATTGACTGTATTCTAGGAAATATATTCCTAGCAGCTGTGGAGCCACATGGGTCAACCATATTAAAAGAAAACAATGCTGGTTGATTTATTTTTGTTCCTACTTCTAAATGAATAACAAAAAGGATTGAGTTGCCTTATGTCTTGAATCCTAGAGTCTCTACAATGGTCCAAACTGTCCAAGATTTGGACAAAGCAGAAGCCAAACTGAAAGATCTGAAATCTACACTTAAGTTAGAAGAACAGCTGAAGGATCCTCAGGTTAAGAGGAAAATTGGGGAACTGAAGAAACAAATTGAAGATGAATGTTTCTCAGAAGAACCAATTGCATTCTGGCACTAAAAGCAGCATACTATTGAACTTCCATACAAAGAAGGATATAAAAGTAAGCCCTGTAAAAGTAGAGCTATTCCTATGAGCAAGGAATATAGAGATCTCTGTGAAAAAGAGATCAAACAGCTCCTAGACAGAAAGCTCATTAGAGAATCCGACAGTCCCTGGAACTATTATGGATTCTATGTCAACAAAGAGAAGAACAAATCAGAGGTATCCCAAGGCTGGTAATAAATTTCGAACCTCTAAATTTTGTTCTCGCAGATGAAACCTATCCAATTCCTCACAAAGGAGATCTAATGAGTAGGATAGCTGGAGCTAAAATATTTTCAAAAATTGATTTGAAGGAAAGATTTTGGCAAGTTGCCATTTCATAAAAGATAAGTTCAAAATTTGTTTCAGTATTCCAGCAGGCCACTATGAGTGGAATGTCATGCCTTTTGGTTTAAAGAATGCTCCATCCAAATTCCAGAAGGTAATGGATAAAAATTTTAAGCCATATTTTGATTCGCATATAGTTTACGTTGATGATGTTCTAATATTCTCCAAGAACATCCAAGACCATTTTAAGCATGTTCATACATTTAAGCAGCTGGTAAAACATAATGGTCTAGTTTTGAGTAAGGAAATGATAGAAGTCTTTCAGACTACTATCAAATTTCTTGGCCATACCATATTCAATGGCCAAATCTCTCTGCAGAAGCATGCACTTGAGTTCGTAACAAATTCCCAGATGTTATTACAAACAAGAATCAACTTCAGATATTCCTGGGGTGTTTGAATTATGTCAGTAATTTTTACAAAGATTGTGCTGCAGATAGAAGTGTGCTAAATCAAAGACTCAGAAAGGAGCCACCTCAGTGGACAGGTGAACACACCAAGGCTATTCAAAATATCAAAGCCAAGGTAAAGTCTCTTCCCATTTTATATGTCTCTGATGATAGTGAATTCAAGATTGTTGAAACAGATGACAGTAATATAGGATGCGGAGGTATCCTTAAACAAAGAAAATATGGCACTGAACAAGTCATCCAGTTTGCATCAGGCACCTGGAATCTTGCTTAACAGAATTATTCCATGACTGAGAAAGAAGTAAAAGCTGCGTGGAACTGTATCAGCAAATTTGCTATTCATTTAACAAACAAATAGTTCTTGCTTTGAACTAATGATTCGGCCTTGCAAAAAGTCTTAACTAAGGTCATCAAGAAGCCAGGAGAGGCCAAATTTGCTAGATGGCAAGCACTCTTTGCTAACTTTGACTTTCAAGTCGAACATATAAAGGGCACAAAGAACTGTCTCCCAAATTTTCTCAGCAGGGAGTTTATCCAGCCACAAGAACATATCATGGTCATAGTCACAGAATGGGACCAAAATCAGAAACAAGAAGTCCTGCACACCATACCAGACAATCAGGACTAGGAAGAATACAGGACAAGTGGAAGCCAACATGGCAGTTGAGAAATACCAAGGTGTTAGATGCTAATCTGCAAGCACATACTGACATTCAACATCTTGTACCAGAAAGAAGGGTGTATCCAAAAGGGAGTAAATGGATACATGACATGATCTACACAAAAGCCAAAAGGGATGCATTATATGCAGAAGATGCTCTTCAAAGAGACTTTCATGATATTTCAGGAATTTGGTGTCATGGAGGTATCTGTCGAGGAATTTATGAAAAACATTTCTGAATCAACTGAACCAGGAATCTGGCATGGCCTATGCCTACACAAACTTTTGCATTATGGCCAGGAGGAGATCCTAAGCTAATCTTTCCAGACATAGTGTATCATTTTGCAGCATATAAACATCTATGGTGGGATTTTCTGAATGTAGATGATAAAGAAGAAACCCATTATACTAAATTAAAATTTAGTACAATGGGGATAATGAAAAGAAATCAACAATGAGACTAGCTACAAAACTGGTGGGCTAAGTACGATGTTAATAGAACAACAATGGCCCCACTCTATCATGAAGGATACTGCAGATTCCACTGTGATATTTGTTTTGAACACAACATCCCAGATCACTTCCACATACCTTATAAAACTATCAAAGAAATGACGATAGGAGATTGGTCTCCTTTTCATGATGAGAATAAAACCTTAAAATAATACATGTCCCACCATTATGAATGGCTTGTATTAACTAAGGTGAAATATGAAATAATTTTAGGGAAACCTATTATTGTTTGGAGGAATTTCACCAAATCATTGGATGGATTATTGTACAAAAAGCATAGATTCCCTGACATTACTGTATTCTGACAGTTCTAATGGGTTTAATCGAAAAAGCATCAATTATTGTAATAATGTTGTCCAGTCACAAGGACTTTATTGTGGCTAGCTTTTCTCGTGGGCTTTGCTGGACAAAAGTATCCACTTTGTAAGCATTGTAGGAAACATATTTTCCATAGTTTTTTGAATAGTATTTACTTTTCTGGACCAAGAATCTTTGTACGGATGTCACCTCAGTGTTACCTGAAAGCAATGATTCCATCCCTTTGTTTGATGCCCTATAGTAATGTTTGTCCCCTCTCATTTGTTATAAATGGAGAGTAAGGCTCATTGTTGAGGCATTCACATTCAGAGAGTCTTAGAGTCTTAGATATCTGAGAAGCCTGCATATCAGTGTGCTCGGCACTAGTAAGAACCTAAAGTGGCTAGATCTATTACTAGTTTGAAGTCAGTCAAGTCTATATATCAGTCAAGTTTGTATATTCTAAGGCAGAGCCTATCTGTTGCCAGGAAGCCTTCGGTAATGCTTATTACTCTGTGAAAAGCAAAATTGCAATAAATGCAAAAATAGTCTATCTTTGCAAGGAATACTCTCTGTGATCTGTAATATGTAATCTATATCCATTTCTGAGAAATAATATGAGAAGGCATTTTCCACATTTGAATACCTGTGCACTTTTATAAATCGTCTGCTGTGTATAGTTGTCTCAAAATATTCACTCGAAGTTCATTAGGGGTTCGCCAAAGGTTCGAAGGGATGCCAAACCGTTGAAAGGAGAGGAAGCCCTATGTAAGGTCGAAGAGCGTGAAATATCCAAGTAGGTTCACACTAAGTACCAGAGGTCAATCAGTGAAGACAAACGAAGAGGCATAGCAAGGCCAAGACAGCAGAGAGCGACAACAGCATAGCGCACGGAGCGCGCGGCACTGTAGCAACACTATAACAAGCTTTGTGGAAGCCCTTGTGGAAATATTTATAGTAGGATTTCCAAATACCACTAAGCGAAATGTTGAAAAAACAATTGTTTGCCTCACCTATGATTTGATAGGAAACTCACTACTATGTTCTTTATTTTAAAATATTTTCAAAATCAACCATTAAAATAAAATTAATTCTTTATTAATATAATCATATCTTTGAATTAAAAAAAATTAAACATTAAAAGTATGTATTTGAAGTTTATTTCTTCTAAGTTTTCTGATCTAACTAGTATTTTATATTTCTCTATTTGAATTCTTTCTGCTCTATTATCATACATCAACTAGGCTTTTCGAAACAAAATAATTTGAAGAAAAATCTGTAGAATCCATAGCCTTCCTTGTCGATGCTTACTGCCAATAGTGTACATGCATTCACAATGTCTACTACAGCCTACGCACATTAATCCCTCAAGAATTCTCATTATAGCTATACCTCGCGCACATCTTTCTTCAATAATGTTAGTAACAAAAACAACACTGAAAAACTTGTAGTTGTAGGATGCCCTAATTTTTATATCTCTTTATTTCTCATGAAAAAGCCGAAGCTATGGTTGCATTCATCATAATGACTCAATAGGTAAACCTAACACCTCAACCCTAAATGTTTAATTGAGCATAGCCAGATCTCTAGGTTGGTCGATACCAT
Organism: Pinus tabuliformis; assembly: GCA_031772625.1. Lineage (NCBI taxonomy): Eukaryota > Viridiplantae > Streptophyta > Pinopsida > Pinales > Pinaceae > Pinus > Pinus tabuliformis. Next base: position 774,760,879 of record CM062809.1, read on the forward strand.
TTTGACCAACTTTCATGACCTCTACCGTATCGTGTTTTTCTTATTCTAATATATATTACACTGAGACGATCTAGATTTATATATGTTGTTTAGTGATGAAACTTGGCTTAAAACTTAAGACCTTATATAGCGTGATGGAATAAAATTTATCCATTTAATAAAAATATGAAGAGAAAATTCAATCCTTTTATAATTATTAATTACAAAATATTTATCATATTTTTTAAAAATCTAATTCTCTATAACCACTTAATATGTAATACTGAAATCACCTAATCTGGCCTTTAGATTAAGGCCTAATAATCACAACTTTTCATACTAGAGTTGGCTCTTAGACAAATTTATGAATCTACTAAGACACACAGGTAGATTTCTATTGGGTGAAATACACCCTCATACAAGGTGTGTTATAACAAATGTCCATATACTAGGCACATCTATTTGCACTTTCGTATCTATTATCTCGAAGATCCAGAGTATATTATCTTGGTTCCTCTTGTATGGCATTGACTAAGCACATAGACACCATTTATGTAGATGGGAAACACTTTCCACTCTAAAGACATAGGGAGGATAGGGCCTATTGGACATGAAGGTATTGATAGGATTTACTTATCAAATCATTTTGTAGAGATATCTCTCAGAGTGGAATATGGAAGGACATATTCAAGTTCAAATATCTAAAGGGGAAGAACATCATTGAATGGTACAAAGATGACAATAATATCAACAGAAATGGGTCATATATATGGTTGAGTTTCATCAAAGTGATGCAATGGTTCTTACAGAGGTTAAAATGGGTGTTTGGAAAAGGAAAAATAATTATAATTGGGGCATATAGAGTCATGGGAGTCAATCACAATTCCCATCTATTAGAGCACACAAGTGACTTTTTACATTCTAGAGTTATTTTTTTAATGGAAGAGGCTATTCGACTGTGGAATGGGGGGTGCCCAATATGGAAAGAGGCCACTGAAATAGTCTTGCTTGGACCGTGTGCATAAGATTGGAATGCTTGTATAAGGGATCTTAGGCTTGTGGGCCTTTTTCATTTTGAATAGGGGACCAACATACTTGGAGCGAAATCACGCTTAAAAATTCGATGGTGGTGGAAGATTCATATAGATATTTTCTGTTGAGAAATGGGAACAAGAAATTTCAGTTTAATATGTCCTTAAATTAAACTGAGAATTAAAATTGAATTCTATTCTCATAGCAACTTGCAAATAATTAATTAACTTTAGTTAACTTAATTAGCTTAGGAATTTCGAGTTAGAAGTATTTTTGAAGTCATGTATATGTTCTCCCTATATTATAGGGGTCTAGGATGAGCTAAGTATGAGTTGTAATTAGATAACTCAGTTTATTGATTTAAGTTTAGTTAAATTAGTTCCAAACTATTAGAGGAAGTAATAGTGAGTTGACATTCAGTTGGTGCACTAATGCATTAACCAGTGCTACTCAAGTTAACTAAATATTCCCTGATCAGGAACTCATACATGTTGATTCTCAGAAAGACCTAGTTGAGACTATAGTGTAGGGACAATGTACTATGAGTTGTATGATTTACTGAGTTGTATAGATCATGCATGTAATGAGGAACTGAACCTAGAAGGGATTGCGTAGTTTTTGACACATTGATTTCCCATTAATATGGGCTAATCATCGATAGGAATTTTGGAAGGAAATAAGGGCTTGGAGAGTAGGATAACTGGCTAAGTGTTGGCCAAGAGTTTGCTTTTGAGCTCGAGATTGATTTTACTAAGTGTCAGGATTGTTCTTGTGAGAACAAGCATGGTATAATCATCTTGTATTTCTAATATATGGAATATAGATAATGGGGTTTTCAGCTGTGGATTTCCTCGGATATTTATTGTGTTATGTTTATTTTATTATCTTCCTCTTGTCGATTATTATTTTCATTGATCGATTGACTTCTATTGAATGAAAGTAGAAGTAGATTCATGTCATGAGCTTTAGTACATTACATGAGCTTGTGAATCTACAGGAAAATATACATGGTATTAGAGATGAGAATAATATAATATAGGAGATTTCAAATTTTTTGAGTTCAGGGTTACAGGTGAAATTCAAATTTTTATTTTATGCTTCAGGATCGGCATATGTCGTTCTATGGTTTATGGCTCAAGTATGCCTTGAAAGGCAACTCAAATTTTATAGCCTGGAGGGATAGGATGCATGCTTTGATAGAAGATAATGGATTGAAGTAATTCATTTATCAAGAACTCCCCAAGCCAACAACATTAGATGAACAAACATTGGTTGAATGGAAGAAGTGTGTGGCCAAGCCAAGCCAGATAATCCTTGAGGGAGTTCAAAACCACATTGTCTTGAGTCTCCATGGCAAGGAAAATCTGCATGCTATGTGGAAAACATTGACCAAATTGTATTATAATATTAGTGACCAAATTAAATTGGTATTGAAGGAAAAAATTCGAAAAATAAAAATGGATAAAGGCGAGACTATTTCCAAATACCTGACCAAGTTTAGTCAATGTCATGATGAACTTGGAATTCTTGGAATCATGGTCGCTAAGGAAGATATTATGAGTCTTGATCTTCTAGGACTCCCAAAGATTTGGCATAGTTATCAGGACATTGTCAATATTCAGGGGAAGCTTCCATATTTGGAATGATGATGGTCATATTTGATGGAGGAGGATATCAGGAGGAACACTAGGTATGGCTCTTCATAAAAGAGTGATGATGAAGAGAACTATGCCTTAGCAATTAAGGAAAAGAAGGGGAAAGAGAAAGCTTCCCATTCCAAATAATATTATTATCATGGAGGTCAGAAGAAAGACATGACGAAAGTTAAGAGCTTTCATTGTCATGTGCTAGCCCATTTTTCTACAAATTGTCCGCTCAAGTAGTCGAAGAAGAAGTCCTTAGGAGGACTGGTGGGTGAGGCTTTGGCCTCTCAATTTGAATTGTACCTTTCACTCATTACATGCATGGTTTCATAAATTATGGGAAGTGTATGGTACTTAGACAATGGAGCTTCATTCCACCTGATTGGTGACAAAGAGTTATTTAGTGCCTTGAAGAAGAAAGATCTCCAAATACTTATCGAGATGGGTTACAATGAGAAGTATAGTGTTACTGGATTAGGAATGATTACATTTCAGAGGGAGCATGGGGATCCACTCACCTTGAATAATGTGATGTATATGCTCTGGCTAAAGAAGAACTTTGTATCCGTTGCCATGTTTGAGGATAGCGGCTATGATGTGATCTTCACGAAAGGAAAGGTGTTACTCCGAGACATAGCCACGAGTCAAGTAAAGAAGATAGGGATTGGGGTGAAGAATATATATAAGTTGGAGGTAGAGGAGTGTGCTTTTACGAGTGCAAAAGAAGAAAGGGTGCAGAGCCGAAATGTTGGCAAGCTGTGGCACAAGCGATTAGGTCACTTACATCATGGGGCTTTGAATATATTGCAGCAGATCTCTACTAGTCTTCCCAAAGGTACGCTTGAGCATGTTGATACATGCAAGGGGTGTATTTTGGGAAAATACACCAAGTATTCCTTTCACGACATAGAAAGTCAAGCATAGGCTATTCTAGAGAGAATCCATTCAGATATGTGTGGACCATTCTCGACAACGTCCATGGGCAAGCACATGTATTTTTGGGCACTATTCTCATAAATTTTGGATATTTTTCATGTAGAAAAGGGATTAAACTTTCACAAAGTTTTGTGAGTTTAAAGGATTGGTGGACAAAGAGTCGGGCTAGAAGGTTAAATCTCTATGAAGTGATAACAGTGGTGAGTATGTCTCAAACAAGATTAAGAACTTTTATGCAGCAAAAGGGATTAAATGGGAGTTGACGACACCCCATAACCCTCAGCAGAATGGGGTGGCTGAGAGGAAGAACAAAAGAATAGTAGGGGAAATGAGGGCAATGTTTCATGAGTAGGCCCTACCACTACACATGTGGGTTGAGGCATGTAACACAATGGTTTATGTTCAGAACCATAGCACACATCAGACACTTGAGATCAAGACACCAGAAGAGGCTTATTCTGGTAAGAGGCGAGATGTTCGTCACTTCAAGATTTTTGGGTCATCAGTATATTTCCATGTGACCAAAGATACATGGAAGAAGATTGAGTCAATAGTAGGGTTGGGGATATTTGTGGGGTACACTGATACACCTCAGAACTATCGGGTGTACTTTTCGACTAGTAGGATGATAGTGGTTCGCAGGAATGCCAGGCTCGATGAGGAGAAGGCAATGCGAGTTTACCTTGAGAGGGAGATTGATATACATGAAAATGAGCAGATTTTAGCTCATAAGGTCAAGGAGCCTCATATTGATGTGGAGCAACCAAATGCAGAGGATCCGGGAGTGGAGACATCCACTCAGGTAGAGCTTTTTAGAGAGGGAAGAAGCACACCAAAGAGGCTGACAAACTGTTGGATGATGCACAACTGAATGTGGGAGCAACCACTTCTCACCACAGGAAGAGGAGATCACTTGATAGGTACATTAGATACACGTCTCATATGGGCGAATTTGTTGTGAAAGAGCCATCTTCCTTTCAGGAAGCAATGCAACAACTAGTTTGGGTTAATGTCATGGTGGACGCGTATGACTCCATAGTTCAAAATAGTGTTTGGCATGTGTTCCCAAGACGAGAGGACAAGTGAGTGGTGAGTTATCATTGGCTTTACAAGGTAAAGCAGGTTGTAGATCGTAGTGTGGATAAGGCTATATTTGTGGCCCGTGTCATTTCACAGGTAGAGTGGACTGACTATGATGAGGAATTTGCTCCTATTGCAAGGTACTCATCAATAAGATCTATATTGGCACTATTAGCATAAATGGGTTGGAAGATCCATCAAATGGGTGTGATGAAAACCTTAATCAATGGTATAATCGAGGAAGAGGTGTACATAGAGCAAGGTGAAGGTTTTGAAACCTTTGACCATGAGTCACATGTGTGTTAGCTCAAGAAAGATTTTTATGGGTTGAAGCAAGCACCCCATACTTGGCACACTAGGATAGATAGATACTTCACTAGGTTGAGCTTCATGGAGAGTGAACTGAGTGTGAACATGTACCACATAGTGGTGGAAGGTAAATTGTTGATCATTCTACTTTATGTTGATGATCTCATACTGATAGGCGATGATAAACTAATCAAATATTGCAAGGATGACCTTGCAAGAGAGTTTGAGATTAAGGACAAGGGGCTCATGCATTACATTCTTGGCATGGAGGTATGGCAGGGATATGGGGAGTTGTTTGTGTCTCAGGGAAAGTATTCCAACGAGATACTCAAAATATTCCACATGCAGGGCAACAAACCCATGGAGACTCCTCTAGGAGGTAACTAGAGGAATGAGGATGCTACTCAGGGGAAGTAGTTGAAGATACTATTTACAGGCAGCTTGTGGGTTAATTTATGTACTTTGTGAACATATGACCGAATATGTGCTAGGCACTTAAATAGCTTAGTTAAGTGATGGTTAGGCCTACCAAGCTGTATTGGAAGGAAAAAAACCATTTGTTGATATACCTTAGGGGCACTTCTTAGTATGGATTATGGTAGAGACATATAGAGGGAGTGAAGCTTAAAGGCTTCACTGATGGAGATTGGGAAGGGAGTCCATTCGATAGTAAGAGAACATTAGGAGGGATCTTTAGTACGAGGTCGGCGACAGTTTCTTGGTACAACATGAAACAAAGATTGGTTGCACTTAGTGTGGAAGAGCGAGAGTGAATGGCTGCGAGTCAGGCATCATGTGAGGCCATCTAGATGAGGAAGATCCTCGTTGGATTGTTTGGTTAGCATATTGATCCAACTGTGATTTACTGCGATAATCAAAGTTGTATCAAACTCTCTCAGAATCATGTTTTTCATGATCGTTCCAAGCATATTGATATCAGATAGAATCATTAAAGAGATTGTGAATTGAGGTGGATTATGTTGTTAGAGTACACTCCCACGAAGGAGAAGATGTTGGCATTTTGACAATGGCATTGTCAAGATGTAAATTCGAGTTTCACAGAGACACAATTGGGGTAGCTAATAATCCCTTTCTTGTTGAGAGGGAGTGTTGAGAAATGACAACAAGAAATTCCAATTTAATTTTTCCTTGAATTAAACTGAGAATTAAAATCGAATTATATTCTCATATCAACTTTTAAATAGTTAATTGAGTTTAATTAACTTGAGTAGCTTAGGAATTTCAAGTTGGAAGTATTTCTGAAGTCATGTATATGTTCTTCCTATATTATAGGGGTCCATGATGAGTTAAGTATGAGTTGTAATTAGATAACTTAGTTTACTCAGTTAAGTTCAGCTAAATTAGTTCCAAACTATTTGAGTAGCTCTTAGTGAGTTAACAGTCATCTGGTGCACTAATGCATTAACTAGTGCTACTCTAGTTAATTAAATATTCCCTCATGGTTTAGTTGAGACAAGAGTGCAGGGAAAGTGTACTATTAGTTGTATGATTTACTGAGTTGTATAAATCATGCATGCAATTAGGAACTGAACCTAGAAGGGATTGTGCAGTGTTGGATGCATTGGTTTCCCATTAATATGAGGTAATCATCCATAGGAATTATGCAAGGAAATAGGGGCTTAGAGTGCTTGAGAATTGGCTAAGTGTTGGCCAAGAGTTTGCTTGTGAGCTCGAGATTAATTTTATTGAATGTTTGGAATTTTTCTTGTGTGAACAATCATTGTATAATCATCTTGGTTTTCTGATATGTGCAATACAGATAGTGGGGTTTTGAGCTGTGCCTTTTCCTGGATATTTATTGTGTTATGTGTATTTGATTATCTTCCTCTTGTTGATTAGTATTTTCATCGATCGATTGGCTTCCGCTGAATGAAATTAGAAGTAGATTCATGTCATGTGCTTTAGTACATTGCGTGAGCTTGTGAATCTACAAGAAAATCTACATTTTTTATGCAATACATTTAATTGGATATCTCCCTCTAGGTTTCGGAAGATATGGAGATGGAGGGATCCACTAAAGATCATCCTATTCCGTTGGTTGGTTTGGAAAGATAAAATGTTGACATGGGAGAACCTACACAAGGGGGGGCATAAGATTCCTCAACAATGTATATTCTACACGAATGACATGGAATCATGCGTACGTCATTTTATCCAATGCCCTACTATGAGACAAATCTAGTGTCAAGTTCTACAGGTACATAACATTTCATAAACATCATCCCCTTCTATTTAACTTTGTCTTGCAAAGTGAGTATCACAGAGGGATTCAAGATCATTCCTTTATATTTGTTTTGGGAAACATGGAAAGTGTTGAACCTCTACATATTCGAAGATATACCAGTGAACCCTTTTAGAATTTTCTCCAATATTACCTCCTCGATGAGATCACTCGCTATATCCAAAGCGAACATCAAAGTCTACACATTCGACATTGTTCACCTCCCATACTATTCTCAGTTATTTATTTCAATGGCGTGGCTCAGAATCACTCTTGCGGATGTGACACCTCGCTTAGCTTCTACAATAGTCTCAAGACAAGCTCTCATGGAATGATGTACTAGGTACTAATTCCAAAGAAGAAACATTGGCACTGTGGAGTCTGTTATGGTTTACAAAAAGGAAATAAGTGAACAAATTACATATCTATGGTGACTCAAAATCCCTCATTAAAGGCATATTGGGGAACGCTAACTACGCCCCCTCACACTTGAGCTCTTGAACATAACACATCAGATTGCTTATACATTCGCTCCACTTTACCACTCTTCAATGTAAATATCGTGAAGCAAATATGATGGATGACACTTTCTCAAAATATGGATTAAATAACACTATTGGGGTCATGAAATACAGGTACATTGTTGATAATATAACTAGAAATGGGATGAGGGTATGATCAACTTTCCATAATGTTGTTTGTTTCTGGTTCACTTCTCTGATCCTCTATGATGGATGAATGTTTAATGTTAATATATATACTTGAGCTTATTCATATGGTTATTAGATACATATAGGAAAATATTTAAATATATATACTATTATGGAATTTTTTATATATTAATATAGTATATAAATATTAATTATTATAAAACTCAAAAATACATGTACATTAAAAATGTTTTTACTTAATGTTTATGTAATATTGAAGTCGATTCATCCCAAATTAAATTAATATAATTATAAATTTTAATTATTATCATAAAAATAAAAAATACATGTACACTAAAAATGTTTTTAGTTAATGTTTATTTTTATGTCTAGTGATTTCCTTTTACTTTTTCAGTGAATCAAGTTTCCAGAAACCAAACCTCATTTTACGTTTTCGATGCATTAAACTTTGAGGAAAAGTAAACCGCGTTTAAAAATGTAAATTGTTTGTTTTGGGTGTTAAATTTTTTATCATTGTGAGTAAAAATTTGTAATAAATCATCATTTTAGAAGTAAAAATATATATATTTTTTTCATAGTATGACAACATTCATGTAAAGTTATTGTTATTTATGAATTACAAAATCTTTATTATAACTATTTAAAAGCTAATTCTCTATAACCGCTCAATCTGTAATCTTTAACTCGCTTCATCTTAAATTAAATTAATATGGCTTATAAATTTTAATTATTATCTTAAAAATTTAAAATACTGGTACATTAAAAGTAGTTTTACCAATGTTTCTTTTTATGTCGACTAAATCCTTTTTAGGTTCGACGAATCTAATTTATTGAGGAAAATTTTACTTACGGTTTTAATGAATCAAATTAGGAAGAAATCTTTTCGTATATTGAAAACAACATATTCTAAGTTACAGAGTAAATGGTTTTTTTCACTATTATTTTTCTAGTTAATTTTAATCTAAATATGATAGAGATTTTTTAAAACTTGAATTTTGTGATGTCCCCATAATTGTAATTAGTTTATTTGTAATTAGTTTATTTTACCGTGGTAAAAACAAAACTGGATATTATGGTTATTCTTTGAATTAAGTATTTAAATTTGATAATTATAATGAAAACTATTTTGGAGTGTTAACAAATCTTGTAACTCTTTCATATCAAGAAAATTGGGATAGGAAGTTGCCTCAGGACCTCAAAGAACCAAGAGGAGAGAGGGAGAGAATATTTTGCCATGTTGAGAGGTCAGATGGAAGGAGGCTATGTCTGGTGGTGACTAGAGCTGAGAGACTATGGGTGAAGCCTTAGAAGAAGACATATGAATTGTGGACAAAGCTCGGGGAGAGACATGGACCTAAAGGCAAGTCTCATGATTGGAAAGATAGAAAATTGTTGAATTACAACGTGTAAAGCCAAGTATCATGATTGGGAGGATAGAAAACTATTGAACTACAAGGTGACTTAAATAATTGATTTTTCTTATAAGAATGAATTAAGGTAAGTAAAACAATTTGGAAAATTCTTTTAGTTATGAGTTTGTATAGTAGACTTAGCAATTTTGGAAACGCTATTGTTTGAAACTTGGATTTTAATACTATATAGTAAATATATGGAAAAGAAGAAAAATAAATAACCCAAAATTCGGTTAAATGAGTAGATTCTGGATAAAACATAGATTGAAGATATGCATATAGTCATAAGTGCAGACTCCATTACATATCTCTTACAAGGGAAAGAAAATGTTTACCTTTCACATTAACTAGAAGGAAATACATTGTTATTTCACTATATTAAATCGACACAATAGGTACAGATGAGAAAACAACGGGCCGAAGCCTATTTTATTGTTTATCTATGAAACTTAAATGAATCAATATATCATTGGCAATAGAAACCATTTATCATTACGACAATACTTTGCTACAAAAATCGTAATGCACCACAGTCATAGAGAAAGCCTACGGTCATAACTGAGAATGTTAAGGAATAAGAATCGGGCCCTTAGAATCAGATACCTCCATGTCTCAGGGTAAGAATCCAAGCCTTAGGCCATACTTTCGCGAAGGGAAAACATGTACATAACGATTGAACACAAAAATTGCAGAAAGTTATTCATTAATTCAAGACATTCGTTGTAGAAAAACTTATATAACAAAACCCAAAATGAGTTAAGGGCAGTGAATTTCATGCATGTGAAAATAAGCCAAGTTCATCATTGAACAAAAAAAATTAAGATGAACGGAAATCGTAACATTCAGATAACCAGACGAATTACATAAAGCTCGATAAATACTGAAATAAGAACTATAATAAACAAATTTCTGAGCCAACACATGTATGTATTATATATGATATCAAATTGGATCTGTCAACAGAAATATAGGATGCTCCCATTAAAGTTCGGTAAAATTTCCATGGTACATAAAACCACCAACACTTACAAGTACGGACTAGAATCTTCCAGCCTAACCCTTAGGGTTTGTTGGGTAAGCCGAGGACCTAGAACAACCACCTGTGTTGACTTATATATATATATATATATATATATATATATATATATATATATATATATATATATATATATATATCCTTTAACCAAGGAAATAAAATGAAAACAACAATAGCGACGATCCTCAAATTGCATACCCTTCCCATCCAAAAGAAAAAAAATATACAATTTGTTCATTAAATAGCTAACAAAACTGAAAACCGAAAACCCTTCCGATGGATAATTCGAAAGACTAGAGACTGTTTCTCTCTCTACCATGCCACCAAACACTGCAAGCCAAATTTGTTAACATACTTGTAGGGTCTTAGTAAACCTGGGTATGTAGTCGTGCCAGAAGCCGGATGAATTAACCTCAGAGGATCCTTGGAGCACTGGGACTTCACTGGAAGAATCTAAAAATCAAAATGCAAGGAACAAGTCACTGAACAATTTGAAATTTACAATAATAGAGGCTCTAGTGTGTACAGAGGAAGTGCAAGGGTCAACAAGGTAAATTTACCTAATAGGACCATGTATGGGTAATGAAGCCACCGGCATAGAACCCTCATGCCTTGCCTAGCCATGTCCGTTACTATAAAAAGATCACCTGAGAACAAAACCCTAGCGACATGATAGAATAACTAGAGAGTCGAGAGTGAAGAAAATAATCGCAAAACAAACCCTCTAGAATACACTGGCGAAGTTAATAGGAGACACACCGATCATCAGATGAATGCAGAGGATATACATCATTGATGTGACAAGAAAGTTGAGGCAGGAGGGACGGCTGAAGGACCTTCGAAAAGAGAGTCAAGGCTTGCTCCCACCACAACTTAGATGCAAAGGAGTTTAGAATTAATATCCTCTGTATGCTATATATATTAATTAATAAAAAGTTGTATTCAGATATAAATGAAATGTACATGAAATATACACTGTATCAATGTATGGTTATATGAATATTATATTACATATTTATATGTGTGATGGGTAAGTGATTTTATGTATATGGTAAATTACTATGGTAAATCTTTTAATTTTTTTATGGTTATTATTTTGAGTTATATGGAGATGTGACAAGTGGTATTAGAGCCAAGGTTACAAAACTGAGGCCTCTGGAAACTAATGACTGATATTGTTGTGGTTATTCAGCAAAAGAAGTAGGAGGAGCTAACATGAGAAGGTCCGATAACGCACCCCATAGACCCATGACAGGCTTAGGACCTGCAATTTTTCTTGAGACGAACCCCGAAGTATGGGGACAATTAGGAAAAGAACCGCATAACACCAATCCTACAATACTGGAAAATATGCAAGAATTAAAGAGCGACATGGCCTGATTGTGAGCTGACAATGAAAGATTAATGTTGGAACAGGAGAAGATTATAAAAAACCTGTCAGATAAGAAAAATCACCGTCATCTGATTCCTAGCCCAGAACATGGCCACATTTCAGCGGAACAAGAATAACGGACAGAGTATATGGAAACAAAAGGAGGGGAAGAAACTCAATAGGAAAAGTTTGATAATGCCTCCTTACATAAAACAAAAAAAGGCAGAGCAAAGAACTGCAAGGATAATTTTGGAAAATAAAACCGCCCCTCTTTGACGATGAATAAGAAGAGGTAGATGAAGCCTGACTTATTACTATGAATAAGTACTTTTAGTTGTATGAATATGATTACAATTTAAAATCTCGCTTGGCAATTTTCCAACTGCAAGGGCAAGCCACCCTGTGGTGGGAAGAGGTAAAGATTGTGCGTGGGGTGAATGAACATAACATAACCTGGGAAAAGTTTCAAAGATATTTTAAGGAAATATATTGAACTGAACAGTTCTACGATGAAAAAGCAAAAGTGTTTCACTACCTGCAGCTAGGAGAACTAACAATGGATGAGTTCATTGCAAAATTTACCTCCTTACTTCGATATTTTCCCTACATACGGGAAGAGAAGGCAAAGGTGCACTAATTTATTAGTAGTTTACCGTTGTTCATGAAATAGCATATCGAATTTGATAACCTGAAAACAGTGGATGAGGTCATATGAAAAGCTGAGATATGCTATCAGCAAATCAAACAGAAAGGAGAAGTGATTGCAAAAAAATTGATTGACAAAAAGAGTAATAAGTTCTCTGTTGGAAACAAAGGGAACAAGAGTAACATCAATTGAGGACCTCCTGGAGGACAGATAAACAAAAGTAGGAATAGAAATTAGTCCAGATTTAGACTTACCAGTGAACCCAAATCCAATGAGCAGTCAGGCAGAACTAAAGTTGACGGAACAACAAGACCCCCAGTACAATGTTGGGGATGTGGAGGGCCACATTACATTAAGAACTATCCCAACCACAATAGTTCTGAACAAATTTCGCAGATTTAGGAAGCATCCACAGTAGGATAAGTAGCCAGGAGTATTTCAAAAATCCATGCCACCCTTGAAGACCGTCATGAAAAATACCAGGCAACTATGGTGGAATTTGAAGGTAAATTTTTTTACCACACTATATCTATTTTAATTGACATAGGAGCTACATTAAGTTATTGTTGGGTCTCTATAATACTAGTGATTACCCCATTACTATTGTAGTTGTACCCCTTATTAATATTGTTGTGCCCCTATTGTCCCCATATTGTTATTATTGTGCCCCATAGAATTCCTCTATTGTTATTTTTTTGGCTTTATATTATTATTGTTAGGTCGGCTGGGTTATATTGTGACTCCTTAGACTCCTATACATAGAAAGGAGGTTTTGTCATTTGAATCATCGGAGAATTGTTCATTTATGTAATGTAAAGGAGGTTTCCCCCATCGAAGAGGCTGAACTCTAAGGCGTTGATCTATCTTTTCTATCTTTTTCTTGAGCTGGTTTCATAACATTTGGTATCAGAGCTTTGGATTCTAGGGTTTCGCTGCTCCAAACAGGTCATTGTGGAATTTTCGCTATAACTTTTTTTCTGCGACATTTCAGAAGCTAAAAAAGGAAACCCATTTGAGAAGACGTTGTGATGAATGTCAGTTCCGAATTTCAGAGCTTTTCATGCTATATTTGCGGAGATATTCTCTGAGCAAGTTGGTCTTTTTACAAACTCCTGAATTACGTTCCAAATAGGTGACCTGGGGAAAATCATCATAACTTTCTCTCTAAGAATCAGATTGAAATTTCATTAGAAGGTATAGAAAGAGGATGGAATATAGTTTCTTATATATATTTTTCGGTGCCAAAGGTCGAAACAGTGACTCGTGGCACATTGTACAAGTTCACTCGACTGAGCTAATCTATAGTCAGGTCACTGTGGGAGATTTCGCATAACTCTTCCTTGGAGAATCCAATTTGGATCTCACTAGTGGCATTCGAAAGAGCACATAGAGGGCTACTACATATCACAATTTCAGAACTGGATGATTCGTAAGTACAAAGATACATCAGAGGCAATATCGAGCTCCTACCAAGTGAAAAAGGGTGTGTAGATTTTTTTAATGTTTTGCTTAAGCTTGGTTTGAAAATTTATTTTGAAAGAATTCAAAGGGCTTAGTAGAGCATTATTATTGGTAATTGATGCCCCAAGTAAAGAAAATGCAAACACCTAGTAAGCAACCTGAAATCTCTAGCATGACTCATGAAGAAGAGGAAGAAACGCTACATGATATATCAAAATTACAAGACCAGGTGCAACAAATGTCACTCTCACAAAAGCTAATAGAAGCTAATATAAAAGGCATGGAAGCTAAGATGTATGATTTGAAGATAGATTTGAAGACAGATTTGAAGAGAGACATGGCAGATTTAAAGACAGATTTGACAAATTTTCTACAAGAAATACTTACTAATGGTGAAAAGATAGTAAAGGAAACTCATGATGGGAACAAAATAAATGTTCATCATGATTTCATAGACTCTAATGTGGGATCGAAGACCCGCCATATTCCAAAAATTGATATGAGGAAGTTTGATGGCAAGTATCTCGCAACATGGATATTATAGATGGAGCAATTTTTCGATCTCAATAATGTGCAAAACACACAAAAGGTACGTATTGCAACTTTATATTTGGAACCAAATCAGTTTGTATGGTATCAATGGCTTTGCTCTCATAAACAAATTATCACTTGGGAAATTTTTACGAAAGAATTGACAATAAGTTATGAGGATACAAAAAGCAACACTTTTTTTAGCCAATTGATAAGTCTCAAACAAAAGGGTTCAATAATGGAGCACATTGAGGAGTTCCAAAAATTGAACATAAGGGAAAAAAATATTCCAGAGGGGCATAGGATTGATGTGTTCATGGGGACTTTAAAGGATAATATTCAACATGATGTTCGCCTTTGGGAACCTGATTCATTAGAGAAGGCATTCAGGTTAGCAAGAAAAATGAAAAGCAAAATTACGACAACCAGGGAGCATATCACTCACAACTATAAAGATGGAAGTGTTGTTTCCCCTAGTCTTCCACAACCTAAAAGGTTGACACCACAACAATTGGAAGAAAAAAGAGCAAAAGGGCTTTGTTACAATTGTGATAGCAAATACACTAAAGGTCATAAGTGTGTTGAGAAGAAATTATTCTACATAGATTGTGAAGAGGAAGAAGAAAAGGAGCAAGAAAGGTCAAAATAAGAGGATATAATCCAGGAACAAAGCCTAGATAAAGAATAAATGAATCCTACCATATCTTGTAATGCATTGGCGGGAATTACCACTCCTCAAACCATCAAGATAGAAGGACAAATCAAGAAGAAAAAGGTAATAGTGTTGATTGATTCAAGAAGTACCCAAAATTTTATTCATTGTAAGGTAGAAAAAGAATTGAATTGCTTCTTATATCCAGCACTAGAGTGTCAAGTGATGGGTGCAAATGGAGGAACAATAAATTGGTCTGGAAAGTGCCATAATATCAAGCTATCCATGGGAGAATATGTATTGACTAGCCTAATGCTCTCCATTCCAATGGGAGGTGTTGATGTTGTACTAGGAGTCCAATGGCTACAATCCTTGGGTACAATAGCTTTTAATTTTCAAGAACTTTTCATGAAATTTTCTGTGGAAGGAAAGGAAGTTGAATTAAGGGGTATTGCAGGGAAACCAGGAAAGATAACAGCTCCAACGATATGACAAAGCTTCTAAAAAAGGAACAAAGAGGTGTAATTACACAATTATGTTCGCTAAATGTTTCCACATTGGAATAATCTATTTCTCAAGATCTCCAAAAAGTCTTGGACAATCATTCCAAGGTATTTGAGACTCCCAAAGGTCTCCCACCTGTTAGAGTTCGTCCTTACAGCCCTCCGTCAGAGATCTTTTCGCTTTTGCATATTATTTTTAGGTGTCTCGCTTGTTCCACTGCATTGCATTCCACTAGGGGCATGCCATTGACTGACGAGAGGGTCTGGTCGTCTTGTGTTTCCTCATGATTGTACCTGCAAGGTTAGTCCAAATTCCTAGAAAAATTACCAAAGTTCATCGTCATAAATAATTGGTTTCGTTAAACAAGAGTCTTAGTCCTAGAGTCTAGGGTTTTCAGTCCTTTGCATATATGTAATAGAAGCCTGCAGGTCATGAGGTTTTTCAAAGATTTTCATTTTATATTCTTTCTCAAAAAAGCATTTAAAGGCATTTTTAGTCCAAAACTCTGTTTTGGAACTAAAAATTGTCAAACTTCATTTTTGTAATATTTGTATTTGTTTCATCATAAGAAGATTCAGATGCAAGCCTCTGATCTTTTCCAAAGCCAAATGCCATATCCCTGCAAAAAATCAACAAAAATGATCAGTCCAACCTCAGAAAAGCATGAAAAAATCAAAAAGCAGTGTTGTATGGAAAGACCAAAAGTGAAAAATGCCAAACCTTACAAAGTGGGTTTTGAAATCAAATTAAATCAAATGAGATATTTTGTTTACTTATAAAAGGGGAAAACAAGTTCATTTACACACAAAATCCCAAAGCAACATCGGGTCTAAGTGTTTGAAGGCCAAATCCGTGAGTTACATACTTGTAGACTGTTTTGGAGGGCGCGCTACGCATCGAGACAGTGCGCTACGCACCGGGCAGTGCGCTACGCATTGGGTTAGCGCAGCCAGTGTAAAAATACACGGGCGCTACGCATCAGGCCGTGCGCTACGCATTGAGATAGTGCGCTACGCACTCAGTCCAGCAAGTAATTTCTTTATGTTCATGCGCCCAGATCGTGTCTAATTGCCTCCAAATCTGCAACTACAACATACATCCTACATATTACATACCTCCTATATATTGCAGTCATTGTGTTTTCAAAGCCATGTCAGACACAGATTCAGTTTATGAGAAGGAAAATTACAGTGATTCTACAA
This sequence comes from Pinus tabuliformis, assembly GCA_031772625.1. Lineage (NCBI taxonomy): Eukaryota > Viridiplantae > Streptophyta > Pinopsida > Pinales > Pinaceae > Pinus > Pinus tabuliformis. The sequence goes on from CM062809.1 coordinate 774,777,587, forward strand.
CAGAGGGTAATGTGCCTCGGAGGTCTCGCAGAGCTGGCAAAGGTGGAAAGCATCTTAGAGAAGAGCCCACTTCTTTAGCCCAATTGCAGGCTTGCCCGCTTGCAATGGATTGTTTTCACCACCAATCATGCTATCACTATTGTGAGCTAATTTCACAAATTCACCATCATCGTGAGTTAGCTCGCCTGTTTGTTCTACATTTACATGATGGCCATGTAAACCTTGCTGGAGTTAATTTCATTTTGTCACCAGAGACTATTGCAGAGGCCACCGGGATACCAAATATTGGAGAGCAATGGAATAAACGTCAGCAACTAGAGAAGTCCTATTATGAGCCATACATCAAACCTGGGGATATGAGGCACTTGAGTAGAGTTTTTCCTTTCCAGTACCTGAATGATCAGTTTGCACCATTGATGAAGCTCGTCATTCAGTATTTCAGTTGTGAGGGCAGATTCTCTCATCTTTATGCGTACCATGTCCGTTTGTTGATGCATTTTACAAAGGTACGCCTGATGAACATTCCATACTTCATGTTTCGCAACATAGAGAGGATGGTTGTATTAGTACAAAGGAAGACCCCAGCAGAGCAGCACAGGAGTATTTATCATTATGCGTTGATCAAGATTGTAGTGGTTCATCAGTTGGCACAGCAGGGTATTACTTGGGAGGATTTCATTTCTCGTGACCTTTTCAGAGTGCCACAGCCACCTCCTGAGATAGTTCATGATGAGGGAGGACCTTCACATCAGTTTGACATTCCTAAGACTGATCATGTCAGCGCTCCAGCATGTGTGACATATCAGCGAGGCCACAGGGCGTTATTTGTAGCTACACGGCGAGTATTATCTCCACATGGTGTGGAAGGGGTCTCGCCTTCTTCTTCAGTACAGGTACAGGTTTAGGACAGAGGCAAGGAGCCAATTTACGAAGAGGGCCATTCAGGTGATCATGATATTGATGTTGCATTGAGTGATGTGGATAGGAGCTCTCCTAGCTCGAAACAAAAGACCGAGATTGATAGATTGAATGAGAAGTTGCTGAAGGCAGAATGTCAGATCAAATACTTGGAGCAGCGCAATAAACAGTTAGAGGACGAGCACACACTTATAGAGCTGCAACGAATCCGTGAAGACCGTAGGTTGGCCCATAAAAGACCGGGCGATTTGACACCTGTTGCACGGCAATTTGTGCTTGAGAAGGTCAACTGACATTTGGAGGGGTTGTTGGCGAAGGCCAATAGAGACAAAGACTTGCTTCGTCACATGAAGAATCATTACTGGGCTCGCATGCATGTTTGTAAAGCAAAAATGAAAATTTTGCAAAGGAGGTTGAGCAAAGCACTAAAACGGCGAAAGAGGCTAGATCCGCTTCGAGTTTTGGCCGAGGCTTCGCTGGCTGAGCATGACACATGATGGAGGGTCTTCGCTCTGAATTTGAGCAAATTCGGAGAAAATTTTGTCATTTTGAAATTTTTGGTCTCAAAAAACAGTTTTTTCCGCTCAATGGGTAGCGCGCCCGCGTGCTCGCTTTTGATTGGGGCACTTGTTGGAGAAAAACCTTATATTTTTGGGTTTGTCATGATGAAATATACATGCTCAGTTATTGCCAAGGAATTTCATCAAATTTTGGATGATCAAAAGGCCTAAAAACACCATGAAAACCACCTTGCTGCCACCTTTTGCAATAGCAAGAAGTACTTCTGGAAGAATGCAGTTTTGGAGGGGCAAATGAGCTCCAAATTGAAAAATTCCACTTTGGTTTGAAAGTAGACATCTAGAGCTTTCCAAAGAGCTATCATGAGCTCAATTTGGATGTCGGGATGTGCCCCAAAAATAGGCTGAAAGGTGCGCTATGCATTGGGATCAGGGCGCTACGCATTGGGGTTTTTGGTCCAGTTTTCGTCCTCCAGCTCAGGAATTTGACCAGTTTTCACCAGTTTCACTCCTTGATGTGATTTTTGACCCAAAATGATGTAATTTAATGTATGTAAGGTAACATGGCACTGATCTACCTTCTTCTAGATGATTCATTCACAAATTAGCAAGCAATTAATGTAATGAATCAGTTTCCTTCTTTTTAGAGGCAGGTTGTTTTGGTCACCTAGATTCCTGCTCCATGTTTAGAATTTGTTGAAACTGCTCTTAGAAGGAGGAGCTCGACCCCTAGAGGGTAGGGAATGAGGTTAGCTTGATCTATATATGTAAATTTTCATTCAGTAGCACAGGTTGGACTCTTGGGAAGATTTTGGACACTATTGTACATATTTTTTCACATTTGGGCTAAGGAAAGATCAGAGATTTTGCAGCACCTGTTGGGATCCTTGTGGCTTTGTGTGTTGATGGTGTGTTTCTTTCTGTAATTGTAAGTTGTTAATGTGTATCACTTTCCTTCTTTCATCTTCTGCAATTGAACAAATGAAGTGTTAAGGTAGAATCCATAGATTGTTATGCTCTGCCTTTAAGTTTGTTTGATTTTCTATGTTTTCGTCAATTTGAAGAGGATCCAAATTCTCTTTGCCCTCTTCAACTCCTTGTCAATCTAATCTGTCCATACACCTGATCAAAAGACATCAAGACTATTGCCTACCTCGCCCCAACTCGATCTCTGCAAAAATCTGACCTCAATCCCCGCACCCAAAATTGGTTTTCCCATTTCTCCAACAAAAACTCAAAACTCTAAATCAAAACCTTCCTATCTCTTTACTAGCCTAAAATCAGTATAAATTTGAGTCATCTCAGCCCCTTTGAAGACCTTTTGCCGAGATAGACCCGGAGAGAGCCCTCTCCTGTCCTCGTAGGGCTAGCTACGAGGCTGAGCGTGGTTTGATGTTGCCTTGAGTTTTGCCTTCCTCAGCCTGAGGCAAATTCGAGAGCTAACACCACCTATTTGTGATCATGATCATGCTATTCATTTGATTCCATGAAGTGTTCCTCCAAACATCAGGCCGTACAGATATCCCTATGCCCAAAAGAATGAAATTGAATGTATGGTAGCAGAAATGCTAGAGCCTCGTATAATTCAACTAGGTCAAAGTTCTTTCTCTGCTCTAGTAGTATTGGTGCACAAGAAGGATGGATCATGGCGCATGTGTCCAAATTATAGGGAGCTCAACAAGCTCACTATTACAGATAAGTTTTCCATTCCTGTCATTGATGAATTACTGGATGAATCGCATGGATCAATTTACTTCACCAAGTTGGATCTTCATTTAGGATATCATCAAATCAGAATGAAGACTAAAGACATTTCGAAAAAAGCATTTAGAACTCATGAGGGTCATTATGATTTTTTGGTCATGCCTTTTGGCCTTACCAATGCACGTTCAACATTTCAAGGTTTGATGAATTCAATTTTCAAACCATTCCTTAGAAAAATTTTGTTAGTATTTTTTGATGATATACTGATCTACAGCAAGTCTTGGAAGGATCATGTTGAACATGTTGACATGGTGTTACAACTATTGGAGGAGAAGCAATTATATGTAAAAAGATCCAAATGTTTCTTTGGAGTAAAAGAGGTGGAATATCTCTGTCATATTGTATCTCATGAAGGAGTTAAGGTAGGCCCTAGCAAAATTAAAGCCATTAAGGAATGGAAAATCCCCACATCCATAAAGCATCTGCGAGGATTTCTTGGGTTGACAGGGTATTATCCAAGTTTGTTAAAAATTATGGGAGAATAGCAACACCTCTAACAACATTATTGAAGAAAGATGCATTTTCATGGACTCCAGAAGCAACAAAGGCCTTCCAGCATCTTAAAGAGGCAATGTGCCAAGCACCGGTCTTAGCTACACCAGACTTCACAAAAACCTTTATTGTGGAATGTGATGCTTCAGGAAATGGAATTGATGCTGTTTTAATGCAAGATGAAAGACCCATTGCTTTTGAAATTCATCCAATCAAGGGAAGGTTTGTACACAAAGCTATTTATGAGAAGGAAATGTTGGCAATACTCCATGCACTTAACAAATGGCGACCCTACCTAATGGGAAGACACTTCAAGGTAAAAATGGATCATGATAGCATTAAATAATTTTTAGAACAAAGATTATCCTCTGAAGAGGAACAAAAGTGGGTCACAAAGATGTTGGGTTATGACTTTGAAATCATCTACAAAAAAGAGAAGCAAAATGTGGTGGCAGATGCACTCTCAAGAAAGGATGAGGATGTGGGAGCATTGTTGTGCGCCATTTCTATTATCCAACCAGATTGGATAAACGAAGCAAGGAAGGAATGGAATAATGATGAAGAAGTGTGGGCACTTATTCAAAGTTACAACAAGATTCTAGTACGTCCACTACATTTAACTGGAAAAATGATTCATTATGGTACAAAGATCGCTTATACCTCTGTAATAATTCCCAGCTAAAATAAAAGATTCTTATGGAATTGCACACTTCTCCCTTAGGAGGGCACTTAGGATTTTTAAAAACTTACCACAGGGTTAAGAAGGATTTTTTTGGGATGGCCTCAAATCAGATATTCAAAATTTTGTGGCGGAATTTTTGGTTTGCCAACAAAATAAAGTTGAAACAATTAAGACATAGCGTCTATTACAACCTCTATCCATTCAAGCCAACGTTGGGAGGAGGTTTCAATGGATTTTATCATAGGTTTACCCAAGTCTGAGGGAAAGAGTGTCATCATGGTGGTAGTTGACAAACCTACCAAGTATGCATACTTTTGTGCATTATCACATCCATTTAAATCTAGTACAATTTCTACTACATTTATGGAAACAATTCAAAAGCTACATGGAACCCAAAGATTATTGTAGGTGACAGAGATCCCATTTTCACTAGAAATTTTTGGACTGAATTATTTTCTTGTCTTGATACTCAGTTAGCTCATAGCTCATCTTATCATCCTCAATCTGATGGGCAAACTGAGATAGTAAACAAATGTTTCGAAGGATATCTTTGTTACTTTGTATCTGATAAACAAACACAATGGGTCAAATGGTTGCCTCTAGCTCAATGGTGGTATAACACTTCCTTCCATACAGCAGCAAAAATGACCCCATTTATGGCATTTTATGGGTATCAACCACTATCCATCACATCATATTTAAGAGAAAATTCTAAGGTTCAAGCAGTGGAACATCACTTCAAACATCAACAACAAGTCCTCCAACTCTTAAAGGATAACCTCATGTTGGCACAAAATAGAATGAAACAACAGGTAGATCAACATCGCAGCGAAAGAAGTTTTGATGTAGGTTATTGGGTATTCCTAAGGCTACAACCATATAATAAAATGTCCCTCAAGCAAGCTAAGAAGGATAATAAATTATCACCAAAGTATTATGGTTCGTACAAGGTGTTGCAAAAGATTGGTACTATGGCATACAAATTGGAGCTTCCTGCAGCTTCTCGATTGCACCCAGTTTTCCATGTTTCATGTTTAAAGAAGGTTATAGGCGACAAGCTCCTAGTTCAAACAATATTTCCAGAACTTGACAAGAAAGGAAAAATTATATTGGAACCGGAAGCAATCACAGAAACAAGAACTTGACAGCTATGAAATCGATCAATTTCGGAGTATCTTATCAAGTGGAAGAACTTATGCGCTAAAGATTCCACATGGGAGGATGAGAATTTTATACAAAAGCATCTAGAACTACTCAAGCATTGGGGACATTTTTTGAAGGAGAGGGGCATGTTGGGTCCCTATAATACTAGTGATTACCCCATTACTATTGTAGTTGTACCCCTTATTAATATTGTTGTGCCCCTATTGTCCCCATATTGTTATTACTATGCCACACAGAATCCCTCTATTGTTATTTTTGTGGCTTTATATTATTATTGTTAGGTCGGTTAGGTTATATTGTGACTCCTTAGACTCCTATGTATAGAAAGGAGGTTTTGTCATTTGAATCATCAAAGAATTGTTCATTTATGTAATGTAAAGGAGGTTGCCCCCTCGAAGAGGCTGAATTCTAAGGTGTTGATCTATCTTTTCTATCTTTTTCTTGAGCTGGTTTCATGACAGTTATGTTAGTCCTAAAATAGTTGATCAGTGTTATTTACAAGCTAACAAGTTCAAAAATTCCCGGTTAGTACAAATAGCCATAGGGGAAAAAAGACGTGTGTTGGAGAAGGTCAACAACTGTCTATTAGAAATAGCAAGTCAACATTTGGTGGCAGATCTAAATGTATTACCCCTAGCATCATATGATGTTCTAATATGCATGGACTAGCTGGAAAAGCATTGGTCTCTCATAAACTATAAAACAAAAGCTATTTGCTATCTGGATGAGCAGGGAAACAAATAATAAATTCAGGGCACTTTGAGGCCACTAAAATTATGACCAATAATCGCCTTTCAATTAGCAAAGTTCATAAAAAAAGGATTCCAGATTTCCACAATTCAGGTGGGTTATGCCAACTCAAAATAAAATTATAACTCCTTGGAAAGTGTACATGTGATATAGAGTTTCTGAGACATAGTTCCTGATGAAATTCCAAGACTGCCTCCAAAAAGAGATATAGACTTCACCATTGAATTAGTACCAGGAGCACCTCTGGTATCCCGAGCTCCTTATCGTATGAGTATACTAGAGCTAACATAATTAAAGATGAAATTACAAGAGCTATTCGATCAAAATTATATCTGCCCAAGTGTATCACCTTGAGGAGACCCCGTACCTTTTGACAAAAACAAGGATGGAACGTTGTGTATGTGTATGGATTACCGTCAGCTAAATAAGTTGACCATTAAGAACAAGTACCCTTTACCTTGCATAGACGAGCTATTTGATTAGGTGAAGGGTGTGACAGTGTTTTCAAAGATTGATCTACGTTCGGGATACCATCAGATCAAAATGAAGGAAGAAGGCATAGCTAAAAGAATTTTTAAAAGTGATTATGGACATTACGAGTTCGTGGTGTTACCCTTCAAGCTGACCAATGCCCTTGCAACCTTTATGTGTCTCATGAACAGTATATTCCATCAGTATTTAGATAAATTTCTATTAATTTTTATTGATGACATATTGATTTATTCTTGAAGTGTAGAGGAACATAAAGCGCATCTCAGAATAGTGCTGCAGACTCTCAGAGAACATCAATTGTATGGTTAATTTAGCAAGTGTGATTTCTTTAAAGAGTAGATTCCATATTTAGGCCACATCATTGCCAAAGGCGGAATTATTGTGGACCTAGAAAAGATAAAGACCATAATGGAATGGTCAGTACCAAAGGATGTGGTAGATATAAGATCTTTTATGGGACTGGCAGGGTACTACAAACGGATTTTTGAAGGATTTTCCAGAGTGGCCTATCCCATTACATCCCTACAGAAGAAGGGAAAAACCTTTAAATGGACAGCTGAATGTTGAAGGAGCTTTGATTAGCTCAACAATTTACTAACCACCGTGCCAATCTTGACCATTGCAGACCCAAATAAGGACTATGTGGTGCGTACAGACGCTAGCAAGGAAGGGGTTGGTGGCGTTTTAATGCAAGAAAGTAGAGTGATCACCTATGAATCTAGAAAGTTGAAGGAACCCGAATAGAAATACTTAACCTATGACTTAGAATTAACCATTGTCATTCATGCACTAAACATGTGGTGACATTATTTGATGTGTAAGATATTTCTTTTAATGACTGGCCATCTTAGCTTGACTAATTATTTTAAGAAGCCCACTTTGAATGCCAGGCAAACCAGATGGGTAGAATTTTTAAGTGGATTTGATTTTGAAATCAAGCACTCGAAAGGAAAGGAGAACCGCATTGCAGATGCCTTGAGTCGAAAGGTAAACTGTATTTATGAAATTTCTTACAGTGGGGTGCGTACCACCTTCAATGAGTTGATTAAAGAAGTAGCCGAGCGGGATCCAGAATACCAATTTTTAGGAAAGAAAGCTCAAATTACAAATAGCTATGAACATCAGCTGGGATATGAAATAAATCCTGCAGGTATGCTAATTTCTAAAAAATAATGTATGTGCCTAACCAGAACAACATTAGATATTCAATTTTGGATTAATATCATAAGAGTCCCTATGCAGGACACCCAGGATACGAAAAGTTGTTAACTGCACTTCGAAAATACTACTATTGGCCGGGTATGAAAAATAATGTAGCCGAATATTTGACTCGCTGTGTGGAATGTGAACAAGTAAAAACAGAGCACTAACATCCTGTTGGATTACTGCATCCACTACCAATCTCGGAATGGAAGTGGAAAACCATCTCCCTCGACTTCATCATGGGACTAGCTTGGTCCAAAACGAAAAATGACTCAATAATTGTGGTAGTAGAAAAATTAAGCAAATTGGCTCCTTTCATACTAATGCAATCCACCTACAAGGCAATACAAATCGCCAAAATATTCATGCAAAATATTTTGAGATTACATGGACTACCAAAAATTATAATTTCTAACCATGATGTAAAGTTTACATCAACATTTTAGAAAGCTCTGTTTGAAGGACTGGGCATGCAGTTCAATTTCAGCACCGCCTACCACCGTCAAACAGACAGGAAGACTAAGCGGGTGAATCAGGTAGTGGAAGACATGTTGCGAACTTATGTAATGCAACAACCCTCCAGATGGGAAGATTACCTACACTTGGTTGAATTTTCTTACAACAACGACTATCATACATCATTCCAAATGAGCCAGTTTAAAGTTTTTTACAAATTCAAATGTCGAACACCTTCCAGTTAGGGAGGACTAGAGCATAAGTTGATGTTGGAATTGGAGATGATAAAATAAATGGAAGAAATGGTCAAGAAGGTTTGATCCAATATAAGGGCCGCTGAAGATTCTCAAAAGAAATTTGCCGATTGAAAAATGAATTTTAGGGTATTCCAATTAGGGGATCATGTGTATGCAAGGGTATGAGCAAAAAAGAGTACCATACAATGGAGTGGGTGTGCTAAGTTAGCACCTCGATTTTGTGGCCCATTTCAGATCTTGGCATGGGTCGAACCAGTCACATACTAGCTTGCCTTAACTAGCCCCATCTAGGTGCACAATATTTTCCATGTATCCATATTAAAAAGATATGTTTATTATCCTAAACATATAATCAGCTGCCAAGATATACACGTAAAAAGATTTTCTCTAATTAAGTCAAACAAGATATTAATAGTAGGAACGACTGATTAAAAATTTTCTGCTTTTGTATGTTGAGTCAGAAGGAGAAATCTTGGTTGAACCTCTGTTTTTACTCGATCAGAGAGAAGTAATGTTGCGGAAATGAGTTATCACCTAGGTTAAAGTGAAATGGCAGCACTTTATGCCAGATGATGCCACCTAGGAGGATGAGTGGCTCATGAATGAAGCTTTTCCCTATCTATTTGTAGTAGAAAAACATTGAGACGATGTTTGATTTCAGGGGCAGGAGATGTGTTGTCCCCAGAAAAATGTAATTATTTTATTTTACCGCAATAAAAACAAAACTAGATATTATGGTTATTGTTTGAAATAAGTATTTAAAATTGATAATTATAAAGATAATTATTTTGGAGTCTTATCAAGTCTTGTAACTCTTTCATATCAAGAAAATTTGGATAGGCAGTTGCCTAACCCTAACTACCTCCCTGATTACGAATTCTCCAAAAAAGGACACAAGAGGGTAGACAGAGGATACGTGAGAGAACCAAGAAGAGAAAGGGAGAGAATATTTTGTCGTGCTGAGAGGTCAGACGGAAGGAGGCTAAGTCTGGTGGTGACCAGATAACTGAGACACTGTGTGTGAAGCCTTGCAAGAAGACATTTGTCTTGTGAGCAAAGCTCGGGGGGAGACTTCGACCTGAAGGCAAGTCTCATGGTTGGGAGGAGAGAAAATTGTTGAATTAGAGAGGTGACTTCGACAATTGATTGTTATTATAAGACTGAATTTAGGTAAGTAAAACAATTTGGAAAATTATTTTAGTTATGAGTTTGTATAGTAGAATCAACAGTTTTGGAAATGCTATTATTTCAAACTTGGATTTTAATATTGTACAATAAATATCTAGAAAAGAAGAAAAATAATTAACCCAGAATTCTGTCAAATGAGTAGATTCTTGATAAAGGATAGATCCAAGATATGCATATAGTCATAAGTGAAGACTCAGTGACATATCTCTTATAAGGGAAAGAAAACTAAACAAAATTAGTAACACCTAGAAGTGAAGAATGTTTACTTTTTGCATTAACTAGAAGGAAATACGTAGTCATTTCCCTATCAGATTACATCGACACAACATGTACAGATGAGGAAACAAAGGGTCGAAGCCTATTTTCTTGTTTATCTACGAAACGTAAATGAACCAATATATCATTGGCAATAGAAACCGTTTAACATTACGACAGTACTTTGCTGCAAAAATCGTAATGCACCATAGTCATAGAGAAAGCCAAAGGTCATAACCGAGAATGTTAAGGAGTAAGAATCAGGCCGTTAGGATCAGATATGTCCATGTACTAGGGTAAAAATCCAAGCCTTAAGCCAAAATTCCGAGAAGGGAAAACAAGAAAATAATGATTGAACACAAAAATTGCAGAAATTTATTCATTAAATCAAGACAATCGCTATAGAAAAACATATATAACAAAAACCAAAATGAGTTAAGGGAACCGAATTTCATGTATGTGAAAATAAGCCAAGTTCATCATTGAACAAAAAAAAGAAGGTAAACAGAAATAGTAACATTCAGATAACTAGAGGAATTACATAAAGTTCGATAAATATTAAAATAAGAATTATAATAAACAAATTTCTGAGCCAACACATGTATGTATTATATACAATATCAAATGGAATCTGTCAACAGAAATACAAGAAGCTTCCATTAAAGTTAGGTAAAAGTTCCATGGTACATAAACCAACCAACATGTACGGGTAGGGATTGGAACCTTCTAGCCTAACCCTAAGGGTTTGTCGGCTAAGCCCATGACCTAGAACAACCACTTGTGTGGACTTATATATATCTCCTTTAACAAAGGAAATAACATGAAAACAACAGTAGCGACGAGCCTCAAAGGGCATAGCCTTCCTGTCCAAACAAATACATATACAATTTTTTCATTAAATAGCTAACAAAACTAAAAACCAAAAACGCTTCTGAGGGATATTTCAAAAGACTAGATATTGTTTGTCTCTCTGCCATGCCACGAGAGACTGCAAGGCAAACTTGTTAACATACCCATAGGGTCTTAGTAAGCCTAGGTATGTAATCATGCTAGAACCTGGACAAATTAACCTCGGAGGATACTTGGAGCGTCAAGACTTCACTGGAAGAATATGAAAATCAAAACGCAGAGAACAAATCACTAAACAATTTAAAAATTACAATAATAGAGCCGTTGGTGTGTGCAGAAGAAGTGCAAGGGTCGATGGAGTAAATTCACCTTATAGGGCCGTGTATGGGCAATGAAGCCACCAACATAGAACCCTCACGCCTTGCCCAACCTTGTCCGTTACTGTAAAAAGATCACTTGAGAATGAAACCCTGATGACAAGACAGAATAACTAGAGAGATGAGAGCGGCGCAGATAATTAAAAAACAAACCCTTCATAATACACCATCGAAGTTAATAGGAGACCCATCGACCGTCGAATGAATGCAGAGGAGTGTACACCGTTGGTGTAGCAAGAAAGTTGAGGTGGGAGGGACAACTAGAGGACCGTCAGCGAGAGAGTGGAGGCCTGGTCCCACCACAACTTGGATGCAAAGGAGTTTAGAATTAATATCCTCCATATGCTATATATACTAATTAATAAAATATTGTACTTAGATATAAATGAAATGTACAACGTATTTAATCTATGGTTATATGAATATTATACAACAAATTATATGTGTGACGGGTAAGTGATTTTATGGTATATGGTAAATTACTATGGTGAATATTTTATTTTTTTTATGATTATTATCTTGAGTTATATGGAGATGTGACAAATTTAAATTGTTTAATTTTCATAATTAGAGTATATGAGTATATTGAGTCAAAATGTGTAACCAAGCATCATTTTCTAATAAGAATGTATTTTTCATGCTATAAGTCTACTTAATCAAATTCCATGTAAAGATATTGTTATTTATTTCTTGGCTATTTATATATATATATATATATTTAATTTACTTTGTTAAAAAACTTAAAGTTATAATAGATTTAGTCTAAATCTTTATAAAACTATAAATAACAATTGTCCCTAAAGGTGCAGAGATACATCGAAGGCATATAACATACCTATGATGTTATTGCAAAAATGTTGCAGCAAACCAAAGACAACAACTTCAAGGATTGAGGATGGAGGGCGCGAAAAAATAACAACCAAAAGGGTGGAGGATGGAGGGCACTTCAGGCTTGCAGCACTCGCAAGAGTGTCGCACTTCTATTACTTAGAGTTTTAAATTTAAATTTAAATTCTGCCTAGCAAAAATTTGATCGAATTGTAAATTTATGTGGTGTACTTTAAATCATCCAAGTGTAGAGACAAACTTTTAATTCATTGTATCTATTTATTTGTTCAAAAGTATAGTTTTAAGAATGAAAAGTTACACGTGCTATATGTTTAAATGGAACCAATATATATCTATCTTAAAAAGAATTAAATCTCTTGAAGTGCATACTCTTTTTCAAGTTTTTCAATCTAAAAAAATTCACACGTCAACAAAATGGATCCTACACAATGCCTATCCTAACCAATTTCAAAAAGTTACACTTTGGGTGTAAATATTATTAAGTGGAAACCCATTACAGTGGGTAGAGACAGTATTGAGAAGCAATTCAATGTAGTTGCCATAAATCTCGGGGCAACACCAACGCTGTAACATATGTCGCCAATTTCTCGGCTGTTTTGGGGATTTTTGGTGAGTGGTCAAGCCAATGTAATAACGGGAGTCCGCTGCTATAGTAAGGCCATGGGCTTCGGAGGAGTTGGAATCAAACTACAACTCGGTGGATTGACTCTGACTAGGATTCTCGGTGCTTATATGGACTACACAGGCATTGTTGCAGAAGATCTCGTGCAACTTGATATTGTTAATAGTTTCTTTTTAGGCGACGCCTACATATTGCTGAAATCGTCTGAGAGGAAAATGATAACATTGTAAACAATATCAAGGGCATGAACATTGTTCAGCTGGAAAGAGAATTTCAATCCATCGATCAGATCGTTATTGACGGGAACAATGTACTGGGAATGGCGCTTAAATCGACCGTGGCTCGAGGCACAGTGAAGGGTAACGGGACCACATGGACCATAGATTTTAATCCCGTCCTGCTCTTCCCTAACCATATTCAGCATGTTCAGTACTCTTTTTGTACATCTGATGCATCATTTCCCAGGCATGTTGTCATAAATGTTTCTCACAACAGAGTGGTGATCGAGCCAGATACCCAAGTATTTGCAACCGTGGAAGTACAGGTAGACCAGAGTGCCACGTTTGTTTACGGAAATGCGATTTATTCGTAAGAGACGGGTTCTCTGGATTACTCCATATGATTACACGAAAAAAATTCCAAATCATTTAATTCCTTTATTTATTATACTTGTGGGCCCTTTTTGCCCTTGTGAGGCGCCGACAGAACGAGGCTCCAAATTCACGAGCGCGATTCGCTATAAGGATGGGGGAGGTTGGAGGCTTCATCAATCCATCTCTAACCAGCTAACGATCAATTTCCATCTACATGATCGAAGCCCAAGAGGAAGCCATCCTCCCATATGATAGGGAATAATATCCAGATTACATGTACTTCAAAATTCCAAAATTGTTGAAATTGCATAATTTCATAAAAATATATGCAATTATATTAAAATATATTTCTATAGGGAAGTCTGGTTGCATGATTTCATAAGAATCTATTCTAGTAAATTAATATATAATGCATATGGAAGTTCACCGTAATGTTTTGTTTTATGCCCAAGGTATATCTGAAGCATAACTTTCATTTGGAGCTAGTCGTATAATACCTCTGGTTTTGGTCGAACATTTTTCCATATCATCGTCGCATTTATTGTAAAGCGTAGTCGTTACATTTATTATAGAACGCCGTAGTCAAATGACGCCATAATCCTACCCAGAACATAATAAAATTCTGGCGGAATTTAAAAAAATAATTTGTTGAAATTTTTGAAGTTCTAGTTATAGTTGTCTACCTTAAAGACTTTAAGTGCTCCAGGTCTTCTAATGGTGCTAAATCCATCTCAGCAATTAAAAAAACAGTCCCAACACTCTCAAAATTAGATTTTTTTTTAATGTTTTCACTGAATTTTGATAACATCCAAAAGAAATGGTGCCCTCAGTAGACAACCCCATTATAAAACCCCCCTTTCTACTATATAGAATGACTACAGCTTTAGCGTCTTTAAACAGCTCCAGATTTTGCAATGCTACTACCAGTTCCTGGTGTCGTATGCTTTCTTTCGGCTGCTTTCGTGTCAAAGACTGCTAAAAATGGTTCTTGCTCTCGAAAGGCTCTCAATGATCTAAACAAAGGCCGACGTAGAATAGGTGCGCAATCCAACCCCAAAGACGATAGAATTGAAGAAACGCCTCCCAGTTGAATTAATTAATTAGAGGGACTCGGCGAACTCAACGCTCCAAGGAGAATAAAATTTAAGCCCTTCTTTAAATTTTTAGGTCTGGTAAAGGGTGAGTGGGCAGGCAGTCGTGGAGATAGTTGTCCAAGGCATTTTCCCGTGCAGCCGGCTCTGCTCGAGTTCTCAGAGATTATTGCGTGTCTACGTGGACTTTGGGTACTCCCAGTAACCTGGTTGTTAGCTATGATAACCTTCGGTTTTTCCATTAAAACACAAAAGGGGGTTTTAAACAATGTTTAAGACAAATTTTAAGTAAATTGTCTTAATTTGACAGGAAAGAAAATTTTTATATTGTTTTTAAGCATTTTTGTCTCTCTATACACCATTTCATTTTTGTCTCTGTAGACACAAGGGAATCGAACCATCAACACCTTGCTTTATACGCAGGTGCTCTACCATTGAACTACCACCCTTTAAATAATTATGGTAGTCCTTGAAATTTCATATATAGGCATAGATTTTAAGGTTAGCAATTGCACCAAGAAGTGCAAAGGAACGCCCATAGAAGTGGGAATGTGGAAGCCGATAAGCAAGTGAAATATATTGACTATTCAATTACAAAAAACTCAAAGACACCATATTAATCCTTTTCACCCCACCGTGCTTGACCAATGAAAGTTTTGGAGTACCTATTCCAGCATTTTATAGGCTACTTGAGAAGAAAAAAGAAAAAAACCAATGTGACAGGATGCTAGAAACTTATCAACAATTGCAGTCTTCTTGGAAGGCAGTAGGTTAATATTACTCCAAGCTTGAAATTTTCTTTCTTAAAACTTTTTTGTTATCCATCTCCAACAATCAACAGTGGAAAAACTATTTACCGAAGGACCTACCCAAGTAATAAATAGTCTCCCCAAGATTCATAAGCTTTCATTTATGATTCATCCAAGTAGGGGATTCGCCTTGGCCAAAAGGAGACCCTGTTTTTTTCCTTTCTAAAAACTACTCTTGCTCCTTTTGCAAAAACGTTTGAGAAAAAATTAATACCCTCCCTAAACTATTGAATCAATGAATGTGTTAAATTTGAGCCATGCGCAAAGTGGAAATTTGGGTATATTACAATACATATCTGGAATTTTTATATCATATGGATAACTTACATAAGATAAATAATGAAAATATTTTATAACTAAATTTTTCATGGCTGAATGTTAATTCTCCAACACCTTCATTAGAGTTAATAATACTTCGATATTTTTTCCAAAGAATACCTAATATTCAAATAATGAGGTGGAGATTGCATGTTACCTTTAAACTCGCGTTCATCACCCATTCCAGCCACTAAAATGATCTATATATCAATGCATGTTTTGCACATAGTAAAAGTGGCCATCTTTTAGGAGCTCTTTCTAGTGGACAAATTCTTGGACTAGCCTGGTGATCTTACAATGGTGTGAAACGCTTCTCCTAACACTCAATCCATTCTCTGCATCATGTCAACATCTAGCACCATTTTGTTATCTTTATTCAAGCATGTTCCCAATCTCGCAAAAGCTAAATACCTTCCCTAAGATTGTATCTAGATACAACAAATCTTGTAGCTCTTTGCTTTTGTGTTTGGAAAGCAGAAGAAAAGAAACCAAATTTGCGGAAAACTTTCTTCTCTAATGATAATTGTGTCCTCTGGCTCTAGGTAACAAGATACTAGAAATAAAAGAGAACAATGGGGCATGAAACTATATCACAATAGTGCTTGCCAACAGCAAGGTTGGCACTACCGAGAAAATACAATTTTACATTACCTGTGTCTTCTCAGAAAGACGGGTTGGTGTTTAATCCTAAATCTAGCAAGGTGAAGGATCAACCTTTTGTTAATTTAGTGTTGATCATCTTCCAATGCTTGGAGTATACATTGTCGATGCAAGAGGCTAGAGATTAGGAATCAATCAGTTTCCTTGTAAGAGGGAATCACATACATATAATTGTCTCTTGTTTTAGTATAGCCAAAAATCCCCATAAGAAGACATTCCATCCTTGAAATAATGATACCAAATGGCATCCCTCACAATAAGTTTTTGCCCTGCACTTTTAGAAATGAGTTTGGAAGCAGTATGACAATCACCACAAATGAAAATATTCTTGATGATTCGAATAGGTATTTTCCGAGGAATACTAATAAGCCCAAACAAAATTGCCAATTTCTCACTATGATAGGATAAAAATTGTTGTTTCTGCTCATCCTCTACATTGTGGAAAACAAACTTCATATTGGGCACATACCTTGCCTCCTTCATCAACTCTGCTAATTCCTCAAGCTTCTCATAGATCATTTTTATTTGTGGATGCCTTCTATCTTTGACAGTTCACGCTACCTTTGACGTCAATCCATTTGACTCTTGGTTACTTTTTTCAATCCTTTCTCTTTCATTTTTTTCGCCACATTTGCGAGACAATCCCACCTGCCAACTCCAACATATATATTCGAAAAAATCACATATGATGGAGCATCTTGTAGTTCCAACTTGAGAATATGTTTTGTTGCTTGTTTCCCTAAATCCATATTTCCATGGATTCTATAGGAAGACAACAAGGTCTGCCATACTAAAGCATTTGGTTCCAACAACATTTTATTTATTAAATATTCAGCCTCATTCAATTTCATTGTCTTTCTAATGTTGCATGTTGTCTACTACATGGCTATAAGATATGGTCACAAGGACCTCAGATTGTGCTTCGGATAATATGATTGAAGCAAACTTTAGTTGTGTGTTGTGATGTTGAGACTCAAGAGAAATAGATGGAACAATATCAAATGTATGATGATGTGATGGAGTAGTGAATTAATGCTAGTAACAAAAAACACCCTATAATGTTCAAAATCATAAAAATATTTACCAAATAGAACCCACACACAACAAGTCAACCTGCACGGGGGCCTAGAATTCAAGTTAACTGTACTGATGGCATGGAATGTAGGAACCATGAGAGTGGGTCTAGTCATAAGCACAATGCAATCAACAACAAGGATAACTAAGATGCTCAGTAACGAATCCATCTGGAAGTGAATGATGATGAGGATAGGCAAGGTAATATATGAATCCATGTGAAAGACATAATTCTGGATTGCATTCTTTAAATGCGGGAGCTAACATGTGAATACATAAGGAATCTGGGATTGTATGCAAGAGAATGCCCTGGGATTTCTATGAACCATTTTAGAATGCAAACAAGCTTACAAAAAATGGCTATATGTGCTTACCCGCATTTGTTTTATTTTCTTCAATTACTCAGTTCCTACGCATCATCGTCCTTTAGCTTGCATCTTTCATTCAATAGAGATAGGTTAAGCAAGAAAATTATTATATCGATTACCACTATGGAAATTCACTAGAATATATATGATGTTACATGTACCTTTAGCTTTTGCTTTGCGCTATGTTTTTCACAATATGATTTATGTTCAACCCTTCCACCATGAGTACTCATAGTCATGGAGTATCTTGAACATAAGGGATGAAAAGTACTTTGGTAGTGGCCAAAATTGCACTGTGAAACCACAAAATATTTCTGTCAGTTAGGGCAGAAAAAAATATAGATTCTATGAGAATTACCAAGGATAGAACAATCTACTAACCTAGCAAGTGTTATTATAAGTTTCAAACTTTCATATACACTGAATCCTAACCTTCAAACAAGCACCTTGTCAATGAAAAATACTGCATGGAAACATATATCATTCTCTAAAAAGTATTTCCTAAATTTCATAACATACCAATCATTAATTTTAACATTGCACAGATCCACCTTCATCAATATGTTAATGACCAAACCATTCAGTGAGATGCTAATAGAGGTCTCTAACAACATCCCACTAGACAGAATCTAGATGCAACAATCATGCACAGAACAAGTAAAACAAAACAGTTCAACATGCTCAAAATTATATGCATTACTGGTAGTGAAGCAACATCTCAATTTAAACATACCATCCCTTCATCAAGCTCCATTTGACCCCTCCTAAACATATTCTCCAACAGCCACTGCATGATCACAAAGGAAATGAAGATACCATAAGGGAGAAAATATATTGATCCTCACCAAATCGTTAGCACACAAGATACAATCAACAATAAGGTTTTGCATAATTAACTTCTTGGATTCTTCTGGAGTGAACACCATTCAATCAGAGATGTTTACCTTAGTGCAAAATACATGAAACCACTGGCCACAAGTAGTCCTCCTAAACGGACCACTCAAAAAACCACATAGAGCATAGTTCATACCACAATGAGGCATTCCATGGTAGCTACAATTGGACACCTCATGCCTTGGAGTCAATATTGCCAGTTTAAAGCTTCACATGGCTTACAATACCGTCCTCCAAAATAATTCCTGAAAATACCATAGTGATCTTGGTGAACTGCTACCTAAAATATAATGTTGACATGAAAATTTTATGATACCCATATAATCCATTGTAGCAATATTACAGTAAATAGAGAGATAAATATAAAATAGAGAAAGGAATAGCTAGATTATCCTGCAGTAATTGCAAAAACAATTCTTGTTTGAGTGAGTAGATTCTGTAGTCTACAGATATTGCACAAAAGAGATTCTTCTCTTCGTGAGGTAGATGACACCTGGTAACCATCAAAATTCCTTTCCAATGGAACTTTTTCAATAAGGGGTCGGGACATTGTCTCTTTAGCCTACAACATTGTCCGAGAAGAAGAGCGTGGGCATCCAACAATAATGTTCCCTTTCAAATTTTTTTGCAGTGATACTTTCATTGGTTGTGATGTAGAAAATATGCCCGAAAAAACATGTTTGACATTATTCCAATCATCCAAGTGTGAACTCTTGCTAGGAATACTAACTTGACATGGACTATGCTCTTCAATTGCATCTCTAATTCCATCCTTCCTGGATGAACTAATCCTAGGAGAAGTTGTAGCTACTGCGGTTGCTGCAGCCAAGATAAACTACGCATCCTTATGTCTCCTCTCTTTCCTACCCTACTTCTCAGCTTCTATTTCCTAATTGAGGTAATTGTTCATTAGCGATGCATCACATCATTGCTTCCACAATGGCTGTTTCTCTTTAGAAAAAGTCATTATCACCCTAAGAATTAAATTCTCTGCAATGATATTCATGTAAATATTATTATCAAAACAGAAAGGAAAAGAGATATTAAATTATGATTTTCACTGATCTAGAAAATAATGGATGTGTAGGGTCCAACCAAAATGAGAGTGATTTTCCCTTGAATTTTGAAGCAGATTGTTTTGCAAGAACATAATTTCTCCTTCTAATTCATCTTCTAGTGCCATATCTAAAACTTTTGTACACCCCACCTCAGAAAGTTGCTTCCATTGAGATCTTTTTTAGATCATTTCAGTATTGGACAAGCTGGAACAAACAATTTCTTGCTTGGCATCTAGTATTCCACAAATGAAATTTTCTTTGGTTACTCCATCTCCTGGTTGTTCTGCTCCAAAAAAACCGAGATAATAAAATTCAGTAAGAAAACATGTAAAACATGATATTGTTAAAAAAAATTCAAATACCATGAGAAAGAAATGTAAACTCTACTAGTGCAGTACCTTCTTTCGTATCCTTTTGAAAGGACCAAACCCTTTTGAAGTTTCAATATCTCCTCTGTATGTAGGGATGCATGAGGCATTCAGGTGCCTCCTTGCCACATCTACATTTTGGTGATAGAAATTTCAGTGTCTCTGAAGCAATCTCTTGTTCTCCACAAATTAGTGGGAAAAAATACCAAAGACTTACATTTACATTAAAATATAGAACAATAATAATTGATGATGATGTAACATGAAGCTACAAAATCTCCAGCAAACTCAATTATAATTTAAGCATGAGTTCTTGCTTACTTCATACTAGTCTCTATTGGTACACCATCCTCATTACAGTGTTCTACTTGATCTCCTACTAAATTTGAACCAACATTATATCTTTCCATTAATTCATCCAACTCTTCCCCATTTAAGCATCCCTTGAAAGAAATTTTAGTACAATCTGTTTCACTATTCCTCGATTGTGCAAGCTCCATATGGTCAGATGCCATCAGATATTTTACTTTGAAGGAATCATGCTTTAAATTACTGTTCAACAACAAAATTGCCGATTCCAGCTGGAACATCTAACAAACAGTAGAAGCTTCACTAAACATACCTATATTCATAAATATAGGCACTGAATGTGATCACCCAATGGCTATGGTGCCTTTGACACTCTGATCAAAATCCTGGATAACTTGTTATCTATCATAGAGCAGAAAAAATTTATTATTTTTACATTAGCAAGGTTGATGTTATTTTTTCCCAATAAAAAATACCTTCAGGTTCAATTGGATACCCTTTTAAATTATGCTTCGGTTCGGTTGTCATAGGCCTGACCTGTTGTTTCATTTCCTGATTATCATCCAGATACATGTTATGTGTCAAAAAGTTATTATTGCATGCAAGTTCAGTTGGATACCCTTTTAAATTATGCTTCCGTTCTGTTTTCATAGGCCTAACCTGTTGTTTCATTTCCTGATTATCATCTAGATACATGTTATGTGTCAAAAAGTTATTATTGCATGCAAGATATAGAAAAATTTGTTGGCGTTGAAATTTACACAACCCCAAGTAAATACGTAAGAATGTTTATAATTTATCATTTCAACAATGATATATAGATGCTACAAATAGGAACAATAAAACATAAATGATGGAAAGTAAATGAAATGTAAAACAAAATATATCCTCTTTGATGTATATGAAAACAATATATTGCAAACAAGTTTTGGCAAGATATAAGCAACAAAAGAATCTGGTCCCAACTATTAGCATAACCCCTCCCTCCAAAGAGCCAAAGAGCTAAATTCTGTTATTTTTCCATTCCTTCGTACATTAGTATTTAGTTAAAAAAACTTAAAGCAATGTCAACAATGATTCAAATGTTGATAACTTGAAGCAATGCCTTCAATAATTCAAATAGTTATATTATGGACCATGAAATTAAGTGTGGAAAGTGTGACTTATAAAAGGAACATTGTATGCATGCATGACAATGCACATCCGAGCATAACATAATGTAGCTAATAATGATTCAACAATAGCATGATCCTACAAAATAACCACCTACTTCAAGTTTGGGAATATTTCTGGAACCCAACTTAAAAATTATCTCTAAGCCAAAACCCAAAGGAGACATGCCACAATATACTTCTATAATACACGTAAAAAAATCACATTATGGAAATTTTTCTAAATCCTAACTATTCCCAAAAGCCTTAACATAAGCTAGTTTTAAGGAAAAGATGACAAACGTCTTCTACGAGTGAAGAGATTGATTAAAAAGGAGTGTAAGGAGGATATAAAATTAAGAAACTACATACTAAAAAAGTCCCCAAACAGAACACCTATTCACACTCCGCAGCTTCCTAACTTTATACCCACAAGCTTCATCTAATGAAATAGTTTCAACTCCTCATCGCCATGAACATTCAACATGCATCCCACTCTTATTTCATTCCACGAAACAACATCTAGATCAAACATTATGTGCAAATAAAAGTGCCTCCTCTCTTTCCCCTAGGATTCAAAATGTTGTAAAGATCAAAATGCGACACCCCTTTCAAGCAAAAAGGTAATGGAAATGGTGTATCCATTTCAATAAAAGAGGAATCAACACTAAGAAATTGCACTTTATAGCCACACCATGATGATATACAACACTAAATGACAACCTTCCCACACATTTCTTTGTCTCACATATATAGGGACTGGAAGAAGGTAGTTGATGGCCTTTCAAAAATGCATTGGGGCTGGAGTAGGGTGTCTGAACCATTTTAGTTTCTCACCATTAGCATACAAATTATTTCATTCACAAACATTATCTATAAAATTCTCTATAGATAGATACTCTGACTTCTACAATGATGTATTTTTGTTTTTTAAAGCCATGAAAAGTTTGTTTTCTGTTGTTGATATAGCTCACAGGTTCTGTGATAGTCGACAACTTTCAGAGCCTTCTTTTGAAAGGTCTAATATATGTCCTTTTAATTCAAGAAACAAATTTTTATTTTTTTAATTAGCTCACTGATATGTAAGCCATGTATGCAAATCTGTCATGAGCCAAATGTGAGACCTCTCACCCAAAGTTAGGGAGGTTACAGATTCAACTCTCTTGATCCCCTAGCAGTTAAGTACCCTAATTAGGGCCACTTCTTTACTGAATTTACCATCCATGGATCGTGGAAAAGTACTTGAATGGTTTTCCACAAGGTGTTCTCCTAAGAAAAAATACTCATGAGGTTTAAAGAAAACAAATATGTGTATATATATCTAGATAGGTAGATAGGTAGGTAGGTAGATAGATAACATTATTTTGTAGCCCCAATGGTTAGTTAAATTGATTTGGCATGACATGCCAAAGACACGATGACCACAAATATCACAAGGTATAACACACTTGGGTCCCTTGAGGGTTGGTCCATGTCTACCAATAACAGAGCACCATTCACAGAATGTGGAGAAACTGTTGGAGGGTTTCCAATTTTTTGTTGCAAAATTTGTGGAAAGAGTGTCTGAGATTGAAGAGAGTACATAATTTATGAGTGTGCTCTATATCTCTTCTGGAAAACTACATTAATTAATCTCAAAGGTATTTTTAGTAATAAATAAATCCTTCATGCAGGCTATAATGCTCATGTTTCCTGCATGCAGGTCAATATCTAACACTGACATGTATTTCTCGTTACTGAATTCAAGTTTTCTTTTGTGTTTTATAGCACATATCAATCAATGGGAGAAACCCCATATATATATATATATATATATCAAATCAATAGTAAAAAGAGAGAATATATTTGACTGTACACTAATGAATAGATTTGTTGGACGATGAAAAATTATCTTATCTTCTTTCTTCCATGAAATAGAAGATTGGAATAATGAAACCATCAGAAAATCTTATCTTTAACCTTTCAATAACTGCTACCTTAGATCTCAAGAACTGAAACATCCATGTATTTTCACTGCGAAATTTGTGGAACAAGTGTCAGAGAGTGAAGAGAGTACATAATGTATCAGTGTGCTCTATATCTCTTATGGAAAAATACATTAATTAAGATCAAAAGGATTTTTAGTATTAAATAAATCCTTTGCATGCAAGCTATAATTCTCACATTGGAGGACTTGGGCAGAAACAACCAATGCTCATGTTTCCTGCATGCAGGTCAATATCTAACACTGACACATATTTCTCAATAATGAATTTAAGTTTGCATTTGTGTCTTTTAGCACCTATGAATCGATGGGAGTGACCCCATATATATCCATCCATCTATCAAATCAATAGTCAAAAGGGAAAATAAATTTGATTGGACATTAATAAATAGATTTGTTGGAAATTAACAAAATTATCGTATCTTATTGCTCACATGAAAATAGAAGATTGGAATAATGAAACCCTGAAGCATTTTATACAAGTGGATTTGATACAAGGTTGAATACAAACTTGTTACCTTTCCCTCATTAATTAAGGCTAAGATTACAAGTTGATTTGTCTAAATGATAAATTACAATGTTGAATTTAATATTTTGGGTTTCCTTTGTCTCCGTTTTGAATTTAGAGTAGATGGTCGACCTATCTTCTTTGCACCTGCACCTTTCAGCATTTGAACAACTATATCTAGAGTGATTGTCTGATGATCTACATTCTACAGAAGAAAAAACACATCATTAGTTCTAGATCCAATCAAATTTGATTGCATACTACAATTCATGAATCTAAGATTCTCCACTTGGGATACAACTAGGGGTGTATACCTTAATGGTTAGCTTATAAGATACAACCTAGCAGATAGATCTTCCAAACATGGTAAAAAACTGAAACAAAGTAAACAACTTTGCACAATGACTGGTACTGTAGTAAAGAATATTGGGAGTTAAAACTCCCAAAAAAGGAGCAGTTAGGATTGTTGTTGAACATCAAAACAATTGATACTAATCTCTAGAGAGTTAAAGGAAACTACAATAAGGGCTCCCCATGGAGCCTATCAAAGGTTGTCCAGATATAAACTCTTCAAGGAAAACTCTCCCTTACACAAAATTCTTCCATAATATCCTATCCTTGAATATGTATACTGAAAATAGATATATCCAAGAACTTCTTCCTAACCACCAAAGAGGGCTTAATAATTAGTGAAAACCACACTAGCAAGTGCATATTTCCAAAATAAAATTTCCTAGACAAATTACTTTATTTGATCTTGTTGTGAGCTTGGGTCTATAGCTCTGGAGCCAAAGAAAGAGCACACATATATTACACACCATATGCCAAACATATGAGTATTCCAAACAATAAATAG
Source organism: Pinus tabuliformis (assembly GCA_031772625.1). Classification (NCBI taxonomy): domain Eukaryota; kingdom Viridiplantae; phylum Streptophyta; class Pinopsida; order Pinales; family Pinaceae; genus Pinus; species Pinus tabuliformis. The sequence goes on from CM062809.1 coordinate 774,802,464, forward strand.
TACCAAATTCAACTCCGCAAGCTTGCACATGATGATGCAGGGAATTTGGGTAGGCAAGGTTGCATATCAGCTTCTTTGGTTAACATTCTAAATCTCACTATTTTTTTTTGTATTTATCCCTATGTTAGGTAACTGATTTTAGAAGAATGGGAAGCAAACCAGACACATGAGGTGCATAAAGGAAGTCAAAGAAGGAAATTTTGTTGATGTCTACAGATAAGCTAAAGAACTTCAAGGGAACTAGCATGTTCATCCATGTTAATACTTGAAACAATGTCAAAGGAAACCTCAAACTACTATTTTGTTCTGCTTGTGAATTGCAAGATCCAAATCTAATCTTGGTACACTTATGTCTTGGTTTTGGTCCTCCCCAAGGAAGTTGTATATGGAAAAATGATACTATCATCATTTATATCAATACTTAAAGAAGAGATTTATTAACAAAAGCAAGGGTGCAATAACAATCAATTGTTTTCTTAATTAGGATTATATTGGACGACCTAGAGGCAATGTTGCACATGCTTGGAACCTGTTATTACATTTGGGAGTGTAAAAGGCTTATGTTTATTGTTGCCTGTGCTATCTTTTGATAATATAGCTATTACAGATCCAATGCTCTAGTGATTTATCACTACCATAGTCCCAACTGGCTCTTTATGGGGAGAGGATGAGATGTACAATTCCGTCCATCTATGCCTTAATGTTACAATATGGAGCATTTCCCAAATTGTATTCATATGTAGTAAAACGACAATATATCTGAGAGTTCTCACATATTTTGAAGGCATCCTAGACTATGGTTCTAATCATGAGAGTCCTGACTTGCAATTAATAGAATGCACCATTACAATATGTTTCCATTATGCATTTAAAAAACATGGCTACAAACAATATAACAATGGAACATTCTTTGTCTTTTCTACAACCCTCTCTACTGTAATCTGAATATTAAGTTTTTGACTCCTAACTAAAATACAATATATGACTTTCGATCATATCAGGCAATCAATTGCAAGTTAAAACTACTACAATATCTCTTTCCATTACTTATTTTGCATTAGATGTTTCTTATTGACTGACAATGTGCGTTGATTTTACTATTATGTTGCAATGAAAAACACAAATTGAAGACTGAAACTATAAAGCAACAATACCAATTGGTAAATGGGTTCGAATTTTTAAACGTTTTGGTTTCGAATCTCTAAGCTCGATCCTCATCTCTTCATTCAATCCAAAATGAAGAGCATATGAAGGGAAAGAAGTAAAATGACATCTCATCTCTTCGTTCGATCGAAAATGAAGAGAATATCATGGGACAAAAGTAAAATGACATTTAGAAAGATTATTATTTCTCCTTCACTAGAAGTAGGGGTCAGGGTAAAAATCTTTCTTATGTACAATATTCTTACATGTTTTGTCAGGTAAGTATTTAGACAATATTTTCCCTAGGGCCATACCAACCATACTTGGGAGCGCTTCCCACTCATAGTCTTGTAACTATGTTCTCTTGTCTGTAGATAGTTAGCCAGATTACTTGCCAGTCATAGTATACATACAAAAATTTTGCTAAACAACCAAGGAAATAAATACCATTGATAACGGAGTCCTGTAATATCTGTGCAGTCCTTGAAGATGGTATAGATTACTTACTTGGGAGCTTTGACCATAACAATAACACATATATAAGTAATCACCAAGGCAGATTTATAATGAATCACTTCTATCACATGTCTCAACAAAATTGCAATAAGCCACCATTATTAGTTTATGTCTAGTTGCATATAAAATAAATAATTTCCCTCTAGAGGGTTTCGTCTCACTAGGAATCCTTAATATGAAGGTAAATACGTATGGTCAGATGCTCCATGGGCCAAACTATAATGCCTAGTAATACAACATTGAGGCTATCTGATATCACTGTTAAGATGATATTTCACATCCAATTCGTATACAAATATAACAACAGTTGTGTAATGAGAAATAAAAATTTGATTGCTAGACGTGGCAATTGACTCCTTGTGGAGTGAGACGAACAATCCCTCAATAATTACAAAATGCCAGATCCTAATTGTTTATGAGAACAGTAACATAAATAAATTGTTCTCATAAGCAGTAACTCTAAATAATGGAGTTCAAATTCTCAATAGAATTTTATGAATAAAATACAAACAATGTAAACAATAATAATTAGCCTCGATAGTTAAATAAAGAAAAATTGATAATATTCAACACAATAGAACAAGGTAGAATAGTATATAAAAATTTAGAATGTTTTATATACATCATTTATGATATACTATATCCATAATACTCTTGGCCTCTAGGAAGAAATATAGGGTTCATGCCAAGCTTGTAACTAATGCATCTAATTCACCTCCTTTTGCAAGAAACGTGACTTCAACATATGCATAGGAGACCTTGCTCAATTGATGCTAACAATATATTGGAGGCATGACATCCTTTGAAGAAAAAATTGAAATGGTTGTTTGTCTCTGCATCTATAAAAGATAAAAATGATGGCACTATAAACCTAGAGGTTGGGTTTAATATAGAACCACTACAAGTGATACTAGCATCTGTTTCTGAGCATTTCTCTGAAACAACGGGATAAACATTTGAAATTTCATTAATCATTAAGTATTTTATCAACCTTAATCCTAAGAATCTATGTATGGAAAATATCATAAGATTTGATTCCATGTTGATTTTTGTCTTGATGATTGCAAGAGGTAGGTGCTACCAATTTTGTGGCATTCAAGGAATTTATTCTTCATATAATCTAAAACAATGTCTGTATCCTAGTGAAATGATAGTTTTGAAGCTTCAAGTATCCACTATTTACATATTGGATGCCATTTTCATGACCTTGGCTAGTCAAATATGTATGCTTAAAATAGACTTAGATTGGAGTAATTTGTTCAACATGAAGGAAATTGGTTCTAAATTCTTGAAGGCAAGGACATAAATATCTACCAGAAGCAACAGTCTTGGTATGTAGGCTTTACTTGGAAAAGATTTTATTCATGACATTTTTTTCAAGAATCTTATCGCTCTGTAAAAATAGTGAATACCCTGTCTCAACAACCATTAGGTTGGAAATTTTCCGGTGGATTTTATATAATTAGTGCAAGAGCTAATGACACATGGATTGATAGAGGCATGGATGTAAATTTTTAAAATAAATTAGGTTCCCAAGATAGCAGGATCTAATTCCTATTTGGTTGATATGTTCCTATCACTCAAATTCGCTCATACAGACCTACGAAAATGACATGCTATACTATCTCATGGAGCCAACATTTCAAAAGGGACAGAACATAATAGCATCATGTTCTCCGAGATGGTAGAAAAGGACAATTTTCAATGTCAATGGGAAATAATTATTATAGTCCTATGTAATCTTGGATGGACAAATCCTCTCACTAGATTATATCCACACCTACATGTATTTGAACATTGAAGGTACTGATAATATGAGATAGTGAAATTATTTTTCAGCCCCTCAGTGATAGAAAAACCAGCCGATGAATGTTGGAATTTTGATGCTTCATTATTCTGCATGATAACTAAGCATAAGGGAAGAAAACATTGTATTGATGAAGTTTTAAGGTGTTTGCAGTGGATCACTGATTTCACGTAGAATCCTCACTTTTCACATGTTACAGAAGAGTAGGAAAAGGAATAAACTCCTTTGAGTAGTCGTGTAACATGAATAAGCTCCCTTGATCACTAAATTTGATTTCATGTTGTCATAAATAGATGCCTTGTTGTTCACAAGATAGTTCTCGCAATGAGACTGATGGTCAGGCCTTTGACAAGGTTGAAACTGGGCTCGAAACTCAAGCCATGTCCACTATAGTAGAATATTTGTACAGATAATTGCAAGTGAAACACAACAATATCAACCATTTCAGATATAAGGTCATGCCTCAAGGGCTCACATTTAGTCATGCTATAACCAACCACTCAAACTAAAATTAGGTCGCCTTTGTTCAAATCTGTTGGATAATGTCATGTCAAACACAGCTAAACCATACATTTTTTTATTGAAATATAATAGATGCTCACTTTCCGATACATATAAAAAAAGGAAAATTATATGGCTTCTCCATTCTCTTGAATAATTAGTTGCACAGTGAAAAATTTCCTAGAGGCATGTATAAAGTTAAAAACAAAAAATTTAAAAACCATGGCATGTCAGTGACCCACTTGTTTCCCTAATACTTGTGGCACTATGGACTCAACACACCTCAAACTATGATCCAAAGCATGCTTGGCCTTCTCAAATATTATCAAAACAGAGTCCCATGTAATGACCTAAAAAAAACAGAAACACTAAGTACGAGACAACTCAAATGACGAAGCACCTGTTATTGTATTAACTTAAATGTGGAAATGATATACTTCTATTGTATATTATTTTTCCCAAACACAAAAGTAAGAAGATTCATAAGGTTTGAACATAATTTCCCAATTAAAAAAAAATTAACAAAGTTTTGTAAGAAAATTAAACACCACAACTAAAACTTATGCCAAAGAATCATAAATCTCAACATCATAGCTTAAGTTTTTATGATTCTTTTGAATGTTCTGCTATTGTTTTCAAGGTTTGTTTTTCCTCCTTTGGAAATCCAAGACCAATGCTAACCACCAATGCCATTGAACTCTAATTCCATATGACAATTGCATGAGAAATCTACCTTCCAATTTGGGTTCAAGATTTGAGTGCTTACAATTCCAACTAGATAAATAGGCCTTTATTTACGAATTTGTAGCTCCCAAAATCTGTTGTGACAACACAAAAAACCATAAAAATTTACGAACTTAGCTCCATAGACTCAAATATGAATGGTTATTCTTGAGTTCCCATGCACATGCCTTGGTATTTGATGCCAAAAGTACACAATGGTGAATTGATTATTAGCTTGGGAAACATAGTAAACTGATTATTAGCTTGGGAAACAAAGCACAAGATTTTCCCACAACTGATTATTAGCTTGGGAAATAGAGCAGGAGATTTTTACACAGCAGTAAATCCCACAAGAATATGTATGAGATGTCCATTTAACATTTAAGAAAATTTATAAGTATGAGATCACTAAAATGGTGTCTACACTAGTCAGGGAACCATCCACATGATTTTTGTGTCGTAATATAGTTTACAAAAATTCCCTGGATGAATATACCATAACTAGTGTACCATGAATGGACGAAACACTGGAAGTGTGGGATATTTTCCACAGGATTACTATATTTTCCTTGTATAATGATGATTTTTCAATGGGTGATGCTATAATTAAATGCAAAGCATAAGTGAATGCCTTTTTGTATTGATTAATGACCTCTGGTGTCACTTTGGTGACGAGATTTGGTATGCATGGAATTCCTTATAATATTCCATAATTGTATGAATGTTCTATATACTAATGGGTTTCTTATTAATTAGTTTATTGTTGTAGCCTCCTTGGAAATATGAAACATATACCTTGTAGTTGGATGCCAAATTATGTCCACATGGAGGGTGCTTCTTTCTTATTAATTTAGTCTAGAAATTGACTTATGTATTTTGTGTGCCCCCATGAGATGATTTAGAATTTCGGTGCACAAAATCATGCATACATGTATAGTTTATTTTTCACTATGCATAATACCAGCTTGTTTTAGTAAGATGTCAAAAAATCATGGAGATCACAAGAACGATAGAGGTATGAGTAACCATTAGGATGACATCCTGGTCTACTTTTCTTGGGTGGAGATATGTATTTGACTTTCAAGAACATCACTACATAACCATTAAATCTCATTAAGCTCACATCTAGTTTCCCTATTTGTAGTTCATAAGGACAAGACCCAAGGTAAATTGCTTAATGATGATAGCAGAGCTTCATCAATTGTATCACAAATGTCATAATGTTTCTGGAGAATGTTCTTAACATATCAGATAAAGTTACCTCAAGTTTAATTTTCAAGACACACATCCTAGTGCGTCACATGTTCAATAGACATGGGGCCCCTAAGGGACCTGTCCTATTACTTAGGATGTTATACATGGTAACATTCTCCTATAAGGTCTCATTACACATTGCTCTATATAATGTGCTGACAATAATTCTTTCTGGATTGACTGTCATATATGAGCCCTTGACACTAAAGCTTATTGAATTATATCGTAATACAAAACTAAAAAATCTGACTTTGAAAAGAAAGAAAATAGTTTATCGAAGGCTCATAGTAGTGAGATTCAACAATATTGCCTTGTGCAGTAATGAAATTCCACAACAATACGCAATTTAACAAAAATTTTGTATAGTACAGGTACAACATGGTTAATCTAATTACTGAAATTATAATCACCAAAAATCCCATAAACCTCACAAATATTCTTAAAAAATGGTTGATGTATAAACTAAATTGCAGAATTTTCAAGCAGTTTTTTATAATTTCTACTTCGCTTAAGAATCCAAAAATACTAAAGATCATGGTAATAAATGGGATTGAAGCAATGCCACTACAAGCATTTTTCTAACAACGTTATATCTTGTAAACATCTCCCTTTTTCCAGGATATCAATAGGATATTAACAACAATATTGTAAAACTCACATTCAAGGATAACTCAATTAGGGTCTTGAAACATTGACATGCAAAGAACCTAGAAACAATTAGCAAAGTTAGAAAGGGCTCAGAGAACCTTGAAAAATGAACATAACTTGATTTGTTTTTAATTCATTTCCTAATCCAAAAAGGTATCTCTATCACTGATTAAACACCATTTTCCCCCTCTATTGCCACATCGAGGTAACTCTCACTGGAAAAATCAAAAGCTCAAAAAAAATTATCCTAAAAAAAACATTTTACAAAAATGTTTGAGCCCTATCAAAACAATTTCTGGAAAAGATCACCAATGACTCAGCCGAATCACAACCTTCTCAATAAATAGTGAGTCAGGTAGGCCTTTTAGAACATTTTTTTGGCTATAATTTCTTGTTTTGCATTAGAAAACAACGTAATAAATAAGAAAAAAAATCAAGAAGGAATAATTCACAAGAAAAAATAACCAACCATAGCTAAAAAGGACAAATAGTATACTTATCCAAGAAATTTAAAAAATTCAATGGCTATAAAATTATACAAACAAAAAATGAGAGCTATAACCAACACCAACCTTGAATCACCCACATACTCACATCCCAATGCGCAATTGTAATGTCCCATAGGTCAAAGTTCAACTTACTCAAACAAATTTTCAAAGACATCTTGCTCCAAATGGTACCAATCGTGTTTTACTTTCAAAGAAACTGAACCAGAAATTTCCTACAATAGTCACTTTGATACATACCCCCAAAGCCTAGTTGACTTATTGGTGCTTAATGAGAACCAAAACATCGTATAGTTAGCCCTAAGACTCGATTGGTTTACCCTTAAACATGATTCACTTCTTACTCGTTGATGACAAATACGTTTTATAATCACTCATCACCCATTATTGAGAATATAACTTGGGAGAATAGCTCCATTAGTAGTCGAAATCCTGACTAACCTTAATAGTGCACACTGGGTGTCAGCTACATAAAGCCACGACCCATAAGTGTCCAAACTGAAAATTCAATAGATCATGAAGTTTGTGAATTATTTTTAACCTTTTTAAATAGTTAGCTACAGAATAGAAGGAATGTCTAAATGAATTTTCAATCAAATTTGAAATAGAAAATAATAAGGAAATATAAGAGAGGAAATTAACTATGACATTACATTATATATCAATAGTTGAAAAAGGAACGTATAGATTTGACTGTTTGTAGAAATAATGTTATCATATTTGTCTAAAGTTAACCAATTAGTAAACAATTCCACAAAAACTTCAATTACCTCGCGCTCGAATAAATGTTATTGCAATTATTTTTCGAGTACATCTCTGTGTTTAGTATTGTCATTTGCACTAGTCAAGTACTACTACACATTACTAAGTAGATAGTATATATGGTGTTCCCTTCAGAACAATTACCTATCAAGTAAAAGTGTCAAGCACTTGTATTCCTTAAATAAAACTTTTGGCCTGGAGTATGATTCTTTCATTTCCAAAATACACAGTTGGTGAGGCTAAGCATGTGATATGACCTCAATTTTATTAAATTCACATTAAATTAGATATATACATATTAAATTGACCACTTTATTATTGCAGTCTACAAGCAACCAATGTTTTCTTAAGGGAATGAAAGTATCCTATAATTTGGCATCTATGAGTATGAAGTATCATCTAGTTTGGTATCTATGAAATATGTAGAGAATAAACCACAAGAAACCAACATAGGGGTGTTATCACTCAGATTTTCCTTAAAAGTTATTGGAAAGAAGGAAAGGATCCAAGGTAACTACAAACCAATATTTTAGACTCGGGTTCTAGCCAACCTAAGTCCAGAGAGGGCTCTCTCTTTATGATTTAGCTTTGTTTGTTGGGATATTAGGCTAGTTATGAAAGTTTAAGGGTGTTTTGATTTAGATTGTGTGGTGGAATTCTAGGAATAGATGGGTAGAGCAAGCCTTCAGTCCATTGGGCTATGGAGTCAAAGAAAGAGTAGCGCAAATAGATCAGATCAATTGCTAAAGGAGGAATTCACAGGGCAATCCAGTACAACAGAAAGCAAATATGTGGGTTGAAATGCATGAGGTAATCCTAGTCAAGGTAGAAGGGTAATGAAGAATCCTTAAACCGAGATCAAGATGAGGAAAAGAGGGAGGTCAATCGTAAAGGGCAATTAAGAATCCTTCACTTTTGACCTAAGGGAAAAACTACAGAGGTAGGGGAGCAACTAAGATTTCCCAAACCAAGGTAATTCAGTAGAAAACAGTGAGAATGTAAACATGTCAAAACAGAGAGCTTAAAGCTAATTCTGAAATATTTTTCTTTGTTTACTATTTAGATTTTATAAAGAAAACATGTAAATATTTATAACATGATGAGAAAAAAATAATAACATGAAGAGATAATACTTATTTGGTTTCCATCTGTTATAGACATTTTTGGGCACTGCAACCCCAATCAAACATGTCCATAAACCAAGGGCTCCTAAGTCCCAAAAGGGTTGTTCCATACACTAAAAGGACAAGGTCAGATGATTACATCATCTCCCAGAAGTTCTCCATGAAAAACTGCTCAGCACTGGTCAAGATTGGACCATCTCACCTGCTCCATGGTCAACGTGCGATGCATCCCACCTAATGCACATGGGAGGTGCGATGCATACTGAAAATCCCTTCTATGGGGTGCGAAGGGTGAGAGTGGACAAATGGCAGAGATAGTTTGTGATGTGGATGATCATGGAATCTTCCATAAAATTCTCCTATGACACTTGCCTCTCTGAATTCACCCAAGGATGAGTAATAGATCATCAATCTCCAAGTGGAATCAAGAACTATAAAAGAGAGGACACTAATTAGAATCCCAGAAGCTGGCTCGCCCCCCTGCAATCATATATATATGGATCCCTCATCCCAGAGATCCAGAGGCTAGAATTTTGTATCTTGTAAGGAAGTGCTATTGGTTTCTTGTTGGAATATCATAGTGTTGGGTGATATAAGATTTTCATGAGGTGAAAGAAGGGCTTTCATGTTGGAGGGTGACGCTGGGTCAGAACAATTGGTTGTAATCCTCTTTGCTTACTCTTGATATTAATAAAGCTATTCAAGTTTTCCTCCACATTCTTGTATGTTTGATGATATATGCATTTGTGTGGTCAATATACATCTGGTCCTATATTGTTTATGATTGTAGATCTTTGTTCTTCAATAGTATTATGCTACCTTGATTCCACAGGTGCTCTTGAAACTAGGTAGATGAAGGAGAAGTGGCAAGGATCTGTCAGAAGGGAGAGGAACCGAGTAAGGAACCAAGCGCAAGACTGAGGTTGGTGTCCTTCATTCCACTCTTATATACTTCTCATAAAGGAAAACGAAAGTGGCTTTAGCTTGTTTGTTTCTAAGATAGCTAGCAGTCTTAGTGGGACTAGCAACTCCTAGTGGACACTAGATTTCCCGGTAACAAAATGGCGACTCCACTGCGGAGCGAATAGATTGTTTGTTTGTCCATATTTGTTTGTTTTATAAACTTATAGATGGAGCCTGAAGTCAAGCCAGCTAGCCTTCGAACTGCATTTGCTATGCAAGTGCAAAGTAGATCAACGCTGCTTCAGTCTATCTCTGGGTTTTGATTATAAACTAAAGAATTGATTTACAAACCTTCTAATTGCCCTAGTGGTGGCTCTAGTAACCTCATTAGATCAGCCCCTGTGATTTCTATTTGTTGTACATCATTTGCTCAGCCTAAATCCCTAAACTGAGCTAGAAATTATGAGCAAGAACCAAGTAAAGTCTCGTCCTGGTACCATCGCACCCTCTCCTCAAGGAAACCAGTATGCATCACACTTCCCGTGTGCAGTAGGTGGGATGCATCCCTGTTTCCCTATGTTACAGGTGCGATGATCAGAAAAGGCTAATTTTGCCTCCAGGTCTTGGTTTTTCTTCACTCTTTTCAGCTCTATTATGGAGTTTTGCTGTCTGTGATCAGTATACCACTGTGGAAACCCCCTTCCTTTCCATCATTCTGCCTCCATTGTGCAAAGAACTGTGAATTCTTTTATGTATTTTCCGCCATTTTCAGTTCTCTTTTACAAAGTAGTAGCATAGTCGAACTGTCGTCTTTTGATTTGAAAGTGTTGCAAGTGTCGCTTTCAGTTAAAGAAAAGAATTCTATTGTTCTTGATGGTAGATTATACAGTTACTCTTGTATTTGATTTGTATTAGTAGTTTTTCAAGTGTCGAAAGTAGTTTTCAATTCAAAATAGTAAAGTGTCGTCATTATCTTCCTTTCGTTTTTGAAGAGAAATTTGTTAGTACTGTTGCTTTGAAAAGATAATTCAGATTTGTACTTAGCATTCTTCTTGTCATTCACACATTAAGAAAGCTGAAAAAAAATACATGCATGTGCATTTGCATTTAGACTGCTTGTTGGTTTGATTTAGGATAGTGCATCTAGTGTATGATCTCTGCTCTATGTTGAAAGAATATCATCTCTCTTTCTTTAGTAGCTAGGATTTTCATTGCAAAAAGAAGATTAAACAATTGTTTATCATCTTAGATTTCATTTTAGGAATTGTACATCAACATCACGCGGTGAACCTGAAAGGCAAATTTCTTAAGAAAGATCAACTGTAAAATAAATTTAATGAACCTAAAAATGCTTTGGAACCTAACGCAGAACATTTAGAAGTCTAGGCTAGAGACGTATTCCGGCGTCATAAAGCCTGGTAACTATCACTTTCACTGTTGGTTGGGTGATTCCTCCTCTTTGAGATGACAAGTGCCAGTACGGACTTGTGCTCCCACGTACCGTCGAGTATATATTGGGAAACCACAATAGGCTATATCCTTTATCCATAGGAAGCCGTGTCTTCCACCCTATCAATCGCAATGCACTGAACACAACATTCGCGAAGATTGACTGCCATACCGTAAAAAGTATTCTACAGTTTTGCGATTGGTTTGGTAATCCCTCTGTTTAGATTTCCAGAGTAGTCTCTTTCATTCCTTTTCAGACTCCTTAAAGGGAAAGGTCCATCTGAGCACTTGTTACTTCAGGCTCATCAAAAATAGAAGGCGACTAGAGTCATATTTTGTTTTTTCTCAACTCTTAAAAATTAAAAAAACAAGTTGTGTCAAAGCGTATAAAATTTACTTTAATCGGAATAATATCACCATTCCTACGTTGGTCTTCGGTTAATGAAAATGGAGTCCACCGACCAAGGAGTTCCCCTTGGAGGAAATCCTAGTCCTTCCTCCTCTTGGGGAGATGTTGGTGCACCTCATATGGCCACATTGTCACTTCCAAGATTGACGATTGGCTTGCCAATATGGCTCTTCTCGACCTCCATCGTTTAGAACACTGTGATTCTTGAACAATCAAGTCAGCAACTAAATGACACTGAAGTTATCCCCCAACCTTCTACTTCATCCGATTCTCCCTCTCCTCCTTCCTCTTCACTTAATAAAGCCGATAAGGCCCAAAACCAAGTAACTAAGAAGAAGAAGGAGAAGAAGAAGAAAGAGAAGAAGAAGAAGGATCCAAAGGCGAAAAGGGGCAACCATGCATCGTCTAGCGAAAATCCACACACTGCACCGTCCAGGCCTAAATCTCCATGTGTCATTTGCAAAGGAGACCTCTATCACCGAGATTGTCCCTGCATCCCTCGGATTTTAAGGGACTGGTCTCCCCATTTGCACAATCTGGTGTCATCAACCTTTGACGATCATGTTGAGAGCACACCATCAACTAGTGAAAAAGAATTCCCGCGACAAAAAGGAAAATGTAAATTTCCTTGTAAACTGTGTGAAGGCGATCACGCCGTCCACTGTTGTCCCTTCCTAGATGAAGCTAAAAGAGTTTTGGATGACCGTCCAGCTTCCTCCTAGATATAAGAAACTCTTGCCAAGTCCGTCACGAGTTGAGAATCTGACAGACATGCCATTGTGGTCAGTCGAAGCATCTGCCATTGAAGATAAACCCACTGAACCCATACCAGATGAAAGTCAAAAGGTTGAGGCGGCAGTCGACCCAGTCTTGTCTTCGGAAGGTCCATCTTTAGATGACACAATCACTGAAGAGAATGAGAACGACACCATCCAAATTATTTTCGTAAACACAGACTTCGATGAACATGGGGGCAGTCTACCCATTCCTTTACCACAAGAAGGAAGTTCGTCAGAGTCATATCCGGCTATCTATTCAGTCCCACCTCCAAGAAACCTAGTCATTTCTTTCGATTGGAATCTACTAGGCAGACCCCGGGTACCAGCCAACATACCATTCTGAATCATTGTACAAGCTTACAAAATGATCATGGTCGGTACCATCATAGATGAAGGGGCTTCTGGGAGTATCCTTTCCTCAATTGCTTGGGAAGCTCTTGGTTCACCATCACTTCTTCCTGAGATGAGAAATTTGACAGGCTTCGACAAAGGAACCAGTTGACCGTTAGGGATCCTTCCTAATGTGCCCATAACGTTGAGAAGGAAAATCGTTTACATGAATGTAATGGTAGTCTGAGGACCTCTAGATTATAATCTACTCCTTGGACGTGACTATATTTATAGCATGGGAGCCATTGTCTCTTCACTCTTTAGAGTAATGTGTTTTCCGCATGAAGGCAAAGTGGTCAAGCTTGTAGACTAGCTTTTGTTTCCTGGCTCACTCATAGCTAATAGTCAAATACCATCCCTAAATGGTCTTTTCACGCAAGGAATGTCTCATCGATCTCTAGTCCGTCCACCTGATGAGCGCAAGTGATTTGGGAGGACATGACTGAATCCCAGGGGGCATGCACCCTGGCCTGCTCCGGCACGAAAACTCTAGGTATAGAGTAGGTTTCTGCGAAGGAAAATGACTGATCTGATTCCCATCCGGGATTGGACCAAAATAAGATTCCTTCATCAAGGTTACGATGTTGGGATTTAGAACCACCCTGGTCCAGATGGACTAAGCTAGGAAGTGTTTCTATCTTCGGTGTGGATGGAAACTATCTTGCGAAAGCAGGAACTTCTATATGGTAACCTGGAAGTTTTTCACTATATGTGGGGGCATGCAAACCTTTTTTCATGCAAGCAAAGAGCAACCATTTATTTTCATAGTTTGTAGTTTCTTAACCCTTTAAACTCGTAGGATTGGTCATTCCTAACTTGCATAAAGAAAGGATCCGGGGCAAAGCTTTGAAAGGTGCAAGCTCCATAAAAAATGGCATCTTAGATGAGATATCCTTATTATACGGCTGGCACAAGAAGTTTTCATGTGGAGTTCAAGCTCGTTAAAAATTAAAATTAAGCAATGAGCAAACGTTCCCCCTGAGTTTAAGCTCATTAAAAAATGAACCAATTTCTGGTAAATAACCATTGTGAATGTATTATCATCAGCTTTTGAGCCCTGGTCGTGTTCTCATCCTCACCTCCACTCTATTTTAGCCGATCATTCACCTCCATTTGATTGTTTACCCCTTTTGAGGAACAGCTGCGAAGAGTGATCCTGTTAGCCATCCTTGTGACACTTCCGTGATTGGAAAATTCCAAACCATACCTAGAATCAACTGCTACCTGAAATTATCACTCATTCCTAAAAAAACCAGTCTCCTTTAAGCTCTTTTCACCTGACTCGTAAAATATGAAAAGATTGACGAGCAATTGGCCTCTCCAGCTCGTTAAAGCGACCTGCAGTGCTATCCCTTCTCTATATTTTAATCTTTTTGGACCTGAGGGATTATTACACAAAAAGGTCAAGTGCTTGTTTTGTTCAGCTCGTTAAAATTACCGAAAATTCATCCCTTTTGTATTATTTGATACATTTTCAGACTTAAGGGATTACATGATGAAAAATGAGTATTGGAGTCTCCTTTACGTCCCTTTCATACTCTCTAAAATTGAAAAGGACTAAGTTATCTTTGTATTTAAACTCATTAAAACCGAATAGCGACAAACGTTTCCATACAGACAAGAACAAGTTTCATTGTCACTAGACTCGTTAAAATATAGCGACGGGTTTGCCTGAAGCGTAAATTATAGAAAAATCATATGTTATCCTCCTCAAGCTTGACAAAAATAAAGAGGTACTAGTCAACAATGACTAGGGAAAAATTGGGAAGAAAACTTGAAGAAACTTTATTGGTAGAAAGTCACTTTTGAACATTACACTTTCACTCTGCATCCGAGTCGGGTTGGGTTGTTTTGTTCACTAGTCATATCACCATTGGTCCATCACACCATCCATATTTGGGGTTAACACTACCAATCCATGTTAGTGTCGCCGGTATGTTCAAGAGAAGTCGCTCAAAGAATTCACCTGTGTCTCATCCACTGCAATACATTCACGCTCCATTCTTTCATGACCGCCACCCTGAACCCTGTATCATCAAATCTTTTTCACCTCCAAAATAATTTACTCCTTTCCATGTCGTAGATGTGGGATTCATTAAGGCCCTCCTATGGCGGGCTGCTTCTTGTCAACATCAGCTCATTATCCAAGAAGTCGACCTAGGAACAACCCTTTCAGTACTTTGAAGCTTGCATGCCTCAACGGCAAGTTTCTGACTTCCGACGACAGGTTTAGATCAATGGCCTTTGACCGAAATATTTTGCGCGGTGTTCGATGCCAAGTCCCTGATTCACACCATGCGAATTATACTATAGTACCTTGAGGGTCATCATCATTATCGGTGATTCCTCTCGTGCCTGTTAACAGCTTACATCATTGGCTGTCAATCAGGCGATGTCTTTCCATGTTTGACTCCAGAACATCTTTCACATGGATCGACTTGTACTCCGAGTGAAGATTGAACAAGTTTGAAGACCCCAGATCTAGTTTCATCCATCCGAGCTACGATATATTCAGGAAAATAAAGGCATCAAATGTACATTGTTGTTGGACAGATGATCATCCGAATCAAAGGATGATGGCTCTATTAGAATCATCAGTCTCCCACACAGACGGTTGTCTATCTTATGTACATGAAAATGAATTTATAAAGCTGAGCATGGGAATGCCCACCTCAGCTAGATCATGAAAAATATTATGAAGATAATGTATTGTATTGTATCTTATTACAGGTCACCTTCTAGCTCAAAAAAACTTCGGATCCTCGTCATAAAGCATTTCACCCGCCATCAAAAGATTAACGACCTCATGCTTTAGGGGGCAACTCTTATAGACATTTTTGGGCACTGCAATCCCAGTCAAACATGTCCATAAACCAAGGGCTCCTAAGTCCCTAAAAGTGTTGTTCCATACCCTAAAAGAACAAGGTCAGCTGATTACATCATCTCCCAGAAGTTCTCCATGAAAAACTGCTCAGAACTGGTCAAGAATAAACCATCTCACCTACTCCATGGTCAAAGTGCGATGCATCCCACCCAATGCACATGGGATGTGTGATGCATACTGAAAAGCCCTTCTATGGGGTGCGATGGGCAAGAGTGGACAAATGGCAGAGACAGTTTGCGAGGTGGATGATCATGGAATCTTTCAGAAACTTCTCCTATGACACTCGCCTCTCTGAATTCGCCCAGGGATGAGTAAGAGATTATCAATCTCCAAGTGGAATCAAGAACTATCAAAGAGATGACACTAATCAGAATCCCAGAAGCTAACTCACCCCCTTGCAATCATCTATATATGGATCCCTCATCCCAGAGATCCAGAGGCTGGAATTTTGTGTCTTGTAAGGGAGTGCTGTTGGTTTCTTGTTGGAATATCATTGTGTTGGGTGATCTAATCTTTTCATGAGGTGAAAGGAGGGCTTTCATGCTAGAGGGTGACGCTGGGTTAGAACAATTGGTTGTAATCCCCTTTGCTTATTCTTGATACTAATAAATCTATTCAAGTTTTCCTCCACATTCTTGTATGTTTGATGATATATGCATTAGTGTGGTCAATATACATCTGGTCCTATATTGTTTATGATTGTAGATCTTTTTTCTTCGATAGTATTATGCTACTGTGATTCCACAGGTGCTCTTGAAACTAGGTAGACGAAGGAGAAGCGGAAAGGATCTGTCAGAAGGGAGAGGAACCGAGTAAGGAACCAAGCGCAAGACTAAGGTTGGTGTCCTTCATTCCACTCTTATCTACTTCTCATAGAGCAAACTGAAAGTGGCTTTACTTTTTTTGTTTCTAAGATAACTACTAGTCTTAGTGGGACTAGCGGCTCTGAGTGGACACCAGATTTCCCGATAACACCATCGTGCACAAGAATCTTGTGAAATGTCTTTAAATTTATTTCATGATCCAGCCGCCAATGTAGACTTGATTAAAATAGCTCACTAGCTTGATATGAAATGTATACCAGAAATGTCTTTGAATCCATACTAAAGACTTCAATTTTTGAAGTATTTATACAAAAATTACACAAAAATTCTCATAACCGTATGAGATTTATTATAGGAAATACAAAATATCTTTTACATAAAGATAAAGACATATGGAAAACTGATTGTTGTTGTCCCTTAATTTATGAACAAGCTAGATGTTGGAACTTGGATTTGCCTCTTGCAGTTTCTTTTGTAATTGTGTGCTATATCTTCTTCTTATTTTCATCTGATGTCACTCTTTACCTGTGTTCTGATACTCTTTACCTGTGTTACCAGACCATACCGTAGTAAATATTTTATACCTTACAGATTTACTACAGTGACTTATAGTATCTCTGTCATATTACTCCACCATTCATCCTTTGGTATTTTCATTCTGACCAATTTCCTGTACACTTCATCAGCTTCAGTGTATTTTGCAAAATTGGGCTAGACCATGAACAGGTGTTTCACTTCATGTTCAATATAAAAATGATTTTCTAAACCATTATAAAGCACTTTTCCTGTAGGTAGTGCTTTTTTTGTAGAAGAGTTGGCTTGACTTCTGGCTTGTTTGTGCAGTTTCTCAATGTAATCATCATGATTCATTAATTTGTCATTTATGACCAATGGGCTTGGAAGGCCTTTGTCTCTCATAATGCCATATTTTAACATAAAATCATCTATATCCTCCCAAATACTTTGACATCTTTTTTCCAAATTAAGCATCAAGTTATTTTTAGTAAGAACTTTCTTAATTTCCAAGATGGTGGCAGTTCTATCCTCAATTTCCAATTGCTCCAGTTGGTGCCTATTTCTGCTATTCAAAAAGTTAATCAATTGGGTTGCCTCTTTAGGTTTCTCTCCCAATTATTCTCTGGTTTTTTGTATGGCCTCCATAGCTATTTTTACTAGCTCAGTCTGTTCAAAAATGATTTGGATAGAAGGCCAAATATCATTGATGGGATCAATGATATTGGTCCATAAGATATCTTTAATATCTCTTAAAGGTTTTTCTAATGTTAAGTCCTTTTCCAGGACTTTGCTTATTTCTTCCATCCCTCTGTCTTCCCTTTCTTCTTCTTTGTTCTGAATCTTTGCAAGCTCATAATTGGTTTCTAAGCTTGACATTTGTTCTTTAAGTTTCTTCAACTCTATTGCCTAGATTCTCATTTGTTCCATGGCTTTGATCATTTCATTTGTCCTTTCTGATGCTGACTCTGTGCTGTCTGGTGTACCTATAGTCAAAGTGGTCCCTTTTCCTGGGAGTGTTGTGCCTGGTGGAAGTGTTGGTTCCAAGGCAATTGCTAAAGTGGAAGGCACAACTGTAGAAACTATGGGAATAACAATCTGAGAAGTGGTCGACTCACTTGTCTTAGACTGTATTGCTTTTTCCAATTCGTCCTCAGCTTCTTTTAGCTGGTCATTTAGTCTTAGGATCAGGTCCATAAGTTCTTCCTCCTTTTTCCTTTCTATAATTTCTGCAGTTTTGGGAATGATGGAGTGGAGAGATCTTAAGCTGCGTTTTCAAGGTAGCAATGTCATCATTCTTCTTTTTAATTAACAGTTCAGCTACCCTCACATCTTTGGGATCATGTCCCAATTCTAGTATCATATTCTATAAAGCTTTTATTCTGTTGTCCTTAGCCTGAGAGGAAGCTTTTTCTAATTGCAGTTGTGCAGATGTGTTATGCAAAAAATTTTGTAGTGGATGGGCTGCAATGGCTTTGCTAGTTAAAGTAGAATAAATCATTTCCCCGGTCTGCTTATGTAGTTCTATTTGGTCAATAGGATGAATATCCTTTGCCAATACTTCAAAATCAGTTTTAAAGTAATCTGCCATGGATTTTCGTTGTTGTATAATGGGTTTGAGGAAACAAATATGCATTTTCCTTCCTTTATGTCAAAAGCTGACATAAGTCTGGTATGGTTGGTTGGGGCTATTTTGAGGTAATGGGCATAAGTTTGTGCTTTCAATTTCTCATTCTTTGCTTTTATTTCTTTATACTTACCCTTGATATCTAGGCTCTATTCAGAGGAAACCCTGAAGGATGACACCTCTATGCTATGTTGTCTTTCCAATATTGGCATATCTGAAGTAGATGGGGACCCACCTATTGGGATATCTTGGATGCTCTCTGTCCTTTCTGCCACTGTGTTGTCTATGATCTCCTCAGTGAACTCTTCTTCTACATAGGGATTCAACCTTTACCTTTTAGTAAAGGTTTGATCAGTAGACCTGCTGGAAGGAGTGGCCTCTTCCCAGTTTCTTTTAGGATTCCTTTCCGCATTGAGAGGAGTTTGTAAAATTGGAGGGTTGCTCATGATTTATTGAGGTTGAACTAACTCCTCTAAAATTTCGGGATGCTCTTACTCTTCTTGTTGTCCTGAATGTCCTGCTTGATCTGATGTATCTTGATTCTCTGATGGTTGAGTGCTGGGTTCTTGTGACTTTTTTGGTGTTGAAGTCTCTCCTCGCACCTATACAAGCAATTTTCATCAATCTTTCTTTCCAAATCTACCCATACATCGTCAACTTCAACTTGTGTGCTATCCCAATCTATTAGAGTTCCTTCCACCCATTTAGACTGATTTGTATATTGCTCAATCTCTGGGATCCTATGGTGGATGTAGGGGGATAGCTTATGCTTTTTCCTTCTGTCACAGATGAAGCTCCTTTTCAATCTCAATCTCTCAAGGATTTCCTCTGCCTCTTTCCCTACTCTTCTGTTGTTGCAAATAAAAGGGCTTAGATGATCCTTTATCCTTAGCTAAGCTTTCTTCTTAGTCTTTACAAAGTGGATCTCACCAGAATTGATCATTTGCCTGTAGTACTCCAGAGCAAATAATCACATGGGGAGATATTTGGAAAGTTTATAGGGAGGAAGCTCACACCCATAAATTTTGATCTCGGTATGGTTCTGGTACAAGTACCAATCCCCGACTGTTATGAAATCAGCTCAAGAAAAGAAAGAAAATATATATCAACGCCTTAGAATTCAGCCTCTTCGAGGGGGCAACCTCCTTTACATTACATAAATCAACAATTCTTGGATTATAAAAATGAAAAGACCTCATTTCTATATATAGGAGTCTAAGGGGTCATAACATAATCAGAGCCGACATAACAATAATAATGTAAGGGCACAATAATAACAATAGTGGGCTTCTATGGGGCACAATAGTAACAATATGGGCACTACATGGGTACATCAATATAATAAGTGGGTTATACTAATAACAATAAGGGGTTACACTAGTAGTATAGGGGCCTAACATGGCCCTCTCCTTCAAAAAGCGTTGTCCTCAACGCTTGAGTAGTTCTTGATGCTTCTGTATAAAATTCTTGTCCGCCCATGTGGAATATTCAGCGGGTAAGTTCTTCCACTTGATGAGATACTCTGAAGTTGATCGATTTCGTAGCTGTCGGGTTCTTGTTTCTGTGACTGCTCCAAGTTCCAATATGATTTTTCCTTCGTCTTCAATTTCTGGCAATATTGTTTGAATTGGGATATTTTGCAACTTTTGAATAAGTGGCCATACTTCTTCGTCCTTCTTCCATTCATCCCTTGCTTCGTTTATCCAATCTGGTTGGATAATATAAATAGCACAAAACAATGCTTCCACATCCTCATCCTTGAAGAGTCTTCCCATTCGGTAAGGTCGCCATTTTTTAAGTGCATGTAGTATTGCCAACATTTCCTTCTCATAAATAGCTTGCTTGATATGTAGCAGTAAAAATACCCAATTACCTACATCAAAACATTTTTCACTACGATGTTGATCTCCCTGTTGTTTCGTTTGATTTTGCACCGAAGTGGCATTATCCTTTAAAAGTTGGAGAACTGTTGTTGATGCTCGATGTGATCTTTCACTGCTTGAACCCTTTTCTTCTTGATATGTCCTTCTATCTCTATAGTTTGAGGAGTGGTAATTTCTTCCAATCTTTTACAAGATATGGTCGGATTCATTTCTTGATGCTTGATGTGATCTTTCACTTCTTGAACATTTTTCTTCTCGATACGTCCTTCTATCTTGATAGTTTGAGGAGTGGTAATTTCAAACAATGAATTACAAGATATGGTTGGATTCATTTCTTCTTTCTCAATGTGATATTTCACTTCTTGCACCTTTTTCTTCTTGATATGTCCTTCTATCTTGAGAGTTTGAGGAGTGGTAATTCTTGCCAATGCTTTACAATATATGGTCTGATTCATTTCTTCTTTCTCTGGGGTTGGGTCCTGGCATATATCCTCTTCCATTGACGTTTCTTGATCCTTTTCTTCCTCCTCTTCATACTCTATGTAAAATAATTTCTTCTCAGTACACTTATGACCTTTAGTGCATTTGCTATCACAATTGTAACAAAGCCCTTTTTCTCTTTTTTCTTCCAATTGTTGTGGTGTAACCCTTGTAGGTTGTGGAAGGCTAGGAGAAACAACACTTCCATCTTTATAGTTGTGAGTGGTAGACTTACTTGTTGCCATAATTTTACTTTCCAATATGTCACACAACCCTTTTACTCTTTCCAATTGTTGTGGTGTTGCTCTAAAGAAGGTGTTGCTCTTTGTATCCTCATAATGTGCTATCATTTCCTCCGTGAGAATTGACCACGTAACAAGTTGTTTACGAGAACAGAGCCCTTTATACCATAAAAATTGATCTGGTTCTAAATATGAAGATGCAATACATACCTTTTGTAACAGTGGTACACCATGTAGATCAAAATATTGCTCCATCTAAAGTATCCAATTTACCGGATCCTTGCCATCAAACTTCCTCATCTTGATTTTTCTTGATTTTAGGACCTCAATATTGAAATGGCTGTAACTCTGTAATTTCGGGTATTTAAGTTCTGAAATTGTGATCTGTAGTATCCCTTTGTGTCCTCTTTCGAATGCCACCAGTCTGATCCAAATTGGATTCTCCAAGAAAGAGTTATGCACAATCTCCCAAGATGACCTGATTATAGCCCTTTCCAGAAGAGCGAGCTTGTATGAAGTGCCAAGTGTCAATTTTTCGACCTCTGGTTCTAAAAAAGATATACAGGAAACTATAGTCTGTCATCTTTTTGTACCTTCTTACGAAATTTCAATCTGATCCTCAAAGAGAAAGTTATGACGATTTTCCCCAAGTCACCTGTTTTGAATGTAATTCAGGAGTCTGCAAAAAGGCCAACTTCCTCAAATCATATCTCCGAAAATATCATGCAAAAAGATCTGAAATTCAGACCCAAGGTTCAGCGCGATTTCTTCTCAAATGGGTTTTTTTTTTTACTTCTGAAACGTCACAGAAAAACAGT
This sequence comes from Pinus tabuliformis, assembly GCA_031772625.1. Classification (NCBI taxonomy): domain Eukaryota; kingdom Viridiplantae; phylum Streptophyta; class Pinopsida; order Pinales; family Pinaceae; genus Pinus; species Pinus tabuliformis. The sequence continues at coordinate 774,824,649 of CM062809.1, forward strand.
TATAGCGAAAATTCCATGATGACCTGTTTGGAGCAGCGAAACCCTAGAATCCAAAGCTCTGATACCAAATGTTATGAAACGAGCTCAAGAAAAGATAAAAAAGATAGATCAACCCCTTAGAATTCAGCCTCTTCGAGGGGGAAACCTCCTTTACATGACATAAATGAACAATTCTTGGATGATACAAATGAAAAGACCTCATTTCTATATATAGGAGTCTAAGGGGTCATAACATAATCAAAGCCGACATAACAATAATACTGTAAGGGCACAATAATAACAACAGTGGCCTTCTATGGGGTGCAATAGTAACAATATGGGCACTACATGGGTACATCAATATAATAAGTGGGTTATACTAATAACAATAAGGGGTTACACTAGTAGTATAGGGGCCTAACACCGACCTTGTACTGCTTGGATAACTGAAGAACTCTTTTAATATCTGCACTAATCGTAGGAGGAGGATTTCCCAGTAACATAGTAGTTACTAGATGTACAAATAAGTCAATGAAATTTGTGTAAGTATCAAAAGATAACAGACCTAGGATTCCCTTTAGTATCAAGCTTTTGTACAGAGAAAGGGAAGTTATCAGTTTGGTAGTAGAGAAAAAGATGATAGAATATTGAAGAATATTTAAATACTCTCTCGTTTTCTAATCTCATGAATTGGTCATGCATCTTATCTACAATGAATGTAGCATAGTCAAATTTGGCTGTAGGAGGTTGACCAGGGGTAAAAATAGACATGTAGGCTAAGGTCACCTCATCTACATACTCATTAGTGGTAAAACCCAAAATGCAAGAAATCATGGTGATGATATCCCTGCCCAGATTAGTAAAGAAGCATGACATGTAGGGAGGGGGGTCTTTTGGCCTGTGTTTTTCTTCAATGAAAGTCTGACAGATTTGGGTAATTTTGGAATTGGACAACTTTGAATATTTTTCAAGTAAATCGACAATGGAAAGGGGAGTGAGGTCCTAACCAGGCTGCAACTGTAACATCTCATTTATGTATTCAGCTGTAATGGTGAATAGTATTTTTTGGTCCGGGGACATTACAACTCTCATATTAGTGTCATAGATTCCATGGAATTGGTGGATAATATCTAGGAAAATATGGATAGTGGGGAATCAATACTTAGGTAGGTTTGATTCCCAAAGGCCTATTTTATTAGCATGGTTCAGGTAATTGTACCGGTAATTACAATATAACTTCAAGGGGGTTTCATCAAAAGTAAGGTCCTGTTGATGCCCCGAAAATTGTTGTATCAACATTGGGGGATGACCACCCAGTTCGGACCTTAATACAACTCCTTTTCCATTTGGGATGGTGGCTCCGACCGGATATAATGGGACCAGTTTCCCAGTAATGAATAAAAGGGGATGGATGAGTGATTGGTTTCTAATAAATGATAATGAATAGATGACTTAATCTAACAACAAAAGTATAAATGACTATTCTATCCTGGGAGGCTTTTATTCTCTTAAGTGCAACTCTTGATGATCTCAGTTCATTGATAGGCATATAGATGACTCTACACAATAAACATAGACATTCATTTACTTAATGATTTCTCTATTCAAGTAGTTGAACAACGTGTTTAACAAAACATTGTTACACTTATCCTTTTATATTACCGATACATGTATGACAAAAGAAAAGCATGCTGTAAACATCCAATAGTGGAAATTGTAAAGAATGCTGTTAAAAACACACGCATATATCCGATAATAGCAAGAGCGATCAAACAACAATTCACATAAACAGAATGAACTCAGACATAGATAGTAGTACCATATGAGCTGCAAATCACTCCCAATATCAATCGCTATTTGAATTCCTTCTTCCGACGCATAAATACTTTTAAACAAAGGCAGTAGTGCACATTCACATAAAAGCTTCGTTATCAAAATTGGAATAATTGGCCCAGTCTTTATAAAAGAATATGCCTGAAGTACATTAGTACAACTTCAGGTTTAAGTCATATACAAAAACTTACGACCCTTTCCAATGCATTGAAAGGGTCTATAAATAATTGACTAAAACTAACTAACTATGAAATTAAAATCCTACTTAATTGGTACAACTTGATTAGGAATATCTTCCTCACGAAAATCTAACAGTCGGCAGCATGATTCATCACTTAGGCTGTTTGCCTTTAGACCTGAGTTGGCATATTGCAAGCATTGGTTCCACTTCTGGTGGTCGGTTGAGACGAGAACTGAGTTGGGCAGCATAGGTGGCATCTTGTACATCGGGAATGATACACCTGATTGCATCTGTGAGGCACTTGAGGGCGGCTCTCCAGCTGTATGGTTTGACTAGGAATAACCAATAGGTGTCCCAAGTCAAACTGTTAATTCTTGTGATTAATCTCCCATTTTTCTCCATCTCTTGATAACATGACTGCTCCAATGTTTTAGCCGATAGCAATTTACCTGGGGTACATTGAGAGATCATGTTAGATAAGTAGAGAGTATCATTAATCAACTCAACCAAATTACTTGTGGTTAACTTGCATTTGGAAACAACTCTCTCTGCCTTCATTAACTAGGACTGACATTCCATAAATAGGATCTCTTTATGTGATTCTAGGATTTTTGGCAAATTAGCTGCATGTCCCTCATCAGTGTCTTGCCACTCAATAATATTGGTCAAGGTCTCATTGGCCTGCTCCAAGTCTGTTCTAGCATCAACCGATTTATCACTTATTGATGCTGTTAAGTCACATAAACGTTCTGCTTGGGCGTTTTGTTGACATAACATCCTTATTTGTGTCACCAATGTTTGTTAAACTGTAATGCTTTGGCTCTGAACTCGGCTGGCTGTGGAAGATCTTTGGTCTTCTCTATTTGGGATGATAACTGAGCAATTTTCTCATCTTTAGATTTCCCCATCTGTTCATGCATTGCTTTCAATTTTGCCAGCGCTTCCGACAACTCCTTCTGCTTTTGAACGGCGCTTGAATCAATTCTTTGTTTTTCTTCCTGGAATTGTTTATTTAGTTGATTATTTATTTGTTGGTGTGTGTACAATTGCTGCTCAAGTTGCTCTGCCTTATGTTGTGCCTCCAATAACTGTACTTGTAGCGAGGTGATTGATTGGTCTTTTTCTTTTAACAGATTAGTCACTTATGATGCCTTGTCCATGGTGGCTGCCGAATAGGCTCCAGCATATTGGGACAATTTAGTAAGGTCATCAGAAGGATCAAATTCCTCTTTCCAAACTACATTGGTTGTCACTGTTTGTTCCGGGAATAGGGAAGGTTGATCAGTCCTTCTCCTTTTCCACTGTCGTTTTATTATAGCCCTGTGCTTTGGGCTGTAAAAGAAATCCAATGGAGGTATCTCCTCTACTTGCAAAACAATCTGATCGGAAGGATCCTTAGGAATTATTTCTATTACTGTAGAACTGGGTAGGCCGCTGCTTCCACTTGGAACCTATTTAGAGGTTGTCTCCTGTGTGTCAGCCGCTTTTGATGTTTCGGCTTCCTTTGAGCTCTCAAGATTTATTATGATGGATTCGAATTGCTTCCATTCTTGGAGCAATTTCGGGTCAATCTGGGCATCTACATTCACCTCCGTGCTGCTCTGCTCCTGCTCTTTTCTCTATGTTTCCTCTTGTTCTCTTCTCTGCACTTCTTCATGCTCTTTTGTTTGGATTTCTCCAGCAATTTTTGATGTAGCAGGAGGTTCTTTAGTGATTCGTTGCTCAGGCTCGCTTGCTTCTGTCATCGGGGTCATTGCTAACAGATCTAGAGGCAGGGTTTAGAACCTCTGTTCTCTAAGTCTGTTAAATTCAACTAACCCGTCATCTGTTGGCATTATGATTCAAGTGTTGTCCTTGATGGCAACTCACTCAGTAGATGGTACAGGTGCTCAGAGGTTGGTACAGGTGATGGCAACTTAATCAGAAGACAGATCTCAGTACAGCATGCCAAGGAAGCTCATACACGCCGTTTCGTTAAGCCCAAGTCGTGTGTACACGCTAGTTCGATTCAGAAAAAGCGCGTGTATGTGGAAAGGTTCCTTTGGTTCATGGTGGTTAGTCCTTGGAAGTTGTGCCTATGATTTCGGACCATTATGTCTCGACGGGCGTGTCGATCCCTAGTTTTAAAGTTGATGGTATTATGTTACTATGGTTTTGGCTCTTGGTATTGAGAAAGGCCTAAGGCTATATAAGGAGAAGAAGATCATTAGGCAAAATCATCTTTCGACAAGGCTTGAACATCTAAGAGAGAAAGAGATCTGATATGCAGGTTCTGAGTTGCTTGATCTAAGTCAAGGAGAGATCACATCGGTTGATGGAAGACTAGATCTAAGGATAGATCGGGATCTAATGGTTTGAAATGCACTATCATGATATGGTTGATTATGCATATTTCTAGATCTGCATATTGTCGCAATGTTACGTTCTGGGTCTAACTAATATCTGGTACAGCTGCAAATTGAGAAAGTTTATTTTTAGATCTGTACGCAGGTTGGCTTCGGTAAAAGAGCGTGTACACGCGGGTTCTGCTCATTAAAGTAGCGTATATCTTTTGAAGCTTGATTTTGGGTTTACAGTGGGGTCTGACTGTTATTGCAGAGTTCTGTAGTCTGCTCTGTGTTCTGGTAACTGGTGATTGACAGGGTTCAGTGGTTCAGTGATTCAAAGTTTGGTTGTCTTATGCTTCAATGATCTGTTGTGGAAATTGAATGAATTGTGGTCTTCAGATTGTAATGTTGTGCTTCAGGAATATCCAAGTCTGAAAATGTATGAAAAGTGATACCTGGAAGAAGGAAGATTGTAGGTCAGCACCTACGTACTAGTATCTTGGCTAGTACAAGAGCAAAGGGGGTTGGAGCTCCCTTCCAAGGAAGTTTGGAGAACGAGAGAAGGTTGAAGCCTTCTGCAGGTTGTAGCCTGCGTACTGGTATAAGGCTGCACCAGTACAAAAGATTGTAAACTGAAGTTTCATATTAAAGAAAGATAGAGACAACTTGCAGCAGGTGGTTTTCACCCACATTGGGTTTCCACCTTATATCTTGGTGTTCATGTGTGTGGCTTTTTATCTGTTCTGTTATACTGCACATGTTTACTGTTAATATGATGAATAATGTCCTGATGCACTTAATTGAAGAATAAGCTAACTAAATTGTGAGTTTTCTGCTTATACGCTGTTTTACTTCGTCACAGTAGCGTGTACACGCTGGTTCACTTAACTGAAGTAGCGTATATGTTTCTGGGCATAGAAAAAGTTTGATTACTCTGATAATACTGATTCACCCCCCCTCTCAGTATTATTTCCAACAATTGGTATCAGAGCAGGTCCTTCAGAGAAGCTTGATCGCTTGAAGGAAGATCATTCATCATGAGCAACTACGAGAAAGAAGCATCAATCAGGCCACCGGTTTTTGATGGAACAAATTTCAATTATTGGAAGGTAAGAGTTACTGCATATCTTCAATCTCTTGGTACAGAAGTTTGGGACATTGTAGAAACAGGCTATGCTTTTCCTTCAGCTACTCCTACAGATCCAGCTGAGAAAAAGGCATATGAAACAAATGCAAAAGCAGTCAGTACTCTATTAGGAAGTATATCTCAAACAGAATTCATGAAGGTCATGCACTTCAAATCAGCAAAAGAAATATGGGACAAAATGATCACTAGCTATGAAGGAGATGAACAGGTAAAGCAAGCTAAACTTCAAACACTCAGGATTCAATATGAGACTCTCAAGATGTATAATGATGAAAGTGTGGCTAATTATTTTCTTCAGGTAGATGAGATTGTTAATTGTATGAAAAATTTGGGTGAAGAAATAAGAGAAACTATAGTAGTTCAAAAGATTCTAAGATCTTTATCCCCCAAGTTTGAATCTAAAGTATCTGCAATAGAAGAAAAAGAAAATCTCCGTGTTCTCACTATGTCTCAGCTACATGGAATTCTAACCGCTTATGAAATGAGAAAGGGAGGTCCATCTGACAGAAGGGAAGCTGCTTTTAAGGCATCAGGAAAAGAAGATTACTATGAAGCAAGCCATGTTCCAGAAGAAGAGGAAGAAGAATCAAATTTTGTCAGAAATCTTCAAAGGGGTTCTGGAAGGTTCAGAGGTAAGCTACCTTTCAAATGCTTTGCTTGTGGGAAAGTAGGTCATTATGCTGCAAAATGTCCTTATAAGGATAAAGGAAAAGAACCTGCTAGATGGAACAAGAAACAAAGTGCAAATAAGAAAAGCTACTACACCCATGAAGATAGTGATGGCTTATCAAACAGTGATGAAGATGAACAAGGTAATAAATATAAGCTGTTAATGGCATTTGAAGATGATGATTATGAGGATGCTATAGATGTGGATAATCTCTATAATGAAATCACTAGACTCAAGAGAGGCATAGAAGAAAAGAATGTGATCATTGATACTTTGCAATTTCAGATTGATGAAAAGGAAAAACATCTTGAAAAACTAGAAGGTGAAATTGTTGGTCTCAGAAAAGAAATTGAGAAAACAAAAGCTATTAATCTTAAATTTGTCAAAGGATCTGAAACTTTGGATGAGATTATCAGTGTGCAGCGGTCTCCTCTAAACAAGACAGGTTTGGGCTATAATGGAGAAACCTCTCAAGCATCCACCTCAAAAAGTTATCTTGATGCAGCAAGAGGAAATGAGCGGAAGAACAATGAAGATAATCAGGTAAAGCAGGGACGAGTTACAAACAGAAACTATCAGGGACAATCCTCCTTAAGGATGAACAAAAGCTACAACCAACCACAGGTAAAATCTTCTCAGTTTGGCTCAAGAATAGATGAAAATAGAAATTACAATCAGTTGGCTGGTAGATTCAATAACCGCAAAAGCTTCTTCAATGGACAATGCTTTTCTTGCCACAACTTTGGTCACAGAGCAGCTCAATGTGTTGCATATAAAACAATCATGACTAGGGAAGCTCAAAAACAAAGAAGTATGACAGGGATTACAAAAAGGACCTATAACAACTTTTCGGTGCTTGAAAATGAAGTTGAATGTTCTATTTGCAATAATTTTGGTCATAAAGACTCTGAATGCAGGAGCAGGTTTCAGGAGAAAAAGGAACAAGCCACAAGCACCAAAACATGGAGAATAAAGGAACCTCAAACAGAAAGATGTGGGATAGCATTTTATGCAGAAGGACAGGAAAATCTATGGTACATTGACAGTGGATGTTCGAAACATATGACAGGTGATAAAGAAAAACTTGAATCTTATTCTACTTTAGAAAAGGGAAAGAAAGTTTCTTTTGGAAATGATACTCCTGCAACTATAAAAGGAAAAGGTATTGCTCCTTTGAAAGAAAAGGTCAAGGCTGGAAATGTTTTGTATGTTGATGGATTGAAGCATAATCTTCTAAGTGTCAGCCAGATGTGTGATCAAAAAACAGAGGTTATTTTCAGATCGAATGGATGTCTTGTTCGTGATCTTGATACAGGTAAAACAGTTCTCAAAGGCAAAAGAACTCCAAATAATCTGTACATATTTGAAGAAGGACAACAACAATGCTATCTTAGCAAGGATGAAGAGCACTGGTTATGGCATCGAAGGTTGGGACATCTAAGCTTCTCACAAATAAGGAAAGCATGCAAATATCAGGCAGTTCGCGATCTTCCAGATATCAAAATTCCAGACAACACCATATGCAAATCTTGTCAGTTTGGAAAGCAAACCAGAACTAACTTTCCAGAGAAGGAAGGATCAGCTAGCTTGCCTCTTGAGCTAGTCCATACAGATGTATGTGGTCCATTTAGGAAAAGGACACCTCGAGGAGAAGAATATCTGATATTATTCATTGATGATTTCTCAAGGTTTGTTTGGTTAGGGCTTATGAAGCACAAAGATGAAGCATTCGAAAAATTCAAATCCTTCAAAGCATTGGCTGAAAATGAATCAGGACACAAAATCAAGTGCCTCAGATCTGACAGAGGTGGGGAGTTCACATCAAATGAATTTTTCGATTTCTGCGATGAACATGGGATAAGAAGAGAATTCTCTACAGCTAGAACTCCTCAGCAAAATGGGGTTGTGGAAAGAATGAACAGAACTATCCAACAAATGGCTCGTGCTATGCTCGATGAATCAGGTACTCCTGCAACCTTCTGGGGTGAAGCTGCACATGCTGCTGTTATCATTCTTAACAAAACAAATGTCCGAGTAAACAGCACTCAAACACCTCATGAGCTTTGGAGTGGTAAAACTCCTTCCGTGAAGCATTTCAAAATCTTTGGGAGCAAATGTTATATTAAGAATACTGATGAGCAACTTGGCAAACTTGAAGCTAGAGCAAATGAGGGAATTCTTCTTGGTTATTCTCCACATAGCAAAGCATACAAGTGCTACAATAAAAGACTTGGCAGAATTATTGACAGTATTGATATAGTGGTTGATGAGAAGGGATATATTCCTAGGCAAGTTCATCATGAAGAAGATGAAGGTTACTCTCAAAGGCGAAATGATGAAGAAGAAGAACCTCAAGAAGAAGAAGAATCTCAAGAAGAACCAGAGGAGCAGACAAGAATAGAAGAGAAGACTCCATCCAGATATGTCCAAAAGAATCATCCAGAATCTCAGATTGTGGGGCAGAAAGAAGCAGGAGTACAAACAAGAAGGACACTTGCAGAAGCTTCAAGCTACTTGGCTCTACTCTCCTCCATTGAACCACAAAATGTGAAAGAAGCATGCAAAGATGAATGTTGGGTCAAAGCAATGGATGAAGAACTTGAGCAAATCGAAAGGAACAACACTTGGGAATTAGTTCCTAGACCAAAAGATAAGAATGTAATAGGAACAAAATGGGTCTTCAAGAATAAGTTAAATGAAAATGGAGAAGTAATTAGAAACAAGGCCAGACTTGTTTGTAAAGGGTATGCACAACAAGAAGGAATAGATTTTGAAGAACCTTTGCTCCTGTGGCAAGACTAGAGGCCATCCGAATGTTCCTTGCTCTCTCAAGCTTTCAAAACTTCAAGGTATTTCAAATGGACGTGAAATCAGCCTTCCTGAATGGAGACTTAGAAGAAGAAGTATATATTGAGCAGCCAGATGGGTTCATTCTTGGGAATGATCCAAACCTTGTATGCAGATTGAAAAAGGCTCTCTATGGGCTCAAACAAGCTCCAAGGGCTTGGTACTATCGGTTGGACAAATATCTTCACCAACAAGGCTTTTCAAAAGGATCAGCAGATAGCAATCTCTATATAAAAGTTGAAAATAACAAATTGCTAATTCTTGTTGTTTATGTAGATGATATTATTTTTGGCAGCAATGAAGAGACTATGAGTCAAAACTTTGCCTTGGTTATGCAGAAAGAATTCGAAATGTCACTTCTTGGAGAATTGACATATTTTCTTGGATTGCAAATCCAACAAAATGAAGGAGGTATCTTCTTGTCTCAAACCAAATACCTCAAGCAGATCTTGAAGAAGTATGGCATGGAAGAGTCAAAACCAGTATGTACACCCATGGTTACAGGATGCAGCCTCAGTGCAAATGATGAATCAGCAGCAGTTCACCAACCCACTTATAGATCCATGATTGGGAGTTTGCTTTATTTGGCAGGTACTCGACCAGATATTACACATGCAGTAGGAATGGTTGGAAGATTTCAAGCCAACCCAAAGGAAACTCATCTTCAGGCAGTCAAAAGAATCTTCAAATATCTTCAAGGGACCCAAAACTATGGCTTATGGTATCCTAGAAATACAGATCTCACTCTTCATGCTTACACAGATGCAGATTGGGCTGGAAGTGTGGATGATAGGAAAAGCACAAGTGGAGGTGCTTTCTTCATGGGTTCCAGATTAGTATCTTGGTTCAGCAAGAAACAAAGTTCGATTGCCTTATCTACAGCTGAAGCAGAATATGTGGCTGCAGCATCTTGTTGCACACAACTTCTTTGGATGATGCAGACCTTGCAGGACTTTCAAATCACTTGCACTCCACCTGTCTCTATCTTATGTGATAATACAAGTGCAATCAGCATTTCAAAGAATCCAGTCATGCACTCAAAGACCAAGCACATACCAATCAAGTACCATTTTCTTCGGGAACAAGTGCTTGAGCAGAAGGTCAAGTTGGAGTATGTTCCTTCTAAGGAGCAAGTTGCTGATATTCTCACAAAACCACTGCCCAGGGAAACTTTTGAATATCTCAGACAAAAGCTGGGAGTAGTTAATGCTTCATCCTGTTGTTGAAATTTGTTTGTTCTACAGAAAAGTTTGTATACGCAGGTTACGGAAGGGATATGAGCGTATACACGCGTATTCATGGTGGGTAAGTCGCGTGTATGCTGGACGCTTGTTGCAGTAAGAATATCCGCGTACATACGCTGTTTTATACAGGATAAAACGCGTATATGAAGTTCTGAACAGCAAGGGAAAACTCTGAAGTTCTGAACAGCAATAGGAATGTCAGAATTATTCAGGCACAGTTTCAGGGAGTGGAACAGGCACAGGTTCAGGGGGAGCAGCTCAAAAGTCTCATAAAGCATTGTTGGCATTCAGATGTTTTTGGTTGTTGGTTTCAGGAGAAGGAGCTCAGAAAGAAATTCTAGTTGCTGATCTAACAAGATGTTTATTAGATGCTGCTGATGTCTTTCCTAAGTCTTGGTCTAGATCTGTTGTCTCTATGTCATGTATCTCTCTTGTCTCTTTTATGGTGTCAAGGTCATGTAACGGCCTTTGTTGGTTTCCCCACTATGCCTGGGATGAATGCTGTAATATAATTGGTTGTTTCTGATATGTTATGGTTGTATGTATTGAATCCTTTGGTGATAGAAAGGTCCCTTATGGTGTATAAGTCTTGGTTCTTGATGAAGAACATCTTTTGCAGATCTGGCCTACTGTCAGGGGGAGCACGAGTCAGCACAGCCAAGCAGAGGTATCAGCATGTCCTCAGGGGGAGCATAGCCCTTTGCCCTTGATGTCAAAGGGGGAGAGTGACTTGGTGTGGTGGTTGCCATCAAGTCCAAAGGGGGAGATTGTTGGCATTATGATTCAAGTGTTGTCCTTGATGGCAACTCACTCAGTAGATGGTACAGGTGCTCAGAGGTTGGTACAGGTGATGGCAACTTAATCAGAAGACAGATCTCAGTACAGCATGCCAAGGAAGCTCATACACGTCGTTTCGTTAAGCCCAAGTCGCGTGTACATGCTAGTTCGATTCAGAAAAAGCGCGTGTATGTGGAAAGGTTCCTTTGGTTCATGGTGGTTAGTCCTTGGAAGTTGTGCCTATGATTTCGGACCATTATGTCTCGACGGGCGTGTCGATCCCTAGTTTTAAAGTTGATGGTATTATGTTACTATGGTTTTGGCTCTTGGTATTGAGAAAGGCCTAAGGCTATATAAGGAGAAGAAGATCATTAGGCAAAATCATCTTTCGACAAGGCTTGAACATCTAAGAGAGAAAGAGATCTGATATGCAGGTTCTGAGTTGCTTGATCTAAGTCAAGGAGAGATCACATCGGTTGATGGAAGACTAGATCTAAGGATAGATCGGGATCTAATGGTTTGAAATGCACTATCATGATATGGTTGATTATGCGTATTTTTAGATCTGCATATTGTCGCAATGTTACGTTCTGGGTCTAACTAATATCTGGTACAGCTGCAAATTGAGAAAGTTTATTTTTAGATCTGTACGAAGGTTGGCTTCGGTAAAAGAGCGTGTACACGCGGGTTCTGCTCATTAAAGTAGCGTATATCTTTTGAAGCTTGATTTTGGGTTTACAGTGGGGTCTGACTGTTATTGCAGAGTTCTGTAGTCTGCTCTGTGTTCTGGTAACTGGTGATTGACAGGGTTCAGTGGTTCAGTGATTCAAAGTTTGGTTGTCTTATGCTTCAATGATCTGTTGTGGAAATTGAATGAATTGTGGTCTTCAGATTGTAATGTTGTGCTTCAGGAATATCCAAGTCTGAAAATGTATGAAAAGTGATACCTAGAAGAAGGAAGATTGTAGGTCAGCACCTACGTACTAGTATCTTGGCTAGTACAAGAGAAAAGGGGGTTGGAGCTCCCTTCCAAGGAAGTTTGGAGAACGAGAGAAGGTTGAAGCCTTCTGCAGGTTGTAGCCTGCGTACTGGTATAAGGCTGCACCAGTACAAAAGATTGTAAACTGAAGTTTCATATTAAAGAAAGATAGAGACAACTTGCAGCAGGTGGTTTTCACCCACATTGGGTTTCCACCTTATATCTTGGTGTTCATGTGTGTGGCTTTTTATCTGTTCTGTTATACTGCACATGTTTACTGTTAATATGATGAATAATGTCCTGATGCACTTAATTGAAGAATAGGCTAACTAAATTGTGAGTTTTCTGCTTATACGCTGTTTTACTTCGTCACAGTAGCGTGTACACGCTGGTTCACTTAACTGAAGTAGCGTATATGTTTCTGGGCATAGAAAAAGTTTGATTACTCTGATAATACTGATTCACCCCCCCTCTCAGTATTATTTCCAACATCATCCTGATATTTCATCATGGCTAGTGATTTAACATGAGATAGTGACTCGGCTCAGGAGAACAGGTCATCAAACATATCATCTTTATGGTCAAATTTAGTTAGCTTTGCCTGTTCAAGTGCATTGTAGGCGACTTTGTTTGGATCAAATCGCCTATTAGGAAGAGTAGCGAGATTCAGTGCCTTAATTTTATCTGCTTCTTTCTCTGCATGTTTAAAGTCATGCAGAGTGTAGACACCGCATCTTAGAGGAAAAGGAGGCCAAACCTGCTTCTTTTTGTTGCTTAGAGTCTGTGTAACTCCTTCGGATGTAATATGATAGGCTACCTCCCGGGCTAACCGTTTATCGGGTATATACAAAGGGAGGACATGAGGCTTGGCCTGGCTACCGAAAACTCTTACATAGGTGAATTTTTCTTCTCCGAACCATCTCCCTACGGATGTCAAGTCAATCTCCGCATGGTAGGAAATCTTAGGAGCAGGTTTATCAAAAATGGCATAGTGAATGGGTAACATAAAACCATTGCAAACTTGATATAAATGGTGATTATAGTGAGCTTTCCATAACTTCTGGTGGTATATATGAATGGGAATGGGGTCTTGTGGAATCCATTTCCACCCAGGCACAGGAAATTCGGAATTAAAACATAGGCTGTCCAAGATGTAGGCACTATAGTAGAATGGGGGAATGAATCTTTCAGTAATGCGGGATTTGTTTCTAAATTCAAGGACTGCGGTTGCTAGCTTATCAGACAGTATATTTCCCCAGTCCATTATTTCACTATTGCATGCTGCCTCCATCAAAGGAACCATCTCTATAGTGAAGTTTGCGGAATCATGTAACCCCCATAATCTACACATCATTACCCCGGCATAACAATAAGGAGAACACAAAGAATCGACAGAGTACTTACCCAAAGACTCATGCTTGTGTTTTGTTGGGTTTGGCCTCCAATCCCAAATGGGTTCTGATTCAATATCATTCTCATTTCTGAATTTCTCCAAGAATGCCTTGTTGTACTTCTTCTCCAGTGCAGGCAAATGGTACATTTGCCTCAAATCATCAGGTTGAAATGAGCCGAAGACTCTCCCATCCATGGTGCAAAATGTCCTATTTGTGATTAGGATTTCTTCAATTGCCCACCTCACCACATCTGTATATGGGAGAATTTGCTCTCGGGCTGCTATCCGATGAAGGAAAGAGTCGGCTAAATCCTTTAGACTAGCATTAGACTTCTGAGTCGTGTTTGTTGTGGCTTGCACTGTTGTTACCTCAGGCTCTTCAGCCTCAATCAGATTGTAGGTACTCAGCCAAGTAGTTTTGCCGAGTCCTAGACATGTAGTGTCAGATATCAGTCCCTTTTTGCTTGTTCCTAGATCGGCAGTGTGTTGCCCTATAGCTGCCGAAGTGGAAGTCGTTGCAGTTTTCTTAGATTTCTTCCCCATTTGGATTGAATTTTTTGCTTCGGAAGAGCTCTGCACAGGAGTGAAAATGAACGTAATGCAGAGAATTGGTAGCGCAAACCAAAGAAGAACGAGATATATTAATCAATGAATAATGGAGGATTTAACTTAAGGTGGCCGCGGATGCAATCTCTGAAGAGATTTTAGACTTACTGTTTCATTAAATGGCCATTTAAACCTGTCAATCCTTTAAATGCTCATCATATCGTTTATTGGCTGAATGATTCATTTAAGCATGGCTTTGATGTTTTGGTGGTTGAGCGCAAGTGAATCGCTATCGGGAAGAGAAAGGCCTTTAATACTAAATAACCATAAAATATCCCGGCTTTACCAATCTTTTTTGAAATCTGCACTTTAGCTTTATCGCAATCAGCGATCGGGGGAAAGCTTAAGTTGTTATATTGGTTCCTTTCGGAATCCCCGATTGCCGATAACGATATCGCCAATTCGCATAATGAGTTTTGAGCGAGGGCCTTAGATGCATGCATGGTACATCCCCGATCACCGATAGCGATATCGCATCGGAGCGAAAAGGGGCCTTTTGCTATGATTGCTTACTTTCCCGATATCCGATGGCCTTTTGTGCATTGTCGGGTCGGAGAAAATCAATGGGTCTTTTAAGTCATGCATCCTTTGTCATTGCGATATGCGATCTTGCGATCGCTTTATCGCAATAATAAAAGATTACTCGTTCTTTATTATAAGACCGATTAATTTGTTTATCAAAAAGGTTTTATAATGTGTTATTTCATTTCGGACCTTTTGGATAATGATAAGTTGATACCAATTTAAATGAAAAGGGACCCATTTCATATTATAGTTTTGAAAATAAAATTTGTATGAAATGGGGGGTTGTTGTAGAGCACAACAGTTGGTGATTTGCTAGGAGAAACAATTATCTCTGAAAAATATTGAAATACTTAAACTTTCTTTAAATAGTAATATCATCAAAAAGGAAAATTCTAATATAACTAGGTATATATGCATTCCAAATAAAATAAAAACTATCTTTGCTAATTTCCTCTCTTGTTAAAATTAGATACATTCTAAGTTTTAAATTGGCCTTTATTGGTTGATAATGATAAAATAGAAGACCTTTCCAAATCAGCTTTTTGAATTGACTCCTTTGTCATAGGTAGAGCCTCTGTTGCCAGCAAACGTTCATAGTTTCGATAGGGTTACCTTTTAACAACGTTATTATCCATTATCCCATCCATTTCAGAGTATGATTAATAGAATGAATTCAAAACATGCTTTCATATTTTGTATCTCTTTTTATTTTTCTGTTATTTTGTAAGATAAAAAGCCATTGTCCTGGTTTGGTGACCATCTGAGCGACAATGCCATTCACTGGTAGTAATCTAACCGAACAAGCTAGCTCGTGACGAGACCCCTTGTCTTATGATTCTAAGCCATTACTCTGTTTTGGTATGCAGTGTTGGTAATGTCGCTTAAACTATTTCCCGATGATCATGGTAAGAAGGCTTGTAATAAGACCCCTTATCTTTTATATCAAGTATTTTAGAATTACACTCTGAGTAATCACAAACTTAGATGAATGGGATGGACAATTTTCTCCTTAAGAGAGAATGGATGACAGGGTAAGAGTTGAAGATGTTGAAGTTGGATTAGTTTCTGTTTTGATATTGATAACCTTTTTTGTGACCAATTTGAAAACATAAAATGATTTACAATACTTCTAAACCTTGAGAAGAGTTCACAAAAATCAAAATGTGGTTTCAGAATGCAATTATACCTAGTTTCCTAGAAAATGTCCCTTTTTTCTAAGGCTTCTATTATTTTAAAAGTAAATATCAACACTACTTCTTTGAGCAACTTTTAAATACAACAAAGGTCAATGGAAGATACCTTACAACTTTATTTCCTAATGGTCCTACAAACTACAAATTCAACTAAACTAAAAAAGGAGAAGGGGTTACCTCCTCAATTGAATAATTTCTTTAAGATGAGGCCATTAACAGGGAGAGAATCTCTCAAACCTGATAAATCTTGTAATATGAAGGTCGAATGGCCTATCTTCTCACAGATCTGAAATGGCCCAAGCCACATTTTCTGGAACTTGGTGTGTTTTCTTTTATCCTCATGGGCTTTGTCCCATTTCAGAACTAAATCACCGACTTGCAACTGTTTTGAACTGGATGAAGTTGAATCAAAGGATGACTTGATAATTTGCTGATGTTTTGCATGAGTAACTTTGGCTTTTTCTCTTTCCTCTTCTAATTTTAAGATTTGATCATGTCTAAGTTGAATAGAAGAAGAAGGGCTTTCTTCAATAAACTGAACTAGGGCTAGAGAAGGAAGGACAAGATTTGTTGGTAGCACTGCTTCTTTCCCATATACAAGATTGAATGGAGAAGCTTTCTGTGTTATCCTATCAGCCCATAGTGCGAATGTTAAAGATTTGTGCCAGTTTTTATGATTTTGTTCGATAGTTCGCTTAATAATCTTAATTAGATTTTTATTGGTAGATTCTGCTAAACTGTTACCCTGGGGATAGTAATTAGCAGAATATTTCAATTTAAATCCTCTTTTAATAGCGAAATCAAACATAGTATTGCCAGAGAAGTAAGATGCATTATCAAAAACAAGAGCATTTGGGACACCAAACCTAGTAACGATGAATTGATCGATGAATTCTATAATTGTCTCAAAATTTGTTGTATTTAAAGGAATCACTTCAACCCACTTAGTAAAATAATCAGTGGCAGTAAGGATATACTTATATTGTTTGGAAGAATGTGAAGTGATTTCTCCAATGATGTCCAATCCCCATTGCTCAAATGGTTGTTCAATGTTGACTGGTTGCAAAGGGAAAGTTGGCTTTCTTTGTCTTCCACTAGAAGTTTGACAACTTTGGCATTTCCTTACATATTCATGAGCATATCTAAACATGGTGGGCCAATAGTATCCAGCATGAATGATTTTGTGGGTTGTTGCGTCAGCTCCAAAATGTCCTCCTGCTGGTCCATCATGTAATTCCTGCAAAACTTTTTGTGCTTCAGGTTTTTCCAGGCATCTTAATAAGATTGAATCATAATTTTTCCTAAAAAGTACATCATCAATGATTGTGAAGTTTCTTGCTTTCAATCTAACGACCCTTTTGTTTTTGTAAGACAGGTTAGGAGGTGCATATCCATTTTTCAAATAAAAGATCAAGTCTGCATATTGTGATTCAAAATCAGTAATACTTATCTAGTTGATTTCTTCGATATGTTCTATATCACCTGGTTGTTGAATGTTGGATGCTGCTGCCAATAACCTGCGAAAACCTTGGCCTCTAACAATCTTTGCTAACTTGATTTCCAAGTCATATTCTTGGAGTGCGGTGACCCAGTTTGCCCTTTTTTCACCTAATTCCCTTTGGATTAATAGTTGCCTTACCGTAGGAAAAGGAACTATGACTTTTGTATGGGCTTTTAAAAGGAAGGGTCTGTAATGTTTGACAACTTTAAATACAGAAAAGGCTTGTTTTTCTACTTCGGAGTAATTCCATTCAGCACCCTAAAGATTTGAACTATAAAATGAAATGGGTGCTTCCAAGTTGTGATCATTAATCTGAGTGAGTACTGCTGCATAAGATGAATCAGATGCGATAGTATACAATGTGAAATGATTAGAAAAATTAGGAGTATTTAAAGCGGGGGCATTGATTATTGATTGTTTGATTAAATCAAACGCTTCCTTTTCTGTTGATCCCCATCTAAAAACTGAACTTTTCTTAATCATAGTTTGTAGTGGCAAAATGATGTGAGAAAAGTCTGGAACAAATCTTTTGACAAAATTGATTTGGCCTAAAAATGACTGCATGGATTTTTTATTATGAGGAAAACGGATTTCAGAGATCTCTTTAATCCTATCCGGATCAATACAAATGCCATCTTTGGAAACAATAAAACCCAAGAGCTTTCCTTGATTAAGAGGGAAGAAGGATTTTTTGGGATTGAGTGAAATACCATACCTTCTGCAGCGTTCAAAGATTTGGTTTAAATCATGCAAATGATTGGATATCTTTTTAGAAAATATAGTAATATCGTCTAAGTAGACAACTACTATTTTGTTGATCAATCCTCTGAAAGCTATATCCATCGCTCTTTGGAACGTGGCTCCTGCATTAATAATTCCGACAGGCATTTTCTGATAAGCATATGTTCCCCATTTTGTTCTGAATGTAGTCTTGAGTCTGTCGTCAGGATGGACCAAAACTTGGTTATATCCTGAAAAACCATCTAAAAAGGACATCAATTCAGAGCCTGCTACTGAATGGAGTATCCGTTCCATAGTAGGTAATGGGAAATTATCTTTTAGGCTTCCCTTATTCAAATTTCTGAAATCTATACAAATCCTTATATCGCCATTTTTCTTCCTAACAGGCACCATATTGGAGACCCAGTTTGAGTGCCGAACGGGAAAAATAATCTTAGCCTTCAAGAGTTTATTGAGTTCTAATTTTATTTGACTCTCTAAGTTCGGATGTATTTTCCTGAGCTTTTGTTGAACTAGTTTTTGTTCTGCAAGCATTGGAATGGTATGACGGATGATAGATGTATCATATGTCTTTAGATCATCATACTTCCAAGCAAAGACATGTTTATTTTTCCTTAATAGTCTAATGAATGCCGTTTTTTCTTCCAGAGAAATTCCTAATCCTAGATTAATGTTTTGAGGATTTTGCTCAGTGCCAAGATTTATCAATTCAAACCTCAAGGTGGAACTTTGGAGCTTTGTATTGGTCACAGGTTTAAACCAGTCTTTAATATCATATAGATCCTCAAGCTTCACCACAGGCTTCGGTATTGAGTTTTCCTCATGCTTTTCTCTCATTTGGTGATCATGCTCGCTTTCTTCTATGATCTGATCATCATAGGACTTTTCAGAAGTTAGAAATTGTAAAATGTCTTGATCGTGATTGAATACTCTCCAATTAGTGACATTGTCAGGAATTGATGGCCTAAAAAGCAATTCTACTGAAAATCTATCTGGGCTATAATCTTCGGAAGGTAGGAGTTTGGAAGCAACATTGGTTAGCAAGTCGCCTGCTGAATTTTGAGACCTAGGGATGGAAGAAATATTGAATGCCAAAAAGTGCGAGGTGAGTTCTTGTACCAGCGACTGATAATGTTTGAGATGGTTTGAAAGACAATGAATCGTATTTCTTACGTGTTTGATAATAATTTCTGAATCGCCAAACACTTTCAAATATTGAACCTTGAGGCCAATTGCTTTGTACAGTCCTTGGACTAAGGCTTCATACTCAGCTGTGTTGTTTGTGCATTCAAACTCCAACCTACAGGACAACATTGTTTTTTCTCCCTGCGGGCTAACCAAGATACATCCTGCTCTCGAGCCTTCGTTAGACTTAGAGCCATCAAAATATAAAGACCAAAATAAAGAATTATCAACAATTTTATTTACAATTTTCTCAGTATCATTAAAACATCTTGACCTATCTGTTTGTGAGTAATTTTCGATCTGAGATGTAAAATTTTTTACTGAGAAAGGAGATGGTTGGGCTGTGAAGTTGCCAAAGAATGATTCCGACGAATAATTCCCCAAGATATTGTTATTAAATTTTATTGGTTGATTTTCCTGTTCAAACTCTGTGATAGTGTGGGTGATGTGCTTTTCCCGATTGATTTTTATTTGATTTGGAATTCCCTTGTAGGGTAGCCACATGTGGGAACAATGGGTAGAAATATACCCATGGAGCTTCTCGAACCAATCCCTACTCAAGATTAAACCATAAAATTCAGGTATATCGGCGATTAAGATATCAATTCTTTGAACTACTCGCTGATCGGCCGATAACCTGATAGTTACAGAGTTAATTTCTCCTACAACCTGTACCTTGGTTCTATCTAACTGCACAATGTGAATTGCAGATTTCTGGGGCTCAATGTTCAGTTTGGAACAACCCGAAGCTGGGATTATATTTGAGGATGCCCCTGAGTCAATCAAATAATTGTGCAGGTTATGATTATAAATCTCATAGGTTAATAGGAAAGGAGGAGTATGGGAACTAGATCTGTCTCCAATCAGAATCGTATCAGTAGCTTCAAAACTACTAGAAGGCGGTTGTCCTGAATCATTTGCAGCTTTAGCACTGGGAAGAGGTGAAGAAGGAACAGCATTCAATTCTTTGAGAAGCAATTTCTGCTGATGTTTTAGTTTACTAAGTTCAAACATAGTAATATTTGCCTTAGTTTTCTTCATATCATCAACAATATTATAATCCATTGAATCGAATACTACCAACGTTTTAGATGTTGAAGGTATATTTGAGGTTGAAGGTTGGTTTTGGGGAACCGTTGCAGTTGGCTTCCTTGTGGATACCTTTTCCTTTGTTGTTGTATCACCTACACTTCTTTTCTTTGAAGTTGCCTGGATGGGTTCAGGGGCACCTTTACTCCTAGTGGTGACAGGAAAGGCTTCCTGTTCGTTTTCTATATCGGAGTTAGGCAGTATGAAATCCCACATTCCATGGCATTCAACAACTTCCTCTTCCTCATCAGTTGGTGAAATTGTTTCCTCTTCTTCTTCTTCCTCGGATCTGAATCTGCATTAGATATAACATTTGGTGGTTTTGATTCAGTTTTCTTGTAATTCTTCAAGGGCATTTTAGTTGAGGTTTCTGCTACTTGTTTTTTGATTTCAACCATTTCATTTGATAAAGTCTTAAGGACTTTTTCTAGACCTTCCATATCATAGGGATATTTAGGGGTTTTCTTCTTTGAATCATCTTTAAAAGAAACTTTTTTGGCTTTTCTATCTTCAAGAGCAGCTTTCTTCTCTAGAGCATTAATACATTTCTCCACAGCAAGTGCTTCTTTCATGTTTTCAGCTAAAGTTGGTTTTCCGGCCCTGTCTACAAAAATAGCTATATTGGCAGGTAGGGTAGTTATATACTGTTAGCTACCTATACCAATAGGTTTCATATTTCATGATTGGCAAAGAAAGTTCCAAATATGCTCTGCTTTGGTGATACAAAGATCCCATATTTCCAAAAGGATACAAGGTGTGTATATAGCTTCATGTTGATTAAGTTTGATGGGTGGTCCAAAAGCCTAATCTGGATCATGCCATGTTTCAATTTTTCTGTTGTAGAATAGAGAAAGAAGTTTGTCCAAACTATTTAATCTTGGAAGACCAGTAGCTTAGGTAGAGAAGTAAGGTTCCCAACTGCTTAATCTGGGACCTTGGAAGCAATAAGGGTAGTTCTAGATAGAAAATCAAAAGGAAAAAGCCAAAGAAAAGAAAAGGCACATAAAGGTCTACAAGTCCAAATGCACCCTCCAAGAAGAAACAAAAAATGATAGGCAAGTAGATGGGTAGGCAGATGGGGTTGCAGAAATGTCATGCCTTACAATTGAATGTGTGCTAACCTATTCACAAAGGAAAATCAATGGGTTGAGAAAGTCTTCTTCTACATCAGGTTGTGGCAAAGCAAAGGAGCATGTCTAACTTCACATTTTCCCCTTTCACACTCATTACTAACATCCCTTCATCAGTTGTGTTCATAAAGAGAATCCAAGTTTTATGTTGGTTCTTATTCCTTTGAAAGCCACATTTCTTGTCTAAAATTCTTTTTATTTTGATCTACTCCCTAAGCTAAGTTGTCCTCATATAAACTTAGTGATTTTATCCCTCATTCACTTCTTTCGTCCATATTAACCCCTAACTCCTATTATCTAAATCCCCTATGTTACCCTTTCCCTACTATTATAACACTATGGTGTATAAACCCTAAGCATTGTATAAATATCCTTCCCCTTGGCATTATAGCCATATGTTCACTGTTAGGGATTAAATTGACATCTGGTCAGTTTGAGTACCCTAAGCCTTACCCTCTTTCCCCTTCAGAAGTCATTTAACCCATTTAACCCTTCATTTGCTAAAAAACCTTGTAAAAGACCCCGTTTCCACCCTTAGCCCGCTCAATTGCAAAATACACATGAAAACCCACTTTTTCTGATTTATACAAAGTCTGGGCGCTATGCGTGATCCTATAAAAAACATTGAAAAAACAATACAAATCTGCCAAAAGTCTAAAGTCCCCACCGGGCGCAATTTTCAAAGAATATATTATTTTATTCCCGCCCCCTTCCGTATCAACCCGACAGCTTAACCATCCGTCGACCGTCGGATCGGGCCCTTTTCATCCGACGGCCCACATGAATATCGGAGCGACTCCGACGTCTGAAGAATAGCTTCCGATATTTGTCAGAGGGTGATGTCAGGCCTCTGCCACGCATCACCCCCACATCGTATCGGAGCCCCCTCTGACAATTCAGCCTCCGTATAATAAGCAGTGCGATATGATACCGCTTACTGTTTCCGGTTTCTGCCAACCCGCCCTGCCAACGTCACTACCACGTCACTGTTACATCATCGCCGTGTCAGCGCCCCCGTTAGCCATTTGCTCCACCTATCCGCCACCTCATCGTCCCCGTGGACCACTCTTAAGCCACCATGTCACCTGATGACGTCATGTTGACGTCATCCGACCTTGACCCCACCTGATGACATCATGCTGACGTCATCCAAAAAAAGCGCCAATGTTCCGAAAAATCCATATTTTGGCCAAAAAGCCGTGTTTTTTGCACTTTTCACAAAAGCAACTGTTGTTTCCTCTGCATGAAATTTACGTCCACACTGTCGCCAACCTGCTGAATTCGACCTGGACACCATTGGCGCACCAAATCCACTTGCATTTTCACTATTTCCAAGCAAATTTACCAGGTATTTATCGAATTCATCTCCCCTATGCTCTGTTGTATCCAAAATTATCTGAAACAAAGCTTAAAAGAGTGAAAAACACATAATTTACCGGCAAATCCCCTGTACCTAGTCTCCATTTGCACCTGTAAGGTCGAAATTCACCTGCTAAGCCTTGTTTACCCGAGTTTTCATAGACCCTGTATTCTGTTCGCGTAATTGTGAACGGGAAATCCAAACTGCACCAATCTGCCGTAAAAAAAGAGTTTAAGGCCAAGCATTTGTCTCTGCAGTGACACCAGATTATACAACAGAATCCTAAACTAAATATGGATACTACAGTAGCACCTGTAGCCTTGAATGTTGCCCCTTTAAATGCTCCTCACAGACAATTGGATTGGCAGCCAGTAGCAGACCTGGATTATCAGATAGCAGAAGAAATGCCAATGCACAACAAGTACCACATTCACTTGCTGAATGAGTTGAAGATTAAACATGAGGCTGGAACAGATGTATTGGGCATTTGGGATTCTTTCCTCCCTCTATTCAAACTCCCTCAGGTCAACCAGTTTCCTGACCTAATCCACCTATGTGCTGAATCCTATGATGCCACTCAGAGGGCTGTGATTGACCCTTCAGGCTCAGTTGCTTTCTATGTCACCCCTGAAGCCATTAGAGAGATGCTCCACTTCAAAACTGAGAAGAGATTAGTCCCTTTATCATTGGCTGATCTGATAAAGCAAGGGGCTAAATTGACAGAGGCTCAGATCACCAAGCTAAACCAGTTGTACATTGGGTCTGACACCGTGAAGTACCCTCCCATTTCTCATGTTTACCTCAACCAATTGGGCAGGGACCTTGTAGATATGATCAGTCCCATTCTGGGCTATAATTCTATTGAGTTTGTTGATGAGACTGTGCTGGTGATGATGCTCATGTTTGCCCCTGGCAAGTCTCCAAACTGCTATGACTATGCCACCTACATATCTGACAAAATACATGAGCAACTAATGAACTTATCAAGAGAAAGGGTGTTTAGATACACCTCTTACATATACCACCTGATTTTGTACTATCAACATGAGAATTTTCACTTTGCTATGAAGAGAGTGGATGCACAAGGCAATCCAAGGTCAGTGGTTTATTGGTCCTCAGCCTTCCACTGCAGATCCAGCTCTCCATATACTTATTGTGAGTTTATAGACCTCTTCATTCACCCAGCCATGTCTCTGCTCATGAGCTCACATCCTCCTAGACTGACTGATGAAATGCAGAGGATTCTTCAGCTGTCCAAGGCATACAGCATCGGGGATTGGTACTATTACCAACACCACACAGTCATTAGAATCTATGGGTGTGAGTTGCCCCCATACAGATTGCCCAGATATGTGCCCATGAGATTGTTTGCACTTGAATACTTCAGGCAATTTGGGAACGCTGATGTGCTACATTTCTCAGGCAAGGGCAAGAAGGCACAACTCAAGGTAAGGAACCAATTAGGCCACTTCATCTACAACAAGAGGGAAGAAGGTTGGCAAGAAGCAAACCGAATGCTAGAATCCCTTGGCCTACAGACCAGTTTCCTTTGGAAACCTTATGACCCCAATCACTTCATAACTTTAAGAAGGGTCAAATATAGGCTGTCAGGTTATGACCATGTAAGGTTGCCTCACATAGAAAAGTATGCAAATCAAATTAAATGGAGGAGAGGCACCTTAGAGGAAGCTGTCACACAAGAAGAGTTAAATCAAAGGGCAGTTAAAAATCTGCAAAAGATGGCTGACTTAGAGCTTTGTGCACAGGTGTTTACTCTTCCAAGCACTCAAGTGGGAGGAGCTACCTCTTCCTCCACAGCAAATCAACAAGCAACCAAAGCTACTGAGCAAACCTCTACCAAAGGCAAGGAAAAGGAAATGGAACCAGAGCAGCCACACCATGAAGAGGTGCAGCATGAACAGGTACAACAGCAGGAAATGCAGCAACAAGATGAGCAGCAAGAAAAGGAGAAATCAGGGCAGCAAGAAAATATATCACAGGCCCCAATTTCCACTGAGCACCAGCCACAACAAATTGTGCCTCCTAGGCAGGAAACAATAGCTGAAGCCTCAATCCTCCAAACCCCACAAAAGGAGGATATAAGTAGAAAGAGGGACAGAGAGACTCCCCTAACAACATCAACAACTCATGGGGAGAAAAGACATAGAATGAATCCTTTCTCAGAGGAAGAAATGCCTATAGGGCAATCTTTGGGCATGGGCCCACCTAGCAGGGAGGCATCAGCAAGTTCCTTCCAGCAGGAACAAGAGAGGACAGTGGGAGGAGAAGTCAGCTCCTCAGGCCAGCAAAGAGGGGCTGAGGTGGGCATCAAGCAGCAGTTCATCAACATAAAGAAGAGGAATGAGCCCATAAGAGTACAGCTATATAATCATCTGTTGAAAATGGCCCCCACTAACCAGCAAAGACTAATGTCTTCATTTGATGTCCAGGAGGGCAAGATGATCATGAGCCATTTTATGCCAGCAGTGTTGCAGCCGCAATCAACGGCAGACTACATAAGGACCAATCTTGAGGTCCTTGCCAAGGACATCCACCCAATGGACAAAATCGAATTGCATAAGCAAACGGGTGAGATGGTGTATGCCTCCTTGGCAGATAAGACATTGGATAACTACAGGCTAGAAAATAGCCTAAATAATACAGCTGCCCAACTTGAGTTGGAGATAGCATCCTCTCAAGCAAAGGACAACAGAATTAAAGCCTTGGAGGAGATAATTATAGAACTTGGGCATGATCCCAAGGACATCAAGGCTGTGCAGGCATTGTTGAAATTGAGAGATGCAGATATGGCAGCATTAAGAAAAATGGTGAAGGTCCCAGCAACCATTCACCCACAAACTGAAGAAGTGGCCCAGCTGAGACATGACCAAGATGCATCAGCTATGCTGGTGTCCCTATACAAACAGCTGATCCAAACCCAAGAAAAATTAGGAGAATCCGAGGCTGCACAGGCTGCACTACAGGCAGCATTGCAAGAAAAAGAAGGAGGACAAACATCTCAGCCTCCTCCAGAAATAATTAACCTGGAGGAACCTCCTCAGACTACAGCTCCTCCTACTGAACAGACAGCACCATCTACATCAGCGACTGCACCAACAACAGAGCAGGCTCCAAGCCTGGATATGCAGAAGCTCAAGAATGAAATACAAGCCCTGGAAGCCCAAATGGCAGAGCTAAATGAGGCCAGGGAAAGTCTAGCCAAGCTAAATGAAAGATATGATAAATCCAAGCAGACTGTAGCAGAAAAGGGCAGGGAAATAAAAGCCCTCAAAGACAGGATAAAGGAGCTGGAGAAGGAGCTCACACTGGGTAAAGTGACAGCTGAGCTCAAGATAGTCTTATGGGCCAACATTGGCCAATCCATCACTGACCAATGGCAATATATCGAGACAATTCATGAGGAGTTGGAGCTCATTGCAAAATCACAGAGGGAAATCCAGAGATCAAGGGCATCTCTAGGCAATATGCCTGAGGTTGCCAATAGAATGATCAATGTGCTTAACAACAGAACAAGTGCTCAGTTAGCAACTATGGGAATCTCCAACAGGACTGAGACTATTTTGTTAATAAAGAGGGTCCTAACACTAAGAAGCCTGGTACAGACACTAGAAAGAAGGACCCAGGACATGCAGACAGAGGTGAATAGATTCCAGGACAAATTTGTGGCATTGCAAAATAGAGGTCTCCCTGGCTTACTGAACAGCGCAGGAGGACTACTTACACATGAGCAGTATGCCAAGAGGGTCAACACATTCGCCACAAATCAGATCACTGAAAGGCCCAGCACCTCAGAGGAAACAGGGCCAGCAATAGGACAAAGTCTCTTCAACAGGGTAGAGAATTTATTCTTTATAATGAATGAAATTAAACATCTGTTTGAAGTGCCTCCCACCTTCTATAAATACACAGAGGAAGATGAGACATTGGAGGCAATTCTTAGACATCAATTGCCCACATAGGAATGGTGGACTAAGGCAATACAAATGATCTTATAGACAAGAAGCCATTCACTAAGTTTTTTCATCAAAAAATACAAGTTAGCATGCACAAGAAAATTTTGATAAGATCAGCATGCATGGAGAAGAACGGGCTGAGCCAACTCAGCAAAACTATTTTGGCCACCAAAGCAGCAGTGACAGCTACAGGTGACAGGGCCAAAGAACTACAGCACGACAGCCATAAAGGCACATTTTTCCAGAATTAAAGCAGAACGTTCAGACCGACTCAGTGGCCTCCAAGGGTCAAAATATCTCCTGACATACATAAAGAGCATTGATTGTGTATTCAATGATGTAATAACTTCTTATCTGCTTTCTGTACAAGTTGGTGAATGTATTCATTTCTCAGATGACTCAACGCCTCAGATATTTTGTATGACCGCTTGTATATATTCCCCCCTCGCATAATCTTGCAGGGGTTGTTGTTGATCTCTCTTCAAGAGTTTCTTATGCTGTAAATTTTCCAGACTATTAATACAAAAGCTAATGGAATTTCCAAAGCTCTGTGTTATCTGAGTCATTGTGGTGTTTTGCTGAATGTTACAGGATTCCTGCGTGTTTCATGAATCAATAAGTTTTCTTCAAACTCTTAGTTATGTGTTTTGTCATCTTCTCATAGCTCATTCATGTTCTGTGTTTTACAGTTAATGGCAAAGAAAAAGAATAGTTCTAGGATTTAATCACAGATTACCCTAGACTCAATCTATGCTATTATAAATGTTTTCTTCAGCTACAGTTAGAAAGGTGTAATTCTTAATTGCTGCACTTTTAAACTATATGCTTTCACACTGATTGTTGTTTCAGGAATTCAAGTTTGCTCCTATGCAACATATCTCTTTCTCACACTCCCAGCTTAGTGGAAAATTCTCAATTGCTTTCCACTGGTTAATGCACACTTCACCATCAAAATTTCAAATTTGTTTCATGAAGTATTTAAATGGCCCTGTAATTTCAGTAACTCAACTCAATATTTCAGACAACCTGTAGCCACAGACTCCATTGCCCAATGGACTAATACTGCCTGAAAACTTACACCTTAGATGCAGAAGACATCCCTCAACCAAAACATAAAACAAAACCCTGAACATTATAGCTAGCCTAAAATACTATCAAAGCAGAGACAAATCATAAAGAGAGAGCCCTCTCTGATTACAGTTTGGCTAGAAACTGTAATCCAAAGATTGGTTGGTGGTTACCCCGGCCGTATTCCCTTGGGAGTCAAAGGGAACAACCTGAAAGTTAACATATACCACTCGCTTCTGATTTTCTCACTTGGTTTGGAGGCCGTTGGGATTTTATTAAAGAGTTTATTGAATCGCGCATTGAATTCTTTAATAGACTCCCTATGCTCTATTCTAATATTGGAGAGATCATTTATTAATGTGGCTAAAGATCTACCATCACCATACTTAGTGAGAAACTGCTCTTTGCAAATGGCCCAACTAGTAATGGATCCAGAGGGCAAGGAAAAATACCAGGATCCTGTTGATCCTTTCAAAGTGTAAGGGAAAAGTCTAACGACAACATCTTCCTCTGCTACTCCTTTGAGATTTACTGATAACATGAAGTTATTAATATGTTCCTCAGCTTGTGTTCCATCATCTGGGTTAAACTTGGGTAGCCATTTTTCAAGAGCATCAGGTAATGCATGTAATGGTGTAGGCATGTTGACCGCACCAGGCCTGGTCCATGGATCTGCCATTGAAACACCAGTAGTGGATGATACTACTGTTGAAATTCCAGATGTTTGGGAAGGACTTGATATTGAGGATTGAGCAGGTTGGGATGTTGAAGTTCCTAATCCCTGATGAACAACAATATGTAATGAGGGAGTGGATGGTTGACTTCGCACAGGGGAAGATGAGATGGAGGATGTGGATGAAAGTGCTTCACTGTCAGATCCTTCAGTGTTCTTCTTTGCCCTTTTCCTTTTGGGTAAAGGGAACTCAGTAGGTTCAATACCGAGCTTTCCGCTCTGAAGTCTAGTGAGGGGATGAGGTAAATTGAATTGCGAAGTCTCACTACTTTGAGATACTTCATATTTTTGTGGTTTTATCGAGAAGCCTTGAAGTTTCTGGATGAGTAACTAAACTTTAGGGGACTCAGGACTTAATCGTTCTGGAGTATTGTGGGTTTGAGCAGTGGTAGTTGATTCCTCTTCTTCTTGCTTGAATACTGGAGAACCAGCATGCAATTGGGAAGTACGAGGTGATGTGGAGGGAGATTTACTCTCAGAATGGTCTGTAGATTTGGATTTGCTCGCCATTCATTGTTAAGCCCTCCTTTTAGCGCCAAAAATGTTGATGCCCTGAAAATCATTGTATCAACATTGGGGGATGACCACCCGGTCCGGACCTTAATACAGCTCCTTTTCCGTTTGGGATGGTGGCTCCAACTGGATATAATGGGACCAATTTCCTAGTAATGAATAAAAGGGGATGGATGAGTGATTGTTTTCTAATAAATGGTAATGAATAGATGACTTAATCTAACAGCAAAAGTATAAATGGCTATTCTATCCCGGGAGGCTTCTATTCTCTTAAGTGCAACTCTTGATGATCTCTGTTCATTGATAGGCATATAGATGACTCTACACAATAAACATAGACATTCATTTACTTAATGATTGCTCTGTTCAAGTAGTTGAACAAAGTGTTTAACAAAACATTGTTACACTTATCCTTTTATATTACCGATACATGTATGACAAAAGAAAAGCATGCTGTAAACATGAAATAGTGGAAATTGTAAAGAATGTTGTTAAAAACACACGCATATATCCGTTAATAGCAAGAGCGATCAAAAAACAATTCACATAAACAAAATGAACTCAGACACAGATAGTAGTACCATATGAGCTGCAAATCACTCCAAATATCAATCACTATTTGAATTCCTTCTTCTGAAACAGAAATACTTTTAAACAAAGGCAGTAGTGCACATTAACATAAAAGCTTCGTTATCAAAATTGGAATAATTGGCCCAATCTTTATAAAAGAATATTCCTGAAGTACAGTAGTGCAACTTCAGGTTTAAGTCATATACAAAAACTTACGACCCTTTCCAATGCATTGAAAGGGTCTATAAATACTTGACTAAAGCTAACTAACTATGAAATTAAAATCCTACTTAATTGGTACAACTTGATTCGGAATATCTTCCTCACGACAATCTGGCAGTCGACAGCATGATTCATCACTTAGGTTGTTTGCCTTTAGACCTGAGTTGGCATATTGCAAGCATTGGTTCCACTTCTGGTGGTTGGTTGAGACGAGAATTGAGTTGGGAAGCATAGGTGGCATCTTGTATATCGGGAATGATACACTTGATTGCATCTGTGAAGCACTTGAGGGCGGCTCTCTGGCTGTATGGTTTGACTAGGAACAACCAATAGGTGTCCCAAGTCAAACTGTTAATTCCTGCGATTAATCTCCCATTTTTCTCCAACTCTTGATAACATGCTTGCTCCAATGTTTTAGCCGATAGCAATTTACCTGGGTTACATTGAGAGATCATGTTAGATAAGTAGAGAGTATCATTAATCAATTCAACCAAATTACTTGTGGTGAACTTGCATCTGGAAACAACTCTCTCTGCCTTCATTAACTGGGACTGCCATTCCATAAATAGGATATCTTTATGTGATTCTAGGATTTTTGGAAAATTAGATGCTTGTCCCTCATCAGTGTCTTTCCACTCAAGAAAATTGGTGAAGGTCTCATCGGCCTACTCCAAGTCTATTCTAGCATCAACTGATTTATCACTTATTGATGCTGTTAAGTCACATAAAGGTTTTGCTTGGGCGATTTGTTGACATAACAGCCTTATTTGTGTCACCAATGCTTTGTTAATCTGTAATGCTTCGGCTCTGAACTCAGCTGGATGTGGAAGATTCTTGGTCTTCTCTATTTGGGCTGATAATTGAGCAATTTGCTCATCTTTAGATTTCCCCATCTGTTCATGCATTGCTTTCAATTTTGCCAGCGCTTCTGACAACTCCTTCTACTTTTGAACGACACTTGAATCAATTCTTTGTTTTTCTTCCTGCAATTGTTTATTCAGTTGATTGTTTATTTGTTGCTGTGTGTATAATTGCTGCTCAAGTTGCTCTACCTTCTGTTGTGCCTCCGATAACTGTACTTGTAGCGAGGCGATTGATTGGTCTTTTTCTTTTAACAAATTATTCACTTTTGATGCCTTGTCCATGGTGGCTATCAAATAGGCTCCAACATATTGGGACAATTTAGTAAGGTCATCAGAAGGATCAAATTCCTCTTTCCAGACCACATTGGCTGTCATTGCTTGTTTCGGGAATAGGGAAGGTTGATGAGTCCTTCTCCTTTTCGCTGTTGTTTTATTACAGCCCTGTGCTTTGGGCTGTAAAAGACATCCAATGGAGGTATCTCCTCTACTTCCAAAACAATCTGATCGGAAGGATCCTTAGGAATTATTTCTATTCCTGTAGAACTGGGTACGCCACTGGTTCCACTTGGAACCTTTTTAGATGTTGTCTCCTGTGTGTCAGCCACTTTTGATGTTTCAGCTTCCTTTGAGCTCTCAAGATTGCTTATGATTGAGTTGAATGGTTGCCATTCCTAGAGCAATTTCGGGTCAATATGGGCATCTACATTCACCTCCGTGCTGCTCTTCTCCTACTCTTTTCTCTGTGTTTCCTCTTATTCTCTTCTCTGCACTTCTTCCTGCTCTTTTGTTTGGATTTCTCCAACAATTTTTGATGTAGCAAGAGGTTCCTTAGTGAGTCGCTGCTCAGGCTCACTTGATTCTGTCATGAGGGTCGTTGCTAACAGATCTAGAGGTAGAGTTTGCAACCTCTGTTCTCTAAGTCTGTTAAATTCAACTAACCCGTCATCCTGATATTTCATCCTGGCTAGTGATTTAACCTAAAATAGTGACTCAGCTGAGGAGAACAGGTCATCAAACATATCATCTTTATGGTTAAATTTAGTTAGCTTTGCCTGTTCAAGTGCATTGTAGACGACTTTCTTTGGATCAAATCGCCTATTAGGAAGAGTAGCGAGATTCAGTGCCTTAATCTTATCTGCTTCTCTCTCTGCATGTTTAAAGTCATGCAGAGCATAGACACCGCATCTTAGAGGAAAAGGAGGCCAAACCTGCTTCTTTTTGTTCCTTAGAGTATGTGTAACTCCTTCGGATGTAATCTGATAGGCTACCTCTCGGGCTAACAGTTTATCGGGTATATACAAAGGGAGGACATGAGGCTTGGCCTGGCTGCCGAAAACTCTTACATAGGTGAATTTTTCTTCTCTGAACCATCTCCCTACGGATGTCAAGTCAATCTCCGCTTGGTAGGAAATCTTAGGAGTAGGTTTATCAAAAATGGCATAGTGAATGGGTAACATAAAACCATTGCAAACTTGATATAAATGGTGCTTATAGTGAGCTTTCTATAACTTCTGGTAGTATATATGAATGGGCATGGGGTCTTGTGGAGTCCATCTCCAGCCAAGCACAGGAAATTCGGAATTAAAACACAGGGTGTCCAAGATGTAGGCACTATAGTAGAACAGGGGAATGAATCTTTCAGTAATGCGGGATTTGTTTCTAAATTCAATGACTGCGGTTGCTAGCTTATCGGACAGTATATTTCCCCAGTCCATTATTTCACTATTGCATGCTACCTCCATCAAAGGAACCATCTCTATAGTGAAGTTTGCGGAATCATGTAACCCCCACAATCTACACATCATTACCCCGACATAACAATAAGGAGAACGCAAAGAATCGACAGAGTACTTACCCGAAGACTCATGCTTGTGTTTTGCTGGGTT